>JBCEWE010000050.1:157500-178154 GCA_039877035.1 Silurus lanzhouensis
CTCCAGCACACTGCTCCCTTTCTGCTGTTAGTGGAGCTGCGACACGCCGAGTTTCTGCTTTTAATACTGTCACAGTAGGTGTGCTGTTCCAGATGTTATATTCATTTTTACAGTAGGTGTGGTGTTCCAGATGTTATATTCATTTTTACAGTAGGTGTGGTGTTCCAGATGTTATATTCATTTTTACAGTAGGTGTGGTGTTCCAGATGTTATATATTTATTTTTACAGTAGGTGTGGTGTTCCAGATGTTATATTCATTTTTACAGTAGGTGTGGTGTTCCAGATGTTATATTCATTTTTACAGTAGGTGTGGTGTTCCAGATGTTATATATTTATTTTTACAGTAGGTGTGGTGTTCCAGATGTTATATTCATTTTTACAGTAGGTGTGGTGTTCCAGATGTTATATTCATTTTTACAGTAGGTGTGGTGTTCCAGATGTTATATATTTATTTTTACAGTAGGTGTGGTGTTCCAGATGTTATATTCATTTTTACAGTAGGTGTGGTGTTCCAGATGTTATATTCATTTTACAGTAGGTGTGGTGTTCCAGATGTTATATTCATTTTTTACAGTCGGTGTGGTGTTCCAGATGTTATTATATTTATTTTTATTCCAGATGTTATGGCAGGTTTCGTTTTTTTACGGTGGGTGTAGTATTCCAGATGTTTTGGTAGTTGGGTTTGGTTTAACACTATGTGTGGTATTGTAGATGTTTGGATAATTGTGTTTGGTTTTATTTCAGTACTTTGTGTTTATGATAGGTGTAGTATTCCAGATGTTTCAGTAGTTTGTGTTTATGATAGGTGTGGTATTCCAGATGTTTCAGTAGTTTATGTTTAGGATAGGTGTGGTATTCCAGATGTTTTTTTCTTGTAGTTTGTGTTTATAGTAGGTGTGGTATTCCAGATGTTTCAGTAGATGTGTTTGTTTTTATTTTAGGTAGGTGTGGTATTCCAGATGTTTCAGTAGTTTGTTTGTTTTTATGGTGCATGCGGTATTCCAGATGTTTGGGTAGTTTGTTTGTTTTTACGGTGCATGTGATATTCCAGATGTTTCAGTAGTTTGTGCTTATGATGGGTGTAGTATTCCAGATGTTTCAGTAGTTTGTGTTTATGGTAGGTGTGGTATACCAGAAGTTTTTTTTTTGTAGTTTGTGTTTATAGTAGGTGTGGTATTCCAGATGTTCCAGTAGATGTGTTTGTTTTTATTTTAGGTAGGTGTGGTATTCCAGATGTTTCAGAGGTTTGTTTGTTTTTACGGTGCATGTGGTATTCCAGATGTTTGGGTAGTTTGTGTCTGATGAAGTGAAAGTGGAGGTGTGCTCATCACGACCCCACGCCCGTCTGCGTAAGCAATGTGCGTGTCTCATGGGAAGTTCTTAAATGGCAAAGTGGAAATGCGAAATTCATTCACATGTGGATGTTAAATTAGGTGCCGAGCCGCTGCGGGTTCTGCCACGGAAACGTCCCTCTGTCGTGTTTTGGATTCGATATTCGGCGGCACGCAGCTTGTTTAAAATAAACCAGGCGTAATGAGTTTGTGCCGTGGCGCTGAGCGGCCGCCTCGCAAGGCCCCATAAATCACCACAGATGCTGGTGTGTGTTTAAAATATGGCGTCTGGGGGAGAGAGAGAGAGAGAGAGAGAGAGAGAGAGAGAGAGAGAGAGAGAGAGAGAGAGAGAGAGAGAAAGAGCGATGTCGGGACGGACCAGCCCTTATCGCCCATTGCAGACGCCGCCTACATCACACACTCCAGATGGCCCCTCATACATCAGGCTCTTTACCTCACTGACACACACACACACACACACACACACACACACACACACACACACACACACACACACACACACACACTTGTCCCCTGGCCTGCTTCCTCTTTAGTCACCCAAAAACTGTCCAACGCAGCTCCGTCTAACATACGAGCTGATGAATTTTCACTACACGGTACAAAACGCCACACGATGATAAATTCTGCATGATGTTACACTGAAATTCAGTTTAAAGGCACCCTAAGTAGTGAACTAGTGAAATTCTGATTCTTCTGCCATTCTGTTAATGTTCACCTCGTCATGATGATGTGAAGAACACTTTAACTGTGTCTCAGTCTAAGTGCACCTTTAGTGTGTACTGGGGCACAAGTGTGTGGAGTCTCACAGGCTAAACCATGATTTTAATATACGCTAAATACATACCCTGCGCATGAGGATGAAAGATCTCATTCCAAGTGCTTCAAGATATATACAATATCAAAAGGTTTTAAGACTAGTTCTGTTCACATGGAAATTCTTTAATGATCTACGTTTCCACATGATCACCTTCAGAATAGTCCCCATTCACAGCAATACATCTCCTAGTGTTCTTCTGGAATGTGTCCTGGAAGTCTTCTTTTTGAAGTGCGTTGAGCATCTTCTGCGATTCGCGCCGGATCTAAACAGTGTCAGAATGGCAACCTTTGAGCTGGATCTTCATCTTCTGGGAGAGGGTGAAGTCTGCAGGCACCAAATCTGTACTGTAGAGTGGATGCGGAAGTGAGATCGTGTGGATCATTCTCCGACAGTCATCATGCATGAGTTGGTGAACGGTTTCAACATTTTCTTTGGTTGAGCTCATCGAAGGTCTTCCTGATCTGGTGGAAACTACATGGGACTACACGTGGTTGGTACAGCAGCAGTTACACCATCAGTTTCCAAACCTTTTGACACCAACTTACGCTGTTTGTTTCACACTGTGTAGTGCACCTGGACATGAGCTTATTGATTAGATGAATTAACTTTTAGTAGTGCACTAGGACATGAGCCGTTCACTCCGGGGGTCAAACTGATTGATTTTGTATCGGCTGCGTCGCAATTCGATTATACCCTCTGTAGTGCACTAAATGGTTGAGTTTATCGATTAGACTGAGCTACAATTTAAATGTACACTATGTAGTCCACCAGGACGCAGAGCAATAAGTGAATTTGTTGCATTGTCCTGGCCTTCGTCTGATTCACTGTAGTGGAATATTGATGAAGTTCTGATGCAGCCTGTGAGCAGCCACAAGATGTATGTGTGTGTGTGTGTGTGCGTGTGTGTGTGTGTGTGTGTGTGTGTGTGCGCGCGGGTGTGCGTGTGCATGTGCGTGTGTGTGTGTGTGTGTGTGTGTGTGCGTGTGTGTGAGAAATGCCACTCCATCACACTGGCCTGGATTAGGCTGCAGGTCTGATAGTGAAGGTTCTCCGAGCTCCAGCTAAAGCTGTAGGTGATAAGTGCCATTCTGCACTCGGATTTGTTTGTGAAGCAGCACAATGTTAATATGAACTTTTGGGTGAGATAATGGTGTGCTAATTGATGCGTTGCTCGCATTTAATTACTTCTTTATCACACTATTAATATTAAACAGTCTCGCTGCGGTTCTACACAAAAACTTTTCAAACTGGTGCAGCTTCTGCTTCTTCATGCAGACCCACAGGGTAAAGCAGAAGCTCCACAAGGCCTGGTTCTCAACTCATGGCCTCCACAATGCTCACACACACACACAATCTCTATGACAGAGGAAAACATCTGGATCCTCCCTAAAAATCTTCAGGTCTCTATGGAACAAGCTGGTGGTGTGAGCAGCACACACACCCTACAGAGTGAACTAAAGGGAATCCTGTCCACTCGACTGTGGTGTCCCACTGGACTGGCGTTGTCCTAATCACTATCTGATGGATTCTACATTACCAGAACGGACTGCTGCTTTATGAAGATAAATTAAAAGACAGAACTTTTATCCGCGGGAATCCTGTAAGCCGCGAGCTCACTGGAAACTTTCCTAAACCTGTCTGAAAATTAGATTTGCATGCTGACAATAATATCTCCAAAAAACACACGGTGTGCGCGAGCGTGTGCGTGAGCGTGTGTGCTCCTGCCACGTTTCTAATCTTATTTAGCACCAGAGGAACATGTTGACTTTAATCACAAAGAGGATCTCGAACGCCATCAACCAAACTCGATTAGCACTCTGGAGGTGGGCAGGTGGGCAAAGTATAAATAAATAAATAAATATTTGAAATACGGATCTCCATTGTGCATTTTCTTTTTTTTTAATCATCCATCGTTCAGAGAGAAAGCGATGTAGCTCTGCTTTTCTTTTCTTCTCCAGCAGGTACAGATAAGCCTCTGCTCTGGCCGCTCTCCGTCCTGCCCTCTGATTCGCAGATCAGAAAAAAGAAGCAGTGAGCAAGTCCCATCAGTGCGGCTTTATCGGCAATCATCAGCAATTTTTATTCCCTTCGTCCACTCCTGATCTCAATCTGGGCCTTGCACATCAGCGCCCACCCCAACCACCACCTTCTCCACCAACATGTTCTCCACCACCACAACGTCATCACCCCCCCTTTAGCAGCCAGCTAATTTCTTATCGGCTGAGCGAAAGGAAGCGCATTGGCACTTCTGGGCGCGCTGCAGTCACACATGGTTACACACAGGTTCCCTCACGCTGTGTTGGAGATAATGAAATTCGCTCCACAGGGTTGAAAGTCAGGAGGAAAAAATGATTTGGGCAGGTTACTGTATAAAACACATTTCCTCGTCCTCTAGCCGGCGCTGAAGTCTGGCGCTGGGACACCACGCCGGATTCTGCGTCGCTCGTTCATCTTAGTATTATGGTGGACTTGCTGCCCTCTGGAATTTACAGTAGTGTGTCCTGGCATTTTTTTTTTTGGATTTGAGTAGTGGACACCTGAGCAGAAGTTTGGTAGGTGCCTTTCGAACCTTGTATTCCACATTTGCTCCCCACATGCTGGTATAATAAGCTCCACTCTTCCGAGAAGATGTTCCACTAGATTTTGGAGTGTGTTTTTTGAGATTTGTGCTCATTCATCTCTAAGGTTTGAGATTTGGTATATGGTGAAGCAACGTCACAATTTCGGTTTAATATATTTTTAATTTGCTGCTATACTAAAGGTCAACCTGCTACTCCAGAACTTATTGGTGGTGGATGAAGTACCATGTTTCAGGACATGAGTAAAAGTACTAATCCCCTGCATCCTTCTCCAGGAGCAGTGAAGACTCTGGAACACACTGAGCTGACAGTCGGTTCTCGAGCGTCGGTCGGCTTTATTTTTATTTTTCTCCTGTCTTTAGTTGGACGGGTTTTTTTTTGCCCTGATGCAGATGATGCGAGGCAACACCACAGTCCCTTTTCTCAGATCTGGTTCTTTAGTGTCGGTTTGTGTGTCCCTGCTTTCACATTTCTACTGGAGTAAATGTACTGAAAGTTCTTCCTTCTACATACTTCAGTATGAACACCAGTAGTGATGTATGAGAAATCTATGTGAATAATGGATGAAGTTGTGTGAGACACACACACACACACACACACACACACACACACACACACACACACACACACACACACACACACACACACACACACAGTGAGAGTATTGTTACTCCACACACTCTTATCAGAACGGTGATGTAAGTCTTGTACCTTCACCACAGCTTCTCATTCAACACTCTACTACAGTGTCGTGAGGAACAACATGGATTTCTGAACCGTAATGGAGTAAAAAGTGAAGTATTATATAAGGTGGTATTCAAATGTTTTGAGACTCGCTCTTTTTTTTACTGGTGGGTGTGGAAGTGAGATCGTCTGGATTGTTCTCTGATGATGTTCATGCACGAGGTTCTGAATGGTTTCGACATTTTGGGGGTCGAGTTTGTTGAAAGTCTTTCTATTTTGTCCCGCTTCTGCCTGCAAAAGCTTGCAGGTAAAATGTATTAGTTTCATTTAAATGCACTGACTGCTTCTTCCTGCTTCTTCCTGCTGCTTCCTGCTTTCCTTCTGCTCCTTCCTGCTTCTTCCTGCTTCTTCCTGCTTCTTCCTGCTGCTTCCTGCTTTCCTTCTGCTCCTTCCTGCTTCTTCCTGCTTCTTCCCGCTGCTTCCTGATTTCCTTCTGCTCCTTCCTGCTTCTTCCTGCTTCTTCCTGCTGCTTCCTGCTTTCCTTCTGCTCCTTCCTGCTTCTTCCTGCTTTCCTTCTGCTCCTTCCTGCTTCTTCCTGCTACTTCCTGCTTCTTCCTGCTGCTTCCTGCTTCTTCCTGCTGCTTCCTGCTTTCCTTCTGCTCCTTCCTGCTACTTCCTGCTTCTTCCTGCTGCTTCCTGCTTCTTCCTGCTGCTTCCTGCTTCTTCCTGCTGCTTCCTGCTCCTTCCTGCTTCTTCCTGCTGCTTCCTGCTTCTTCCTGCTGCTTCCTGCTGCTTCCTGCTTCTTCCTGCTGCTTCCTGCTCCTTCCTGCTTTCCTTCTGCTCCTTCCTGCTTCTTCCTGCTACTTCCTGCTTCTTCTTGCTGCTTCCTGCTTCTTCCTGCTTCTTCCTGCTTCTTCCTGCTGCTTCCTGCTACTTCCTGCTTCTTCTTGCTACTTCCTGCTCCTTCCTGCTTTCCTTCTGCTTCTTCCTGCTACTTCCTGCTTCTTCTTGCTACTTCCTGCTTCTTCTTGCTACTTCCTGCTTCTTCCTGCTACTTCCTGCTGCTTCCTGCTTCTTCCTGCTCCTTCCTGCTTCTTCTTGCTACTTCCTGCTTCTTCCTGCTACTTCCTGCTGCTTCCTGCTTCTTCCTTCTCCTTCCTGCTTCTTCTTGCTACTTCCTGCTCCTTCCTGCTTCTTCCTGCTACTTCCTGCTGCTTCCTGCTTCCTGCTGCTCCTTCCTGCTTTTCAGTTCCATTTGCTTCCCTTTTGAATACGAATGAAAATGAAATGGAAAATGAACAAACGTTTGTTTTATTTGAGTTTGACTGTTTGTGTAAATGATGAACATGGACATGAACAATGATATTTTTTTTGATCATTTATTTTAGATTAGTTTCCATTGTTGCTTCTGTGCAGTAGATACATAACAGTTTTTTTGATTTGAGTAATTTATTATTATTTTTATATTTTAACGCCATTTTGCAGAAGTCACATGAATAATTTTCTTCTCCTGCAACCTGCGCACGCGAGTATTTTACCGCCCGCAGTCACATCACATCTCGCGGTAGTGCAGGTCTCCAGAACAGATAGTTGAAGCCCCTCTGTACCGCCCCCCGGCTGGAAATGTCTGTAGTTTAGTGTTCTTAAAGGTCAGATCAGATCTTTTTGAGCTTTGCTGATAGCTAAGTAGCCAACACACACACACACACACACACACACACACACACACACACACACACACACACACACACACACACACACACACACATAAAATGAAGTAGCTAGAAATGCTGCTGTGTAACAATATCAAACCTTCAGCTAAGGAAACAAGACCTCGCTGATTTACAGAAACGCCAACACAACAAAAAGCTTCGGACTGGAGAGAATGGAAGTCGAGGTCTTGAAGTTTGAGACGTAAAAATAAACCCTGTGACATTCTACAGCAAAGTGACACGGTTTATACTATATAGGGACTGAAAATGTGTTACCTTATATATGTATTTGTGTGTGTGTGTGTGTGTGTGTGTGTGTGTGTGTGTGTGTAGCTGAAACATAAGGGACTTTGCACTGTACACTTGATTTTTTTTCTCCACACAGACCTCCAGCCCACGCTTGTGACTTTTCGTGCCCGATGAGACGATGGATTCCGATTTAGCTCGTTGTTCAGTGACTTTTCGTCTTTATAAATTCGCACGGAAGCACTTTTATGAAATCCCTCTTAACGAGATTTTGTTCCCGTGCGTGGGACGTGTACGAAAGGTTAGGGTGGAGGATGAGGAGGAAAAAAAACACCACACAAACCATGACATCACAAATACAGCCTCGTGACAGGGCAGGGAAGGATGGGGATGAGCTCGGGGAGGAATATTCCATTACTGTCACCTGGGGAGGGGAAACACATTGCTTACGGACTTCACTTTTGCTCCCCGACGCTTCCTGTTAGTCACCAAGCGCTCGGAAAAAAAAGGTGATATCGATCCGATCTGAGCAAACAGAGAGTTTTTACATGTATATATATATATATATATAAATGAGAAAACATTAACAAATAATTTAATGTAGAAATGGCAGAAAAGTCATTTGCCTGTTGATTTGTTCTGAATGATCCAGAAGCTTTGATATTGTGAGGAACTGTGCTTAGATCGGTAAAGATATAACCTTTTCTAGAACATTCTAGAACTGTTGAAGGGAAAACCTCTTATACATTTATCTTATATCATTTACCTGCAAATGTGGCTCAAGTGTATGGAATTATGTTCCTGTTTTCACTTACGTTACAGCAGCTATCTTCATTTCTTTTTCCTTTTCTCTTTTTCTCGTTCTCTAAAAAAGAAATAAAAACACAACTAAAAGCAGCTCCTCAGAAAACAGGATGTGTGAAGTTCTCATTGAAAAAAAAAAAAAAACCTCTGACACTAAAGACGTGTTCCGTAAATGTGATAAAAAAAAAAAAAAAAAAAAAAAACGTCTCTTTTCAGGAAATTTCACAAGTCCCTGTGAATAAGTGGTTGCTATAGAAACGCATTTTAACAAGCTGTAAGGGAGGAAGTTGAAGCGACACTTTTCAACCAATAGGAATTCAGATGAAACATAAAACCATCTGGGGGCAGGAGAAAGTTTCTACTGAAACAAAGACAGGAACCGTGCAGAAACCTCTTCTTCTTCTTCTTCTTCTTCTTCTCGTTTTATTATTAATTTATGTATGACCTCACAACCTGGTGTTAATGTTTCTATTTTTATAAACAGATAATTGTTGTTTGTCTGAACATTCGTTCGTTCTGTCTGCTGCACTGCACCTTGATATTTTTTTGTCAGTTTTTCACAATTTGTTCTAACAGACCTCAGGAGCTCAGGTGCCCTAGAACTCCTGATTGTGACAAACAGCTCCATGTCATGAAGAAAGAACTCTATTTCTGATCAGACAACGTGTTCACCTCCTTCAGCCGAAACCTAAAACTGTCTCACAAAACTCACTTTTTTCTCCTATTTAAAAAAAAATAAGGCTGGACTTCTTGGCTGTCTGCTCTCATCATGTGGGAATGCACAAATCCTCCTGCGGCGCTGCCTGGCCTCGGGAACGAGACGGATGGAGAGAGAGAGAGAGAGAGAGAGAAAGAGGGCCTTCAGGCACCAGAAACCCAATAATGCATTTGATTCATATTGCTATTATGTCAGCAGATTTATCGGTGGAATTGTGCGAGGCCGTCCCTCCCGTCATCACCGATTCACACCGACTGGAGGAGGGTTTTGATTTATTTATTTAGATCATTTCTTCCTGCCTTCCTGAAAGTCGTTTTGATTTAACAGTGATAAAAAAAAAAGAGAGAGAAAAAAACCCAGCAGCGGATCCGGAGTTGTAGATCTCATCTGTAATAACGTCTTGTCTTCGAGCTATGACTCTTTTCCCGGAGACGTTTGGCCACTTTTCTGTTCACGTTCTGAAAAAAAATGAAACAATCTCTCAGTATCTTGTGCTGTTATAGGAAAATAATCCGTGATGTGAAGCAGACTTTCGTTTTCATTATTTCCCACTTACGGCGTGTCCGGGAGTGTTTTATTCGTCTCCGAATCACATTTAATCATTTCGAACGTCCTTAAAACAAGGCAGTTCCTGTTCTTACTCACGCTACAGCAGCTATAAACAGGAATTTGGTCACAAATGCGTGGGTAATAAATGGATATGTCTGGAAAGTTACAGCTTTACAAAGCACTGATACTGGAGACTCCTTCCACAAATATTAAAAAAAACAGAAAAAAGGATTCACTGTTATGAATTTATTTTAAAGTCTGAAGAAGAGTCCCACCTTCTGACCAAACACAATCCAGATCTCAACTGAACCGTGGTGTCAAAACAAATAATATAATACTCAGGATTTGGTAACGTTCCTGATAGCTGACTGATTGTTATAGTTTGCTTCTGACAGGTTGCTCGAGGAATTAAAGGTCACCTGAAACATGTCAGATCTCGTTCAGCTTCTCAGCTGGAGGATCCACACCAGAGTCACACTGGAGATGTTCTTCTCATCCTCCCTCTTACTGCTGGAGTTCCTATTCAGCTTTTTATTTCAAATAAGATAAACTTCTAACACAACATGACATGTAGGACAGACCTTATTGGATAAAAACATTAAAATCTCATCACTTTTGACTCTTATAGTCCAGTCTCAGGTCCTTTTGTTCCGCCTTTATACAACTTTATAACTGCCTTATGGCTGTAAAAAGTTCTCCCTCAAAATATGTGAAATATATATTTTAATTAGAAAGTCTTTGTGTATTGTATTTCATGTAAATATTGTGTAAACCTTTCACAATAAAGCCGACACTGCGAAACGCACAAGAATTCCAACGTTTATTTACTGTACAATTCACCTGAAACTTGGAAGTGAAACTGCTTTGAGATCATGTCCACTGTTAAAAACTCTTTACCTATAAAAATTCATTGAACTGAATCGATAACTTTTTGTCCTTGAATATGAATTAAAGAATCCCCAATAGTCTAAAAATTCAAAAATGTAAAAGTTTCATAGCTTTTCTCTGGAGTGCGCCGCTTCAAGCAGTCTGTTTACACTGGAGTTTCTATCCAATCAAATCTCAGACGTAATCACGTGTTGTCAGGGTCAGAGATATTTATCCCCCTTGAGCCTTCACAGTCGGCACCTGCGGGATCTTGCAGCACTCTTTTAGTTGATGCTCTTAACCTATCACATTGTATGTTTTAGACACTGAGGCTCTCTAGAAGGCGTCCAATCACCTGCATCTGTAGTAAACTGCACAATCTCAAACATATTGGTGTGATTTAATCTCTGTTTTAAAACTAAGAGTTTTTTAGAACTAAAAACAAATAAATGAAAAATGATGTAAACAAAGAAGTTACAGAAATACAAGTGAGGTTGCCCTCTGGTGACTGGGAGGTATGATGTCTATGTTGGATATTATATTTTTATTTCATTTGGGCTCTGAGGTCCCCTGATGGTCTAGTGGTTAAGATGCAGCGCTCTCACCGCTGCGACCCGGGTTCGATTCCCAGTCAGGGAACCATCCCCAGCCACTCTCAGTGCCGGTCCCAAGCCCGGATAAATTGGGGAGGGTTGCGTTAGGAAGGGCATCCAGCGTAAAAACATGTGCCAAATCAAACGTGCGGAGGATCCGCTGTGGCGCCCCCTAACGGGAGAAGCCGAAAGAAAGTTTTTATTTCATTTGGGCTCTTGTTTTGATTATACGTTGGTCACCTACCAACCAGTTCTTCATTATGTGTAACTGAGATTTATTGTGTCTCGTAGCTGTATGTCTTCTTAAAATCTTTATTCTGTCTGTAATTGTGTACTTTGCCAATAAATCAAGGCCATGAATGGAGCTGTGTGTATGGAGCGCTTCACACGGAGAGCTGTTTGGATGTGTGGAGGTGTGAGACAGTAGAAGTGCCAGATCCTCAGATGCTCAGAAATGCCCACCAGCTGAATACCGGAGAGATGAACCAGTCTGTGATGTGGCGGGAAGAACAATGAAATGCTAATGCGCTAAGCCCGGTGTGGTTTTGACTTAGCAGAGCTCCACAGATGGTCAGGGAGAACGGACAGCCCTCAGGGTAGCACAGAGAATGTCAACAGGTAGGCAGCTGTCAAAAGATTGGTGGTTTCCTGCTGCTTCCGCCAAATCGCGTACGGCTCTCTGACATTTGTTCTGCGCCATCCGTGTGCATCTGCCGTTCCGAGCTTGTGCACATTTTTTTTTAGCAACATCTGTGACCGGTGTCGAAGAATTAAAATCCAGATTGTAAACGCAGCAGGTTACGTTTTTTTTTTTTTTTTTTTTTTTTGATGATGTCCTACTTTTTTGGATAATTCCAATCCCATTTCTGCACAGTCATCTCCAGGATGAATGGAGCGTTGGAAGGAATGGATTGAACGCCTTATCAGCGAGGCCCAGTTGGTGCGAGACGCACTTATCATGACTCTTCACATCAACTTCGGACCAGGCCTGGTGTGTGTTCAGAACAGGAGGTGTGCAGAACCGCAAGAGCTGCCCTGACCGATTGTATAGGAGCTGCCGAGAGTCGGCTAGCAGATATCACCTATCTCCCAGAGGCTCTTTGCTCTGCCACTCCTCCAGACTGACAAACTGTCTCCTCCCTTTATCTCTCTCTCGCTCTCTTTCTCTTTGACTCTATAGTTCTTTCAGTCATTTGCTCACTTTTCTTCACGTTGACATCAGATAAAGCGATGGTGAATATCGCACCTGTCGTATATTATTTATACACTTTACAGGCAGCAGTTTGTGGAAACCTGTCCAAAAGATTGGTAGTGAAGATTGGTCAATAATAACCTTCACTCTTCTGGGCAGATGGTCTACTAGATTTTGTGGAGATTCATTTCACCACAAGAGTGTTAGTAAAGTCAGGGACTGATGTAGGTGAGGTAAGAAGGTCTCTGGGTTGTAGTCTTCAATAGAATTGGAGCTCTATAGAAGGAGATCTTCCACAACTTTCAACCTATGGAAAGCAGATCTTCATGGAGCTGGATTGGTGCACAGGGGCATCACCATGCTGGAACATCTCAAGTAAAGGGAGTATTCCATGCAATTGCATTCAAAGACATCCTACACAATTGTGTTCCTCCAGCAGTTTGGGGAAGAACTTTGTATGGCTGAAAACGTTATTATTCTCTCTTTCTATCTATCTCTTTCGGTATAGATCTATATATGTAGTGATCTAGCGAGTGATGGAGATTATTCTGTGGCGTCCGATCCAATTCTCACCCTCTCCGCCTTCATTTCCACTCCATCACTGTGTGAAAAGGAACTTCCCCGTGCACATGTCATATTACAACAAAAAAGAAAAAAAAGAAATCCCTTTTTTCCCCTTTTATTCCTCCTAAATAGACCGCCTTTATTAGTCGGACATCATGAGAGCGGTTCATTGAGATAAAGCTCTCTCGAGCTGCCAATTTATGGCGCGCTCCCCCACAATGCCTCATTGTGTCAGGTGGAGGAGGAAGCGGTGAATGGCGGCCTCGTTTTACGATGTGTGAAAAGATAAGTAGCTCGGCGCTTCACAAAAGTCGACAAGAAACACCGAGGCCCCTTTTCTCGTCAGCCTTTGATTTCACGCTCTTAATAGACCACACAATGAGCTTTTGTCAGGGCACTCTACAACTCCAGGCTCTTCTCGGTGATGATAGCGCCGATACCGACTCCGTGCCAGCGATCTAATTGGTATGCATGAGTTCAGGGGAATCGAAATCAACTTTAATACGATTTTGTTTAACGAGACAAATAAGTTCTATTTTTGAAAAGAGTCAAATGTTCTATAAATCAATTTACAGAATTAGGTTTATTTTCTCATTTCTGAAAAAATGTCACGTTTTTAGCTAAATTTTCATAATTATACCTTCACGTCCTAAACATTGTGAGATGTAACATATTTGAGATAATTAGTTTTTAACTCTTGAGATGAGATAAATAATCAGTTGGAAATGACATTGACAATTTTTTATAATGTAATTATGGATTACACTACTGCTGCCTTTTTTTATTTTTGATTTTGTAACCAGGCAGAAAAAATAAAATAAAATAAGTAAGTAAGCATTCAAATAACAACCATTTCAAATAAATACTGAAATAAAACTATTATTATAATATCTATACTAATAATAATATCAAAAATCAAAGAAAAGAAAATATGGAAAAAAATATTTATTTGTTTGTATTATTTATTTATTATTATTGTTAGTAGTAGTTTTATTTATAATTGTACAGTGGAGGTCAGAAGTGATTGTTGTACCTGTCGTGTATCTGTGTTAACCTCGTAGTTCCAGTACAAAGCTGAAATAAATTCATGTAGTAATTTTGATTTGATTCTGATTTTGATCTGCTCTGCTGTATTAAGTGCGGAGTTTCTCCAAGTTTCTCCCACAGCGAGCGTTTAATGGCTTTCAGAAGCATGGATTTGTTCATGGAGGTGTTTGTAATTTTCCCCCAAGAGAAACCCGTTCCGCAAACAATCAGGCATCACAGTGTGAGGATTTCAGCATGCTCTCGTTCACCAGGCTGATTTCGCTTTCTTCCTCTCTGTTTGTGTGGCACGGGGGCACGGCGGGATTCGAGGCGCTCGCTGGTGACAGAATCTCCGTCTGGCCGAGGCGATGATGATGAGCGCTGACGATCAGCCGGGTGGACGTGTGCACAGAGCAGCCTTAAACTGACAGATGATATCACCCTGGGCGGCCATGTTCCTACCGTCTGCTCGCTCTTCCCAATGACTTTCCTTATGCCCTCTGACCACGCCCAATCATTTATTTATATATTTACTGCAGCTTGTGCTTTGGTTTCTGCCCTTGGCTGGAACACTGACCCGTTTCAGGACGCCACAAATATTGTCTGACGTTTGACATTCCCTTTCTTCGGATGACTCAGAAAATGTGAAGCTGCTCTACACATGTTTTTATACACACTCACGTGGGTAGTGGAAGTGGTGAAGGCACTGGTTCAAATCCCAGCACCACCAATCTGCCACTACTGGGCCCTTGATCAAGGCCCTTAAACCCACAACTACCCCATTGTAAGTTGCTCTGGATGAGAGCATTCTCTGGATTCTTCACTCTGATTGGCTGTGCTGATTATGTTCTCTGGCAGTAGCACACAGAGTTTAATGGAAGGAGTCTCCAGTATCAGCACAGCGGCGAAAGTCTGAGGGGAAACCAAACGTCTTCAAGAAAGACGAGTTTATGCTTTTTGGAAACAGGAAGTACTTTGTGTTGTGGAATTTTCTCAACTTTCAGTGTAACAAAAACTAAAATCAAAATGGTTTTGTTCTTTAATAAAAAAAAATAGTGAAATAAAACACTTTCAACAAAACAAAAGGTCTAAAAATAATCAACTTCGGGGGGTAAATATATTATTCACTAATATATTACTAAAAAAAGAAATCTATAAATAATGATGTAAATAAAGAACACAGAGGCGATAAAAGGTCAGAATCCTTAAAATTATTAATCTTTTATTTGTTATAAAGACAAAATGATTCAAAGACACAGTTCTGTATCACAGAAGTTGACCACGGGATATGAGTTTAATCAAATCTCCTACTGTTCATCATTTTCCAATAACAGCGTAATCTGGAGTGTGTGATTCCTTCAGTAAAGTAACATCTAACTCCTTATAATAAATGATGGAATAAACACATCTTGGTCTCGTGGAACCTCGTCTTCAGGAGTTCTGTAATTCAGTCTGAGTTTAGCTCAGCTCGGCTCGATGTGGAGAAACACTCCAGTGGAATCTGATCTTCATCACCATCTCAACTGGGCACCTCGAGTCACCGCTGTGCTCCTGCTTACATCATGGATGTTCTGGATGCTGTGCATGTGTGTGTGTGTGTGTGTGTGTGTGTGTGTGCATGTTCAGGAGGCTAAAGCTGAAAAGGTTTATATTCAGCTTTAAAGGGGAAAGTGTGGCAGAGGCAAAGCAGAGTCACGTAGCTGATCACATTCTCGCCTTCACACTGGATTTCATCTGGAATTCGGTTTATTTTGTCGCCCACTTTGTGGCTTTAATCCAGTCCAGGAGCCGAAATCAGATAAGTTCAGTGAAAGTAGCTCGAGGTGATCCATCGAGCTGTTCAGAGGTGGAGGTGGGGAGTCTCTCTAACGAGCGACGCTAGCGTAACGCTCCCAGGCACTCTTTATTATTTTAACCTCAGCCATCATTCTCCTCATGATCACCACAATCCTCATCTTCATTCCTTCTTCTACAGGAACGCACTTTATATACATTTATAGCCCTTATTTAGCTTTATTTCTTTATTTCCTTCTACTGTTTTATACACCCCCATGTCCTAGTGCCAACACTCTAACTACCTCTCTTTCAACAAAAACAACAAACAAAACAGACTGAACACAAGCACGACAACAACAATACAATTTTATAAGAGTGCAAGTAAAAGAACTTAAAATGTAAATAATTAAAACTAAACCCTCTGAAGAAACGGTGAAGATCAGTAACAAGCGGCACACAAGCTTTACAAAAACAACAACAGCAAAACAGCAAAAAAATGTAAGAGAAAATCACAAACAACATCCAAAACAACACCCACAGCAACACTACACACAAAGAACACCCAAAACAACACTCCCAGCTACACTACACACACAAACAACACTCACAGCAACACTACACATGAACAACAACCAAAACAACACTCACAGCAACACTACATACACATACACCACTCACAACACTACACACATAAACAACACTTACAGCAACACTACACACACAAACACTCACAACAACACTACACACACAAACAACACTTACAGCAACACTACACACACAAACAACACTCACAACAACACTACACACACAAACAACACTTACAGCAACACTACACACAAACAACACTCCACACACAAACAACACTTACAGCAACACTACACACACAAACAACACTACACACACAAACAACACTTACAGCAACACTACACATGATCAACAACCAAAACAACACTCACAGCAACACTACATACACATACAACACTCACAACACTACACACACAAACAACACATACAGCAACACTACACACACAAACAACACTCACAACAACACTACACACACAAACAACACTTACAGCAACACTACACACACAAACAACACTCACAACAACACTACACACACAAACAACACTTACAGCAACACTACACACACAAACAACACTCACAACAACACTACACACACAAACAACACTCACAGCAACACTACACACACAAACAACACTTACAGCAACACTACACACACAAACAACACTCACAACAACACTACACACAAACAACACTTACAACAACACTACACACACAAACAACACTCACAACAACACTACACACACAAACAACACTTACAGCAACACTACACACACACAACACAACCAAAACAACACCCACAGCTACACTACACACACAAACAACACTCACAGCAACACTACACATGAACAACACCCAAAACAACACGCATAGTAACACTCACACACAAACACCACTCACAGCAACACTACACACACAAACAATGCCCACAGCAACACTACACACACAAAGAACACTCACAACAACACTTCACATGAACAACACCCAAAACAACATACATAGTAACACTACACACACAAAACAACACCCACAGCTACACTACACACAATCAACACCCAAAACAACACCTACAACAGCACCCACAAGCACCAACAACAACTACAGCAACACTCACAATATCAGCAGCAACAGCAGGAGATTTCTAGTAACTGGAGTGAAGAGGAGAAATGTAAAGATAAGTGCAATGTTGAGGAGAACATTCCATTGTGGAAAGAGAAGAATCTTCAGTGATCTTCAGAACCCTGAGCACTGATCCTGCATTCTAATCTTTTCTCCCCTCAAACCTTCCTGGGTGAAGGATCTCTTCTTTCAGCTCACTCTATTTAACACACAAAGATTAATTACTCTTCAGAGTGTCCAACCCTTTCAGACCTGACCTCCTTATCCACACCACCACCACCACCCCGGAGGAGACCAGGGTGAAGGGTCGAGATGAAGGACGAGTGTATGGAACAATTAAAGCTCCTGTAAATGGAGATCATTAGGGAAGATGGAGTGTGAGGCTCATCATGAGGACGACAGACACTCGAGAGAGAGAAAGAACAAGTTCTCTGTCGCACTCTGTTGCACTGTGTTTTACACACACACACACACACACACACACACAAATACACACAAATACACACCATGACCATATGAGCTTCAGCATCTCTGCCTCGAGAAGATTGCTTCATTTGGAGCCATTAGTGTGCTTATTGGACCATTATCAGGCTTGAAGGACCTGAAATACTGCAGGAAATCAGCACAAGTTCACCTTCACTGGCTTTGGGTTTGTACACAATAGCAACAAAGTTCACAGCGCACACGTGTCACGTAGCCGTGATTTCAGTTGCGACACCCACGCAAAAGTGCGATCATTTATTCACAATTGTATGCAAATAAGTGAGAATTTCCTGAACTAGTTCTTCAGTTCCTCGTTCATAACCTTACCTACAGTTGCTTCCTGTTTCCTGTTTGATGCGCAAAAAACTTTATAAAAAAGTTTTACTTTTAAACGAACTATAAAGTTCAGAAGAAAGAGCTCGTGATGCATCTCCTGAGCGTACAACGGTTAGCTCACTTCGCTAATCCAATGCGCTACTACAGCTCCAACGCTAACAGCTAAATCAAACAGATTTTTTTTATTCAATTTAGGTTTAAGTAGAAAATCAGGCCACGCCCACAAGCCACATTGTTAGCTATCAGAAGCACAAGCGACATTTGATTGAGAAAAACGCAAGCACGCTAATCAAACGTAGGTCAAAAATTGAAAAAAAGAAACGTTCCCTATGGCTGGGAGAGATAAATCCAACATGCTCGCTGTAGCTGGTGGTCATAAAGAATGATCTACAGCCGGCATTTTTATCCGACTCCGATAAAAGGCGCTGACGCTCGGATGAAAAATGACACGGGCCACGCAGCACTCGTTACTCATAATTCCTGAAACAAAACAATCGATCTGTCCGATCTTCTCTGCGCCATATTCACGTGACCCATTATTCCTATGTGTTCAGAGTGAGATGTCACACGTGCTGGGACACGTTTTTTATATTTATATATATATGGGTGTGTGCGTGTGTATAGAGCAGGATAGAAGAGAATATGGGAATAATGAAGCGAGGCCCGAGAGGCCGGCGTACTTTATCTACACGAATGGGTTTCATGGATACGGACATTGTGAAGGAGCGGTGACGCTCGCGTGAAATGACCCGTGTCTTCATCTTTAATACATACTGACCTTCCTTTCGCTGCCGGGTTCCGCCGTCCCGCCTTCTGGGTTGAGAGGGGATACGATAGAACACGAAGATATCGCACACGTCCCCCTGCTCTTCTCCCATAATTCCCTAAAGCGGCATATCGGAAAGAGGACGCCGTAGGAGATGGATTTATTTATCCTCCCTGCTGAAGAATCTGCTTCAGGTTTAAGGATAGATTTGGAAACGTTTCATGCACCGGAATTATTGTATACATGTTTCCTAAAAGCGTGCATATTCAATCTAATGTTAAATAAAGGTTTAAGAATAAAATTAACGAGCTGTTACTATGGAAACAATAACGTGAGATTAACTAAACGTAGCTAAACATAATGTTCCCTCAAAAAGCCACAAAATTACAGCAGGAGCACGTTAGAATTTTAAATAGACAATATGGCAAAAGTATTGGGACACCCGACTTTCCCAGACGTATGTGGTTCTTCCGCACACTGTTAACACAAAGTTGTACACACAATTGTACAAAATGTCTTTGGATACAGGCGCATGAAATTTCTCCTTCACTTGAACTTGGAGACCCAAACCTGCTCCAGCATGACAATGCCCCCCAAAAATTCTAAAGCATCTAGACCCAAAAGCTGCAGGTTTCTGATCGACAGCTGAAGAGGAAAAAGGTCTTTCAGCATGATAAAGTGCCAAAGCATGACTCCAAACCAACAAAGGAAGAAGAAGATCAAGGTTTTGAAAATCCTATTCCATCCAACAGACTGCGGAATGATTTGAAGACGGCTAAGTGCAGAAGATCTGGAGCGGGATAACATTCCCACATCAAGCCTAAAAAAAAAGCACAAACCCTGAAAATGTCAAAACCGTTGATCATCTGTGATCAATCCACATGATCTCCCTTCCACACCCACTCTACTCACCAGACCTGGCTCCTGCGGACTTCTTACTTTTTCTGAAGATTAAGATCCAGCTTGCCGTTTAGAAACCCTTGTGGAGATTTGGCATGAATCGCAGAAGGTGCTTTGAAAAGAAGGCTTCCAGGACACATGGCAGAAGAACACTAGGAGTGCTGTATTGCTTTGCAAGGGGACTGAAGGTGATCGTGTGGAAATGTAGATAAATAAAGTACTTTCTTGTAAACAGAGCGAGTCTCCAAACGTTTCGATTCCACCTTTAAAAGACGGAGTGCTGAAGGTGCTATGGGTAAAGGGGGTATACAAACTTATGCAAATGTTTCTTCTAGTTTTTTATTCAGTTAAATTGTTTGCGGTGGAAGTTTAACAGTCTACAGGGGCGGTCTCCCTTCCACACCCACTCTACTCACCAGACCTGGCTCCTGCGGACTTCTTACTTTTTCTGAAGATTAAGATCCAGCTTGCCGTTTAGAAACCCTTGTGGAGATTTGGCATGAATCGCAGAAGGTGCTTTGAAAAGAAGGCTTCCAGGACACATGGCAGAAGAACACTAGGAGTGCTGTATTGCTTTGCAAGGGGACTGAAGGTGATCGTGTGGAAATGTAGATAAATAAAGTACTTTCTTGTAAACAGAGCGAGTCTCCAAACGTTTCGATTCCACCTTTAAAAGACGGAGTGCTGAAGGTGCTATGGGTAAAGGGGGTATACAAACTTATGCAAATGTTTCTTCTAGTTTTTTATTCAGTTAAATTGTTTGCGGTGGAAGTTTAACAGTCTACAGGGGGCGTAAACATTTTCTTACATCCACTGTAATTGATTGAAAGCTTAAAAAAAAAACATGACCTGTGTTTAAAGTGAACTTGAAGCTTGCATCACAGTACAGTCTCTCTCTCTCTCTCTCTCTCTCTCTCTCTCTCTCTCTCTATCGAGTTAAACATGCTCCTGAGGCTCCAGTGACCACTGTTCCTGCCCCTCTACCCTC
>JBCEWE010000050.1:178584-181084 GCA_039877035.1 Silurus lanzhouensis
TGCCTGCGAAGCTGCTATTGTTCGTAGTTGAACAATGAAAGTTTGTTCACGCGGCGTGGCAAAATTAAACACGTAATTTGGAAACATAAACAATAATCATCAGCGCGATCAGATACGGTTCAGCAAGCGAGCGTGTGGCGATGAGATTGCATGCCATCGTCTCCGAATTGCTATTGATTTTCAAACGACGGCACGAGAAGTGGCCTCCGTGCCCCGAGAAATAACGGAGTTTGTGCATCTCGAGCGGAGTTGTGTTCGACCAAACACGTTGTGTTGATTGTGTTGCGATTACATCCTCATACAGCAGAAGATTTAATGAAAGTCCTTTCTCTTAGCCGCCTTCGTGTGATTGAATTACCTTGGCATTTGGAAGCAGATGAAAGCGATTGAAATTGCTTTGCTGTGGAAACCCAGACAGATAACGAGGTATTGTCTCTTGGCATGGGAGATGAAGTCAGAATTGATATCAACTGTAGTCAGGAATGAACCTGACAGCTGTGGAAATGCACTCTTTTATCGAATATTACAGGAAAATGTGCGAGGTTTCACATACACTCCGTCATGAAGAACCTGAAAATGCTCAGAAACCATGTGACCAACCATAACATTAAAACCACCTGCCTAATGTTATGTAGTGTTCCCTTTGTGCCTTCAGCTCTGACCCATGAAGTCCTGAACTCCACAAGACTTTTGAAGGTGTGTGGTATCTGGCACCTAGACATTCTGTAAAATGGGAGGTGAAGCAATGGATCGTACGTTTGATCAGACTGGGGAATTTAGAGGCCGAACCAACACACTGAACTCTTTATCATGTTCCTCAAAACGTTCCTGAACAGTGTGTTGCAGTTTCAGGAAAAATTGCCATTAGGGACCATGACAATGAGGGAGATATGTAAATGCAGGGGATCTGGAACGATGTTCATTTTAGGTGGTACACATGAATATCAGGACCCTAGGTAAAACATCATCCTGCCATTTCTTCAGCAGGTAAGCCCTAAATATGTACCTGGCCATCAACATTATTTTAAAGGAAACATAAATCATCAGACCAGGCTACATGCTTTCAGAGCTCCATGGTCCAGTTCTTATGTTCATTGTAGGAGCTTTGATTGGAGCTTTTTGTACATGGTCAGCATGGGCTCTCTGACCATGCTGCAGCTACGCAGGTTCATAAGCAGCAAGCTGTGATGTTTTTGTGTGTTTTAAATCCTTTTTCAGCAGATCTTCTGTGAGATCAAACCAGATTGACCAGCCTTCTCTTCTCATACACTACCAACTTTTTGGTAGGAACCCATGATAAACCCCACAAGACTTTGACCCAGACGTCTAGATGTCTAGACGTGCCCCAGTCACTCAGAGCCTTTCCTGATATAATAGGATCTCACTGATTATCCCCAGCTAACAACTGTGTAGCATCCAAACACCTCACGATGCAACGACTTCTGTCCTGCCTCCACATTTCTGACCTATAATAACCCCAACATTTCCATCATCCATCACAAAACCACGATAAACCGTTTCACTTAAAACACTGCGGTAAAACTTTTTTTTTTCCATCTGATAAGTTTCTTTTTGTTTGTTTTTAATAAGAAAACCTCAGCGAGCGTGTCAGCGAGACCTCGGGGTCTGTTTCTGTCCCGTTATTTTTAGCAGCTTTTCAATTAGTCTCATGGAAACACCTTTCGAAACCTGACACATCAGTTCAACCGCACGGGAAGGAAAATTACACTTGTGTTAATATCAATTACTTCAAAGAGAGGAAATTATAGCCCTCGCTTGTGATCGGCACGCGCGAGATAAAATATGCGTGGCATTATGTGAACGCTCTGCGCGTAATCTGAAGAGTTCTGCCGCAGCTGTCAAAAGTCATCAGGGAGATCTCACACTCGTGCGTAGGATAGAATAGAATGTTTTACGTGTCTTGTAAAAATAGAAATTAACTGTTTTATGAGTTTAAGGACCGCAGCTCCCCCTCAGACTGGGCGTGCATAATCATGACTTGCACCGCGGCGCCGCTCGGTTCTGAGAACTGATTGGCCAGAGGATTTCGTGTACAGATGAAAACATGGTGTGATATGATGCCTTTTACAGAAGGAGTCTCGTTAGTGACACACCATTAAATAAGAACTCAAAGATAAACAATGCTTTAAAGAATTTTCTGATTTCAGAGATTAACCATGTGACTTTAAATGGATAAAATGTAGGATAGAAATAAATTTTGTGTTTCATATAAAAGGATTGACAATGTCATTAGAAATTAAGTATAATTGTTGCATCTATTGTTGATTATTTTCCAATAAATGCACACCATGAAGTATTTTATCTCTTATATACTGTACTGTATCACCTAGTGTCAGATTCATGAACCAGACATCCCTCCATCTCACATCACAGTGTTCCTCTGGTTGTTCTGCTACTTCGCAGTTCTGCTGTTTTCGCCAATTTTGTAGAATCATTTGATTCATATAATTAAAGCGACTCGTCCCTAGAGACAACATGG
>JBCEWE010000050.1:186084-196084 GCA_039877035.1 Silurus lanzhouensis
ACGCGTCCACACGAAACCCTGGAGACAGGAAACGTATAAACACCGAAACTCCACCGACATCGTGAGGTTTTAGGGCTTTAGGGATCTGTGATGAGCTCCGGAGCAACACCTGCAAACATCTGCGTAGAAAACAATAAAACATTCCAGAAACACAACTCACTTCTTGTCTTTCAGGATGGTTGAAGGTTCAGGGTGGATTATTAGTCTGAGCTGCTCCTGGGACGCAGTATGTAAATAAATGCAGTATAAAAAACGTAAAAAGCATAAACCAAATATAAGACAAAAATATATATAAATAATTTAACAAATATTTAATAAATGTTAGTGAAAATGTACCTTTTCTTTTTTTAATATATGTTTTCTGAGTCTCTGTGTCACTTTGGTGTTTATAAACACAAACAGGGACAAAATGAAGTCACAGAGAAGATCACATACATCAACACCATCAAACCAGTATCAGACTCAAATAGGGGGCGTGGCTTAATGTCTGACTGCACCGGGACAGCTGATGTTTCCAGCCATATGAGGTTCTTCACCAAAGTGTTAGCAAACGATTGTTTTAGGCGTTTTGGTTGCTGGAGCATAAAATTTTGCCTTTACTGGAAGATCTCCTGCTATAGAGCTCCAACACTATTAAACACCTTTGGGATAAATGTGAACACTGACTGCACCCCAGGAACCTCCTCACCTTCTCACCTACATCACTACCTGACTTTACTAACACACTTGTAGCTAAATGAATCTCCACAAAATCTCCATGTGTCCAAAATGTTCAAAAAGATTCACATATCAATCTTATAATCAGGTGTCTACAAACGTTTCTCTACAAAGTGCAGTCTGGGGAATCAGATGAAAATTGCTGTTGTTGAACTAAATTACAAAATAAACCAAAGAGAACATTTTGTGGTCAGAATCATTCTCTTCTGTAGCAGTCTCACGAGAGCCTTCCTGAACTTTTCGCAGAATACTTATAAAAAACGATATCTAAGAAGTCAAAAAAAGTCCAGGCTGAAGGACTTTCAAGGTCAAGTGGACATCTTAGCTTTTTTGGGGGAATCATAGAGATAAAAAAAAATGCTCTGTTCTCATTTTAATTTTTCAGAAATGGATCACTAATACCTTCCCGGCTCAGAGCTCGAGCTGGATGAGGACGCTGTGGCCGGAGCTCAGATGTTGAGATGTGGTGGGTGTTTGGAGTGCAGTTGGATTGCAGGGGGTCACGAGGGGCTTTTCAGCAGCGGTGCGGACAATCGGCAGCGAAGGACACGCTGCCGTGATTCAGCGCACGCTGCTGCTGCTGTGAGGGCTTTTCTGTGGAAGGGTTCATTAATTCCAGGTCACAGCGCAGCATGGTGATGGCTTTTATATGAAGTCAGCTCTCGCCACTTCATTTTTGCGGTTAGTCTCCGGGTTTTTCTTTCTTTCTTTTTTTCTGAGGAAACTTTTTTTCTTTCTGATTTGCATGGAAATTGGTGAAAGTCATTCAAAAAGTCAAAAAAATACGTTATTACTTGTTACGCAACGCTGCTGGTGAAGTTTTCTGTGAGGAGATGTTTGTATGATGTTGAAGGGAAGGAGTCTCCAGTTTCAGAGGCTGATTTGTAACTGATTGTAAGAATTTCCAAAGCTATCTTCGAAAGTGGTTTCTCTTGTGCCTTAGATCCTCTGCTATTCTTTGTCTTTGAGAATACAAAAAAAAGTTGTTGGGGGTAAACATGTTTATAAATACTGTATGGACCAAAGTATTGGGACACCTGAACTTTCCTGTCATATGTGGTTCTTCACGGAACTGTTACCACAAAGCTGCAGGCACACAACTGACCAAAACGTCTTTGGAGGCAGTAAAATAAAACTTTGTGTTCACTTGAACTTGGAAACCCAAACCTGTTCCAGCATGGCAATGCCCCTGTGCACAAAGCAGCTCCATGAAGATCTGCTTTACGTGTTTTGGAGAGGGAGATCTTGAGTGGCCTGCTATAGAGCTCTGATCTCATCCCTACTGAAAACACTGAATTGGAAACCCTTGTAGCTGAATAAACACAACTACCACAAGCTTACTCCAACATCTAGTGGAACATCTTCCCAGAAGAGTGGAGGGAATTATCAGAGCAAATTGGGACTAAATGTGGAAAGTGATGCTCAAAAAGCACTTACCAAACTTGTGACCAGGTGTCTGCAAACTTTTGGCAATATAGTGTAGCTGCTATAATGTAGAACAAGAACTTGAGATTTTGTTTTGCTAAATTTCTGCATATTATTCAAGAGATCCAACTCAGGATCTATTCAATACCTTAATAATGAATGTTTTCTCATGGGTTCTTGATGGTTCATTCTTTATAAGAAGGTTCAAGGGTTTTAAACAGATTTATGATGAAAGAGATTTTGAGGTGGTCCAGGATGGTGGTTAGGTTAGAGTCTAAAATATTCCTGTAGTTCACATCTAGAAAAGCTAGAAAATCTCGTAAACATTTGAATGCCTTTTATTGTCTTCGAGCTCCTCGATGAGTCACCACAAACAAACCCTTCGTCCAGACGGACACTGATTGGGAGTGACTAAACCCGGTCCGAGGTTGTCATCCTGGATGCCTGGTGACTCCCCATCATCTCTCAGCAACGCTGGGAGTACGCGGTCACGGCCGATGGGAGTCGTCACGTGGAGTTTTTAGAACACAAAAGGTAGGCACTGACAGATATAGAGCTTACAGCTGGGCTTATTTGGGTGGACGGAGAGTGAGCAGAGCTTCCTGCTGTCTCTTCACACTGTCCTACATCCTGCTCATGGGCGCCAGAGGAACACAGGAGACACGTCTGCTTCCTGTCACCTTCCACTCTGCATTACAGGGACAGAAAAGGTAGCAAGACGGGCCGGGATCGGGTTATTATCGCTTACATCAACGTCTCAGCGGCGCACCTGCGGGAATGAGAAGTCACTTATTGGGAACACACCATGGCATGAGGACATACAGTACACAAAATATTTATTGTCTGGGGTTCATCATGAAGGGTTTCATTCTTCAGAGATGAAAGTGAAGACGCATGCATTACTACATGTATGCACAAAAGTAGGGCATTGTTCATGAAAAAACAGGGGTCCGAGGCGCTTTAGCCAGACCTTTGATCACGACAGATATGATCGGTGGGAAAGCGTCGAGCTTTTAGCTGCCAACAATCATCTGTTTCATGTTAGAGGAACCCGAGGTTAAAGGTGCTACAAAGCTACACGGCCTGGAGAGCGTCCATAACTCTGGTGTTTCCACACAAAAACACACACACACACACACACACAGACACACAGACACACACACACACACACACACACACACACACACACACACACACAAACAAATAGAAACCGAACAGTACAAATGCCATGGTTTTTCATACGACTATAATAATGATGATAATAATAATAATAAAGGAGAGTTTTTTTCAGCCCGGAAAGAACGATGTCAACGAGAGTGAAGTGAAGAATAAATGATAGCAGCATGGGATTCTTTTTATTCGACTCATTAGCCCGTGCTATTATTAACACCACCATTAACATCTGCCCGTGTCATGAGTTTAAGCTTTGATGTAACACGAAGCTGAAACGTATGACTTATTCATTCGGCATCGACGTCCACGGTCGCAGGAATATCGCCTCAACCAGGTGTCTCGGTGGACTGGATGTAGTTATTCATGACTCCCTTAGCGCGCTAAAGATCACAGGCGGCAAGGAATTCGCCACGGCAAAGGGGTTTGGAGGACATTTTTGGAACGGGGGAAACGTTTCAGATACTAACTGAATGTTGCACTTTGAAAAGTGTTGCTACACTAGTAAGGAAATACTGTAGAAAAAAAACTATAGAAAATGATTCATTTTGCGTAATATTTGCAATTTGCAATAGAGTGTGAGGATTGTTGCATTCTGTGGTGCTGATAGTTTAGATACCAGTTGAGAACGTTCTGGAATACAGGACACTACTGTATTTCTAGAGGAGACACAATGAACAGAAAGCTGTGAAGTCAACTTCCAAAGGCCCTTTGTAGTGCGAAGAAAAAGATAAAAGATGAAATAAAACCAGACATTTTTTTTATGTTGTGTCTGCGGTAAGTTACAGCTCCACCTCTGCCATGTTAATCTGTATTGTATGTGCGTCTCAGGACACGCCTCGCTCTCCGTAGTGTTGTGATACGTCATATTCACGTAGCAGCAGCAGTGCTGAGAGAACGATCTCGAGAGACGGTCTAGTGAAGAGAAATCGATCTACATATCAAATATTGGTCACAAATTATCGCTCACTTTCTAAATAATAAAAGCGCATCAACTAATAACTATATATAAATAAATTTGAATATGTTAAAAAATTTACAATAATGTCTGAAATTTGTTACTGAAGTAGAACATGAGCATGGGGCAGTGTGACTCCTGTCCTTATGGGTCGTTATTAAGGTGTGTTGCAGTTCTCATATTGACCACTAGGCAGGATAATACAGCTATAGAGCTAAATCTATGGAGCTGAACACGGCAGTGAGTACGCTATCATATGATTGCTCAACATCTACTGAAGTGGTGAATGCGCAGATCATTCTTGTCTTGATGTTCTAAATAAGGTGAACAAAATATCTACTGTACCACACACCAATCCACACAGTTTATAACAGTTTACACATTTTGGTCTGATTTAAAGTGAGTTTGTACCAAATTCAGTCCAGTTTTTCTTTCCCAGGCTGAAATTGATCGAAGGTGCGTTGGCTGATCGGCCCGTCTGCTGGAATCATCATTTATTTAATAGAAACGTATTAAATAAAGATTCAGGAAAGGATTTAAATAAAAATAGGGTGAAATAAAGCTCGGGGCTGTAATAAAAATGAACGCAAGCAGAACTTCCTGCAGAAAAAACTCCACTTAGGATAAACCATGAAGGAGAAGAAGAGGAAAGATTAGTCAGAAATAGCACAGAATGAGAAGATCTACAAAATGGAATGACTGATAATCCGATCTCATCTGATTCGTGAAATTATTAGTAAACAGTGGATTACAATAATAAACAATAAACTAATACACTCGAGGAATTCGGTAATTATTTGTCACTTTACATCCATGAAACCAGGGATTTGTTGTTGCTATAGAAACCATAACATCTTATATATCAATTATAGGTCACAAGTAAAGAATTAGTAAAGATTTTGAACGCAGGACACAGAGGTGAAGAATCGCCTCTACGCAGAACGCAGAACACTTTAGTGATCATGAAGCTGTTGGAGTGAACTCCTGATGCTGTTCCTCATTAGATTTATCATTTCAACGTTTTCTTCTTCAGTTTGAAGAGACGTGTGCGGTGGACAAGAAGCACAAAACAAATAAACAAATCCAAAAAACGCTACCAAATCAGAAAATAAAATAACAAATCCAAAAACAGAACGTTCAGAAGAAGCAGAAAAGGAAGGTATAGATGGAAAATCTTATTGTTTCTTGGATAAAACATCTTTCATTTAAGATATACAGGAAGTACAACAAGCTGCAGCAGGACAAACTGTGTTTTCTGATTTCTAATTTTGTTTTTGAATCGCTAATGTTTGCATTTCTCAGCCACCACAGAAGTCAAGTCAGTCAAGTCAAGTTTATTTGTATTGCGCTTTTCACAACAGACATTGTCTCAAAGCAGCTTTACACAAATCAACAGTGAAGGTGAATGGTGTGAATTTGTCCCTGATGAGCAGCTGTGGCGACTGTGGCAAGGAAAAACTCCCTTAGATGTTATGAGGAAGAAACCTTGAGAGGAACCAGACTCAAAAGGGGAACCCATCCTCATTTTGGGTGACATCAAGAGTTTGATCATAAATCTTTCAACAATACAGAACACTGGAGAGTGAGAGCTAACATGAGCACTGGAGTATAAGATTATAAGTGATGTTCTTTCTGCAGTCTTATACAGTCTATATGGATAGTAGCTCCTAGTTTTATGAGCTCAGCATTTGTGATCACCACAGATCCAGCATCAGCTTCTCCATGCCAGAGCCTTTAACACTCCAGGAGGTCCAATGCCAAACTCCACACATGTAGCGGGATCCAAATGGCACTGGTACATCTCTAGATGGTTCGGGATGTTTGTGAGTTCGGCATCTACTTCTTCAAAGGTCCGTAATCATCACGAGGTGGGAGGTGACTGGAGCTGGCCAAACCTCAGGGTGTCTCGGGATGGGGAGAGAAAGAGAAGCAGTGGAGAGGAATTAGCGTAGCTGCTGTTCATGATATTAACAGCACAAGTTGATAATGTGCATGTGATCAGATGTTCTGGAGCACAAGGTTATGATGTGATGTGTGTTATGTGTAGGCTTTGCTAAAAAGATATGTTTTTAATCTACACTTAAACTGGGTGAGTGTGTCTGAGCCCCGAACACCGTCAGGAAGACTATTCCAGAGTTTAGGAGCTAAATGTGAAAAAGCTCTACCACCTTTAGTGGACTTTGCTATTCTAGGAAGTGTGACTTGTCAATAAATCTGAACAGGAGTTAAGGTTTGAGGAATGTGGACGGTTCCTCCAGATATAAACCTAAACCTACATCTACAGACAACTTACACTTCCTGTTTCACCATGTGCCTTGACCTCTGACATCCTGAAAAATGCAATTGTACGTGTGTGTGTGTGTGTGTGTGTGTGTGTGTGTGTGTGTGTGTGTGTGTGTGTGTGTGTGTGTGAGATGTCAGCTGGTCATCTTGCCATTGTCCTTCATCAGCTCAGTAGGAGACAAAGTCCATCTCACCGCCACTTAACACTCTCACACACACACACCTGGGTCTGTTGGCACGTTGGACACATCTCATGGTATGTGTGTGTGTGTGTGTGTGTGTGTGTGTGTGTGTGTGTGTGTGTGTGTGTGTGTGTGTGAGAGAGAGTAGAAAGTGGCAGTGATTGAGCCTATAATTCATGGACGCTCCAAACCACACAAAGTTTGAAATGATTTAAAAGCGCAGGTTTACGTGACGCACGTCTGACGCTCTGGTGAGTTCGGCATCAATCCCTCTGGAAGAAAATAGAAAGAAATGGAAGAAAAATAGCAAGACGTCAGTCAGCAGGGAGCTTCCAGACGCACGGAGCTGAAAATTAATAAAATACTAAACGACGAGGGAGAAGACAGAATAATGAAGAAGTTGATAAATCCAGCAATGTTTTTTTTTTTTTTCTTCATATTTGTGGTAATTTTTTTAGAGAATCGTACGAGGGAAATTGTCTTTGTATTATTTATCAAATAGTTTATCGCTTTTTAATTGTCTCTTTATAGCGTCATTTATCAAATCATTAGTGTCTGCAGTAATGACTCTTGCTCAAATGATTCTTGCATTTTTATATTTCATTATTCACTATCAATAAACCCAGAATTACCATTATAACATCATAAATAAATAAATAAATAAATAAATAAATACTAATAATAATATTACAGTTGTATGCAAAAGTATGTGCACCCTGGTTAATATCTATCTATCTATCTATCTATCTATCTATCTATCTATCTATCTATCCATCCATCCATCCATCCATCCATCCATCTATCTGATTATAAACTGCAGCACAGCTATTTAAAAAAAAAAAAAAAAAAAGAAAGAAATTGTTGCATATGCAAAAGTTTTGACACCCTACTATATATAGTATACAACACTATACAGAAACACCTCCTTTGGTGTTTCTGTTTCAATTATTTATTTGTTTGTTTGTTTGTCGTTTGTTAAAAATGTTCAAACTCTTCCTCTGGCCAAGCGTCTGCACAGATGTATAACAAATATTGATCTGAATATTCAAAATCAAAATACAGCTCTTTAACGTGTGTTATTATTATTATTACTTTTAGAGCTCATGTTTATTTATGTCCAATGTTTGCAGCAGGTTTTTCATTGTGTTGCTCAAAACAGTGTCAAAGAATGTTTGTGATTTCAGTGTGTTTTCATGTCCCTCTCATGCAGGGCTGTAAATCTCTTTTCATCTTCTGTCCTGAATCTTGACCCTAATCTGTGTCACCTCTCTGATGAGTGTGTTTTCCATCGCTGAGTCATCGCTGAGCATCTCCAGTGTAGGTTTGGTCAGAAATGGCTGCCGGACCCTTCGGCTCCTTCACACAGAGGGAGGGAAAGAGCACAACACTGTCCCCATGTGGAAGAGCAGCAAATTACACACACACACACACACACACACACACACACACACACACACACACACACAGACATCCGATGGGAAATCAGGAATTGCACTGAAATAAATTATTTATTTATCTTTTCTTTATTTATCCCCAGCTGAGCGATTGGCTGCGATCGACATATCGACCATCATCAGCTAAAACGCAGACGTGTGTCTAATCAGCAGCCGTCTGAGGAAAGTGCAGGGCGTGGCTCCATAAAAACCATAAATATATAATACACTTCATTTTTAAATCATCATTTATATATTATAATGCAGCTCGAGGAGTTTCAGAAAAAAATAAAAAATAAAAACAGCATATGACAGAAGAAAAAAATTTGCAGTGATTTAAAAAAATATATATAACAAATAATTAAATAATAAAAAATAAATATTAACTTTATAAAATGTAGCACATGGAAATAAAATAATAATAATAATAATAATAATAATAATAATAATAATAATAATAATAATAATGTAAATTGTGTTGTTAAATCTGTAGTTAAAATATATATATATATATATACACATACTACTTCCAAATCAGTTACGACCTATCTGACTGTTTTCAACTGAATTTTGTCCAATTCTGATCATATCCACAGTTCTGACTAATCTCAACCGTTTCTGAGAAAATTTAGTCTAATCTGCATATTTCAGAATAAATTCGGATTGATTCCATCCACTTTTATTGAATTCTCTTCACCAACCAGAGCTGCGATTTCTATAAAAGAGCAAAATTTTAACCCAAACTGTTGTGTGTAAATCAGTTACAGTACTGAAAATGCATAGACATCATTTCTTCAGAACATCATTTCTTCAGAACATCATTTCTTCAGAACGTTACTTTCTACGTTCGATGAGTAGAAAACGATGAAAAGAAATAAAAAAAGAAGCAAAGATTGTAGATCAATTTCGCTAATCTGAGTTAAGGATTAAATTAGCATAAGCATAGCAATTATCTCTCTGATCATTTAGTGTTTAACGCCGTGCACGCAGGCCACACGCACTAGGAACAATATTAGCAGTCATTAAACACCTGTCAGGTCACTGCAGGAATCAAACTCTGTTTCCTATCAGACACCACAAACATGGCCGTCCTGAATCCCAACTCCCAGCCCACGCTAGCACGCTCTGATTCATCACTCCTGTTTCCAATTACACACTCGCACACAGTCACAGTTTAAAAGGACTTTGATTCATTCAGTTCACTGCGACGTTTACGCTCAGCTGCTTCTGTCTCTGTCGTTTACCGAACCCCATCTCCTGTGGTCCTGAGTCTTTCTGTACACCATCCTGTGCTATTAAAACGAGAATTATAGCAGTTCTGCTCGGCATTAACGTTACAGCTACTTATGCTAACGTGTTCGTTCACATCTCTGGGATGGACTGTATTTCAGGAGGGATGATTAACTCATGGAGGAGCGCTCGGCTCCGTCTGACACGTGAAGTGTGTGAAATGATGGTTCTTAAGCAGTCAGCTTTATTTATTTATGTATTTATATGTTTGTTTGTTTATTTATTATCTCTCTGTAAAAGCTACAGTAAATAGTCACATGTTACTCCTCCGCAGGAACCTTCAAACACACCTTATTTACAAGGGGAACCATTACTCAAGAGAGATGATGTAGAACATTTTAGGGTTCTTGGGTATGTTCTAGAGGTCAACCGATTATCGATTTTACCGATATCAATAGCTAGGTTGGATTGTAGGTGTCAATAACCAATTAATTAACCGAAAGTTTTTGAAATGGATGCTGAATAAAAAAACTAACATACAAGTTCATTTAGCACATTTTTATGATTGAGTCCTGTTATTTTAACAAATTTAATTGACAAAT
>JBCEWE010000050.1:201084-216084 GCA_039877035.1 Silurus lanzhouensis
GTTGCTCTCAGCTCATAGCATGGACGCTAAAGGGTGATGGAGCTTAATGAGCTGTCGCCCCTTACCCAGCTCAGAACCTCCAGGCCTCCACGCAAATGGAGTAACAGAGCCCCGTCCTCACCCCATTTCTCTCATCCTTTTTTCCCACCTGTCTCTTGCTGTCTGAAGGCTTCAGTCCTCCGTCCTCACAGTCGATTCTTCCCTGCAGTGATTGAGATTTGCAACCTGCAGGAGACGTGAATGAAGGCTGGATTGGTGTTAAGACCTCTGCTTTCCAGGAGGAGTCTTTCCATTCTGTGCTCAAGGATAAGGCAGAGTTAATCTGCAGACAGATAATGTGTGTGTGTCACGTATTGTGCTCTGGACACACATTCTCCATGTGGTGCATTGACACGTGTAAATGTATTTTATTTACTCTATAGTGATCTGTGTTTAAAAAAACAACAACAAAAAAACCCCGTCCTGTGCATGCGCTACACTACATGTGCTACACTACAGTGTTCAGTCACGCGGCCTGAAATCAGATGCATCATGTGTTAGGAAGGTTTTTATTCACACCTTCTACATCCTCAAGAAGCTGCGTTACGTCTTTAACGTGAGATATCAAATGAAAGACAGAGAGAAAGACATTTATTATTATTATTTGAGAATTATAACCAGCTTATACTTACTTAATAAATGAAGTTACATGTTATATCCGTTGCCATGGTGATGTACCGTTTCATAAAGATAAAAATTGCACTGGATTTTGTGAAGATTTATGAAGATTGATTCATGTTCTAGTAAATTCAGGTACTGATGTGAGGTGAGGAGGCCTGGCGTACAGTCAGTGTTCACATTTATTCACGTTCAATAAAGTTCAGAACTCTATAGCAGGAGATCTTCCATAAACTTCCAACCCATGGAAAGCAGATCTGCATGGAGCTGGTTTTGTTGCACAGGAACATTGTGATGCTGGAACAGGCATCACAAGGAACAGGGAAAATTTCATTCTACCAAATCCCCCCAAAGACGTCCGATACAACTGTGTTCCTCCAACAAGTGCGGAAGAACCACACATGGCTGGAAACGTAGGTGTCCCAATACTTTTGTTTATGAAGCGTATCACTTAGACTATAGCAGGTTTCATGTTCTACTAAGGAAAGTCTGAATGAGAAGTGAGCGCAGTAATAAACACGGGAAAATGACGACCAATCAGATTAAATTCTGCGCCATCTATAAACGATCTCGTTAACTAATGACCTTTATCTTAATATGCGCCAGTCTATTAAAGTGGCTACGTCAACCATACCATACAGACCCCCCATCCTGCATCTACCCTCAACCCTGCCCCCCTGCGGTGATATTTTAAGAATATAATGCAGCATTTTTTGTTCGTGAATAAATAAATAAATAAACAAAGCAAGTTTCAGAGCAAACGAGGCTGTGCTCTCCGTCGGAGTAAAGATACCAGAGAGGCTCATTTTTCACTCTCTTGCACCGTTGAGTTTTTCCTCATTTGTGTTAATGCATACAGTAGATTATTATGTGCGATATAGATCTTAATAGTGCGACTCCACACAGGCAGGAAGTGCATCGATCCGTCGCTCGCGTTCTTATAACGCAAATGAAAAATGCCACAATCCGGATAAAATCCTATTCTGTCATGTCAGGGTCTGAGACAGAAAAAAGAAATAAATAAAAAAATTAGACAGAGGATATTAAGGGCAGTGTGTGTGTGTGTGTGTGTGTGTGTGTGTGTGTGTGTGTGTGTGTGTGTAAATGTGTGCGTTTTGGGCAGCTGGGATATCGATTTTTTTCCGAGATAATTAACTGAGTTAGACTGCTGTGCTGACATTTCGGAAGCTGATACATCGACTTATTGGAGCTAAATTAACCCCAGGTGGATAGACGGCGTCCCCGCAGGTACGGATTGGACTCGAATCAGATGGAAAGTGTAACGGACGGAATTAGCCGTTCGGTCAAAGTTCATCCGCTAGGCTTCCTCTTTGCCGAAAGAAGCGTCGTGGAAAAGATAGTGACGGGGCGGAGCTTTAAAGCGAGTCGGCATGTCACAGGCCTTAATGAGGTGCGCCGGGGTTCACCGTGTCCCTCGGGGGCCTGATGCTGCTCGCTCGCTTCGGGGGGAAGAAAAAAAAACTTTTAATGAAGCTTCAGAAGTGTTTCTATGAACTTATCCATGGACAGGAAAAATAATGTGTATGTTAATGTTTCCATAGAAACAGCTCGAGGTTTTTGGACTTGTTTAACCTGAATGATTGATTATTTAAACAACATTAATTATAATTGATTGGACGAGACTGATCTTTAATAGAAGGAGTCTCCAGAACCAGGACTTAAAGTTAAAGCTGAACATTTATTTTATTATATCTCAGTTTTCTATTCTAAAAAGTATAAAGTGTCTTATTTATGAATAAATAAAAATCTACCTGTATAAGACTGAATTGCTGGAATAAATAAAAAGTGCTATTATAAAAGAAAAGAAATAAAATCTACGTCATGGCTCCGCCCCTTTGTCATCAATTACTTTCCTCAAACAGCACAACACCGAGGTTATTTTATAAACAGGAATATTTATTGACTGTAATATCGATCTCATCTCGGTGTAATTACATTACCAGATTCATCACGATCTTATATTAAATAAGGTCATTTTCTCTCCGCCGTTTTCACTCCTCACATAATAAGCTTCCTGGTTTTTTTTTTTTTTTTTTTTTTTCTTGATGTCGGAGCCTATAATTATGAACTTTCTTCATATTCCATTAGAACAAAAATAAATGACGGCTCCTATTCCGTCGCCTCGGTGTTATTATAATAATAAAAAAAATAATAATAATAATAATAAGACGGTGAGGCTGCGGTGTGCTGGAACAGAACGAACGCTCGAATATTTTCTCTCTCTTCGGTCTCGTTAGCACCGTGCGCCCGCAATGAGCTGGAAAATGGACCCGATTGTCAGTGTCGGCATGGAGATGGCACAGAAAGGAGTTTCTCTCACACACACACACACACACACACACACACACACACACACACACACACACACACACACACTCAACCCCAGTGCTGCTCTTCACAGGTCAGTGCCCACTCCAGCAGCTCGCTCACTCTCCCTGTCAGAAGAACAAAGACCCGAGAAAAGAATTGCATCTCATATCAACGCCTCATAAGCTCCAACTCCATAAGATCGCAATTCAAAGGAGCTGAGGATTATTATTTCATTAGATGCAATCATAGATTCAAACACACACACACACACACACACACACACACACACACACACACACACACACACACACACACACTAGTATTGAATTTGGGTAAAAAGTATATGGTAACGTGAATATTTTTACATTTTAACACGGGATACTTTTGAGTGTTTTGAGTTTGCATCCTCAACATGTTTTTACTGCTGAACATCTCAATACATTTTACAGTTTCTACTTCCTTATAGTCCACAGGTGCATGATCAGGTGTGTGTGTGTGTGTGTGTGTGTGTGTGTGTGTGTGTGTGTGTGTGTGTGTGTGTGTGTGTGTTTGTGTGAACTATCACCGTGTCCCCTTTGGTTTATACATCAGAAGATCACAACAAATATCTTCATAAACCTGCTACAAATACCAGATTTGACCTCATACACCACCATGAAAATGCACCATTTTCTCAGTCCTGGAACCTTCTCTGGTTTGAATTTGAGGTTTCGATCTTCTAACAATCACACGTTTTAAACCAGAGTTTCTGTTTTCTTCTGCACTCCAAATCTTCCCATCCATCATAATGCACCATCTTCTGGATGGAATTCTTATCATTGGAAACCCATTTGCTTCTGATCAGAGATGTTGCTATATTTACACCCTAAAGATACATGAGATGATTATAGATGGTAAACACTCAGGAACCAGGAAAATGGATTTGGAGTGTAATTAATATGACCAGTTCTGCTACAATGGCTCAGGATTGTAATTTTCATGAACAGTTGTGCTTCAGGGAGCGGTTGATAACCTCAGTAATGATGGAACTATAACCAGATCAGAACAAGTTCCCTTTGGAATCTGGTTCCTGTCAAGGTTTCTTTCGCATGAAGTCTCAGGGAGTTTTTCCTTCAACATCATCTTCTCAGGTTTGCTAATCAGAGATCTTGATCTCTGTAAAAGCTGCTTTGTGACCAGTGTCCCTTGTATAAAATGAATTTCAATTGGAGAATATGTGATATGAATTCGAAGTTCAGAGGTTCACCAATTTGCACATCGAAGCCTTTTGAAAAGCAGAACTTCTTCACACAGAGCTCCAGAGTTCCAGGATGGAAAGCAATGGAAAGGGAAGTGTAGGGTGATTTTAGATTTACAACAGCAGATCTCACAAATCCTTTACCGAGATCACTCCACTCAGAGCACCCGATATCAGTCACATCAGGTTTTATATTCACATCAGTATCTTATTAAAGGGGTCTGATGCTGTTTCAATGAGTTTTTTACACTGTTAGATTTGGATTTTCATGTTAAACGTGCTTAAAGTAAAAAAAATAAAACTATTTGGACGTATGATGTGGTATTTCTGTGCCCGATACTGTAAACTCCTCCAGGGTTTGTAAAGGTTTTTCCAAAAAAAGGCACTTTATGACATCACGAAGGCAGAATTCCTTGTATGGACACTTCTTCCAGAAGAAAAAAGCGAGAGCCACACCCATCACCGTGCTTCATTCGGTAATGGAAATGGTCACAGCACTGCACAGGACGAGAAGAACTTCCAAGATGTGTGGTTTTGGATGTGAGTGAAGGAGAACCTTGTTTAGCTTCCCAAAGAACCACGTGAACAGTGGATGCAGTTTGTTCTTTAGGAGCAGCGAGTAGGAAAGTGATTCCGCAAGTGTCTTTGTGTGTTCTTGTCATTTCTTTAGCTCCGCCCACACCACGCCTTCAGGAGCTCGGCAGTCTCCGTAAGGTAGCTTAAAGCTGTAGGTATCTTTGATAAATCTGATCAAAATGACTCTTTGGGGATATGAAGGATGCAATTCTACTTTATAGATACTCAAGATTTACATGAGATTGGCTGAAACTGTGTGTCTCCTTCGAGACAAAACAGAGAATGTTGGTGAAGGAAGAGTGGAAGCTGCCGTGAGGTAAGCGAGAACCCGCTACATGGAGGTTCCTCAACAATTGATGTAATAATAAATGGAAAAAAGTATGAAGTGTATTTTTTTTAATAAAAATGCCATATAAGTGAGCGTTGTATTGTAGTGTGGTATGAGAGGACATGATATGCTGTTATTGGGAAGAAGAAGCTCAGTGGATTCCTGGTTGGAAGGTCATGGTCAAGGTCAACCACGCTGTCACTGCTGGGTCCTTGAGCGAGGATTGAGCATCTCTCTGGATAAGGGCTTCTGCCAAATGCTATGTAAGAGATATATAAATATAAATGTATTACAAAATAATTGTTCTCTACATTGTTGATTATTTTTCTGCAAAGACACTGTGGTTAGTGAACTTCTTTTTTTCCACTTAATACTCTAAATAGACACTTCAGAGACAATCACATTGGGACACTTTAAATCTGGACTTCTGTCAATATCTGTTATATACAAAATCATCCTGTTCTGTGGAATTTGTTTATATATATATTAATATGTATTGTTTACACTTATTTTTATACTTTATAGTTATACTTTATACTTTTACACAATACACTATATATATATATATATATATATATTCTATTTCCATTTACATAGACATTCTATTTTGTGCATACAATTTTGTATTTCACTACATGTTGTACTCTGTATGTATGTGACAAATAAATTTGCTTGGATGTAGGGTGCGTAAACTTTTGCACGATTATGTACTGCTATGTTAAATCCTTTAAAAAAATCCAGCGTTAGACTCCTGGTAGACTCACAGTCGCCTCATTGCACAGTAATGAAGCAGCGTTTAAACACGTGTTTATGCTTGAATCCTGTGAAGGACTCGTTTATTTGCTGTCTCTCGGAGTTGAATCAGAATATCGGAAGTTCAGATTAATGAGTTAAACTCTACAGGCAATTTCCACTATTACTGTAGGCCCGTGTTTGCTTTCTGTTTCTCATATCGCGTCCTCTGTAGACCCGTCTCACTATGAACCATTTGTCTTCCTGACCTCTAAAATCAATATGTAATTCAAATTAGGAGCTCGGAAGGAAGAAGGAGGAGGACAAGAAAAAAAAGAAAAGGCACAAAGAGAAAGCAGGAGAGAGAAAAAATTGCCAGAGGAATCTCATTCAGGAATCAGAAATGCCGGTTTGAAATAAGTCAAGGGTTTAAGAGCGAGAGAAAAGAACGAGAGATTCTTCCGACGTCTGAGAAATGAGTTCGGGAACAAAAGGTCGGGGTGTTGCGCTCGGCCGTCGCTGGCATTTTTAAACGACTGTAATGGTCTGGAGATGATCGGCGTATGGATTAACGCTTGAGCGTGAAGAAAAGAACGAGCCGAGAAACAAGGAAATTATATTGTGTCAAAGGTAATCGTAAGCGAGCGCAAAAATCATCAATGCGAATCCATATCCAGGGTTTGTTTGGCGAATTTTAGCATGCAAGTGGGCGGAGCTTTTATCTCCTAATCAATCAAGTCGCAAATTATCAAGCAAGAGGTTGAAAAAAAAAAACACCATATTGAATAGAAAATGATAGTGAACGAAATCTGATGTGTGTGTAAGTGTTTACAAAGATTTGTGGAGTTTGTGGAAACATCTCATCACACATTTATTTCCTATCCACCGTTATAATAAGCTCCACTCTTCTAGGAGGATGTTCCACTAGATTTTGTAGAGATTTTTTGGAGATTTTGTGAAGCATCTTCCTAGTAAAGTGGAGCTTATGTTAGTAAAGTCAGGTACTGATGTAAGTGAGGAGGTGATGAAACCTGGGGTGAAGTCAATCTTCACAATCAGTGTTCAATTTGGTTGGAGCTCTTTAGCAGGAGATCTTTCACATCATGCAACCCATGGAAAGCAGATCTTCATGGAGCTGGATTTCTGCACAGAGACATTGTCATGCTGGAACACTTTTGGGTCTCTTAGAAGGGAAAATTTCATGCTACCAAATAGCAGATTTGAGTTTGCAGAAGAACCACATCTGGCTGGTAAAAGCCGATGTCTCATTGCTTTTGCCTATACAGTATATATATATCTGCATATGTACAAGTCAGAGCGAGGGTCTGTATTCCATCGCTGTTCGTTTTTCTCTTTAGAAAGCGAGAGGTTGAGTTGTAAAGGTATTAATGGTGTGACCTGATTTCTCTCATCCTACAGTGTGTAGTGTTTATAGAAGCGAATGGAGCAGTGAAGCTCTGTGAATCGACGAGTGCACTTGTTTTATTTAGACTTCTCAACAAAATCGATCGAAAGCGCGGTTTGGGTCAAAGGTGAACGCAGGGATTAAATGCCCATGTGTTCACACCGGGTTCGAGAGCAAAGAGTCGGAATCGAAAGCACAACACGGACACAATGCATGAGCCAGAACCAGAAGCTCTGGGGAACGAGGAAGTGTAGCAATGCAGCAAAAAAACTGCTGGAGAAACAGACGAGGGGAAATACAGGGGCCAATAAACTAACTCAGGAATTCATGCATTATTTTGAACATTTTTTGGGGGATTTTCTTGCTTCTATAACATGTCTGCTCTAAAAGATAAATAATAAGCAATCTAGTAATTTTTTTTCATTTCAACCAAAAATATGAAACCTGCAATTTTGTCAAAGCTCCGCCCCCTTCAGCTTCAGGTCACAGTAAATTTTTAAATATTATATTTTATAAAATTTTGTACAAATTTTTTTAAATCTAAATTTTTTAAATCTAAAATATATAAATGTTAAATAGATTTTCAAAAATCTTTAATTTTACACACACAAAAAAAGATTTTTAACGGTATAAATGGTCTAGTAAATCTTTCTGTAAAAGATATAAATATAATATAAATTAATGTAATATAATATAATATAATATAATATAATATAATATATTAAGATTTATTTTAAGAAATATTTCTGACAGTAAAATCGAATACAAAAAAATTCCCCTGATATGAGTAATAAGGAAGAAGAACTGTGAGATGTTCAGGTGGTACTGCAGGGTCTCGGACGTGTCTCGGTCTAAATCTCAGCAAGCAGATAAAAGTGAATTGTCATGATCTGATGTTGAAGCCGGTATTGGACGGTCACATGACTTCTGCAAGGCAGCCGTGATTCCGATCATCCGATCACGCCTGGCGGAGTGTGACGGGTGAAAATTGGAAGCCATAATCGTTACATAGAGATGAGAAACAGTCCACCAGCTGTGGCCATCGCCTCCATGTCCATCGAGCTGTTTGACACCGGGGTTTACGGCTGGACACTGAAGAAAAACCTTCTGGAAGCATCTGAGAGCACCAGAGCAGGACAGGATCTTGTGAGGTTGGTGTGATGTTTCTCCCAGTGTGAGATCATGTGACTTTAATGGGCTACTTCTAAAAATAAAACATAAATAAGTAACAAAATATACTAATAAAAAATCACGCATTTCAGGCAACAATCTAATTGAGTTTAAGTTCATTTCATAAACAAAAATCTATACAAAAAAATCCATGATATTGAAATGAGAACATTCAAGTGAATTGTTATTCATTGAGTTTTCATGTAGGAAGGTGAACCTTCAGTCCAGACTGAAGTCCTGAGTGATGTGGAACAGGTTTTTCTTAGTACTTGGCTCCATTCTGCTTTCCCTCAACCCTGTCCAGTCTCCCAGTCCCTGATGGAGAAAAACACCTCCACAGCATGATGCTGCCACCACCATGCTTCACTGTTGGGATGGTTTTGGGCAGGTGATGAACGGTGCCTGGTTTTCATTTAGAATTGAGGCCCAACAATAAAATCTTGGTGTTGTCAGTCCAGAGAATCTTGTTCCTCACAGTCTGAAAGACTTTCAGGTCCCTCCAGCCGGGTTTCCATGGGCTTTGCACTGAGACACTTTAGTCTAGCCACTCTGCCATAAAGTTCAGATTGGTGAAGGGGTGCAGTGATGGTTGTCCTTCTGGAACTTTATCCATCTCCATACAGGATCTCCAGAGCTCATTCAGAGTCACCATCAGGTTCTTGGTCTCCACTCTTTCTAAGGCTCTTTTCCTGATTGCTCAGTTTGGCCGGGTACTGGAAGAGTCCTGTTTGTGCCACACTTCTATTTGAGAATAATGAAGGCCATTGTGCTCTTGGGAATCTTCAGTGCAGCAGAATGTATTTTTTTTGTTGCCTTTCCCAGATCTGTGTACAATCCTGTCTCTGAGTTCTTCAGGAAGAAAAAAGGTGTGTCTTTTCAAATCATGTCAAATCAATAACCGTCTCCACAGGTGAACTCCAGTCAGGGTGTAGAAACATCAGCAGCGATCAATAGAAACGGGAAGCATGTTTAAATATTAAACACATGTATTTCATTTATTTTGTGTACAAACACTGAGACAAATCACGTGACGCAGCAACTAGCATGTTTTTGATTAGCGCTTATTTATTATTCATGTTAGTTCTCATGTCCGTGCCGTGTTTCTCTCCGAAACAGTGCTGTAATTCCGGTCCTGCAGACGGAGACGTCGGTGGTTAGAGGCTCAGGTGTGGAGAATGATATAATAATCGGAGCAAATTGAATGTGAATTAGGTGAAATTGAAGTAAACAGGGTGTGCAGACTCGATAGGAATTAATTCGGCTTTATCTGCTGGATTTCATCACCAATTTTGCTCACTGAAGAGACACAATTATCCTCATGAGAGACTGAATATTCTAAACACACACACACACACACACACACACACACACACACACACACACACACCTCCTATCTGTCTCACTACCTGGGATTTCCTGACTGATCTGTTTACTCAATAATCCATAATCATCACACGTTTTGATAAGAACATGTCCTTATACACACACACACACACACATATGAGATATGTTCCACCCTGATGTTCTACATCTGAATGGAGTTCCCTTCAATAGGAGACCCTCTGTGTGAGGATGGTTTTACATCAACAGCCTAAAGATCCATGAAGTGCCTCAGCAGCTCAAGAGGAACAGATTTGGATTGTAATTAACATCAACAGTCTGCTACAATGTGTTCAGGACCACAGTCTGCATAAAAAGTTCTACATTCAAGCTCCATCACTGAACACTTCATCTGTAATAAAAGAACATTCAGTGTTGATGAGGATGAGGTTCGCTTTTAATTCTGGTTCCTCTCAAGGTTTCTTCCTCATAAAGTCTCAGGGAGTTTTTCCTTCACCACCGTCACCAATCAAACAAACTGATACATTCGTTCTTTTTAACCTCTTTATCTCTGTAAAAAATGTCCCTTGTTAAAGCTCCACAAATAAACCTGAATTTAATTAAATAAAATGTTTGAGCAAATCAAACGTGATAAACTGAATCACATGACTTTGAACAAAAAGACAAAAAAAAAAGAATCCTGCGTTAGAATGGAAATAAATCAATTCTGAAAATGGATGAAACGTGTACATGTCACACGTGAGCAATGAATGAACCTTCAGTGGAAAGAATGCGGAAATAAACTGTGTGTAAAAATATATGTTATGAAATAATAGATATACAGACTGACTGACAGACGATAGATAGATAGATAGATAGATAGATAGATAGATAGATAGATAGATAGATAGATAGATAGATAGATAGACAAGCCATGCACACAAATAAACACAATAATATGCATATTTAATGATATAATATTATAATATATATATGTATATATATGATTTCATTATTCATTTAATTATTCATTAAGAATTTCAAAACTTCATTTAGAAATGGATAAAAAACATTTGCGAGTGAAACAATTACGACAATAAAAAGAAGTAGCCAATTTTCACTAAATATGCAAAAGTCAACGAATCGTAGCGGCGCAGTAGCAGTTTACAGCCCGAGACCCCTGATTTAATTAAAGTATTCCTGACCTTCATTTTCATTTCACCTAAAATAGCCCTATAAGGTTCCAGATAATGTGTGCGTGTGTGTGTGTGTGTGTGTGTGTGTGTGTGTGTGTGTGTGTGTGTGTGTGTGTGTGTGTGTGCAGTTTTCGTTGTATTTCTATGTTGTTATAACCGTTTGGTTAGCCGACTTGTTTTAGCCTGACATGTGCACTTCTCAGCCAATTATATCTTGTGTTTAACACACACACACACACACACACACACACACACACACACACACACACACACACACACACACACACACACATACACACACACATAACTACACACTCTTCTGACAGCGTATTGACTTGTTTACACCCAGTTGTTCCTTTTCTCTTTTTATTGTGTCTTTCAAAAGGCCCAGAAAAGCGAAACCCGGTCAATTAGCTGCCCCATGCGAAGACGCCTTTCAAAGAAGCTGGACACCAAACCGAGGACATTTCAGACATAATGAAATGTCTCCCTACACCTGCATGTCCAGCACTCTTCTGTTCAGTCTAGCTTCACCGCGATGCTGTCAGGAGGGTTTTTTTTTTTCCCCCAGGATGAGAAATCATTAGCATGAATATAAACCGATAAAAGACATGCACAAGCTTCATCGAGACATATAGGTATCAGAGACATGTCAGAGTTACAGTGTCCTCCTCTGTTCTGTTCAGAGAAAAATGTCTCCTAGGAAAAGCTTTTGGTTTTCACACACGTTTCTGCATATGTGAATTTTTTAATGATCTGATTGTTTTTTCCCACTCGTAATTATCTGTTTATTTTTACGTACATCAGATGATTGATTCATTTCCACGTGATTCACAGAATTTGATTCATTTTTCATGTTTCAGCGAACCCGTCTCTAAAAGTCTTAAAGCTGATTGTTTGATTATCATTTTATTTGTTACCACTAGAAAAGCTTTTTTGACATTTTGTCATTAAACTCAGCTCATGTTTCAGTGTCACACTGGCCATAGAGATGATGTCATAACCATCCATAAATGTAACATCCATACACACTAATTCATCTGTACTACAATTACCCTTCATTTACCCTTAATGTGATAAAAAGCATTATGTTTTCTGGTAATTTTCAGTCCTATCAATAGATCTCATCTTGCTCTTTAGAGCATGAGCCTTTTCCTCTCAACTCCTACTTCACATTCAGTAATTAACTTTTCTTTTCAGGGGAAGATTTAATTACCGACGTGAGTTTGAATGTCATAACGCAGGAAAAAAAAAAGCCCACGGGCAAATCAATGCGCAACATTCAAAAATAACACTGGAATCTAAAATGCAAATGTCATGACTCAATGCCAGGAGTCGCAGCTCGAAATGAAATCAATGCATCATCTGCGCGGTCCGGGGCGTTAGCATTTGTAATGCTAAGTTGTGATGCAAAAAAACAAAAAAAACAAGCGTCGCCGTCGTTGTTGTTTTTACGTTCTGCGTGCTCGCTTTTGTAAGCGAGGGAATCAGAATGCAGAACGCTTTGCTACTACTTACAACGATGTCTGTGGCTTCGAGCACCCACAGGAAGCGACGCCAAGCTTTAGCGGCGCGTTTGGCACGGAGCTGAATCCATCGAGCGCTGGGAGGTGGAGATAAACCTTCGATGGCCTCTGGGACGTGTGTTAGCTGAACGAGAGAGCACTCATTCGCCTGTTCCCTGATTTCACATGTGACTCGGAAACCGGGGTCTTGTAGCGAGTCGTGTTTGGATTGCGCTACACAACGGAGGCTTTAGAGCGTCAAACATTAGTATCTAGCATGCGCAGCGTGGGAATAATCGAACGCTCGAGGACAAATTTTAAGAAACTTCTTGGCATTCCAAATTCCAAACCTGATGAAAAAGCGCATATGCCGTAAGAGCATGGTAGAGTCCAATCTCAGGAGATAAAATCGAAGTGAAATAGATTTTTTAAATTCTTTTTTTTTTTTTTTTTTGCTATTTGCATAATTATATAAATAATGTTCGTAGATGTTTTGTGTATCACATCACATAAAGCTCTGCTGCACTCCTGCTCTTGGGAAGGACTTCTGGTCCAGTTTAGTTAAAGGCGTACATGAAAAAACTTACTTCAAGTGAGTCGATTCACTGATTCACTAGAGTTCATATGGAAGCAGAACAAAGTCTCATCAGACATGTTCTCAGACCAGAGTGTGATTGCTGTGTTCCTGAAGAACCACAAATGAAGCTGGAGAACACACCATGATTTTATAAAAAAAATTCTGTATGTAGATAAAGTGTCAAAGCAATTAAATCGATTCAGTAAAAATAAATAAAACATGCATGTAAACATGTAACAGTTCTTTGTATAAGAATCCACAGTTCTTTTTCAGCTCAGAGGTTAATGCCTTCGACTCTGGATCAGAAGGTCACGAGTTTAAATCCCAGCACTCCCAAGCTGCCACTGTTGGTTCCTTGAGCAAGGACCTTAACCCTCAACTCTCAGTTGTGAGTGAAGGTGGTGTGAAAGGAACTGCTCTGATTTGTGTGCGCGAGCAGGAGGCACCAAGCCGAGCAATTTATGGCACGATCAGCAAGAGATAATTAATGGAAATGATGCAGCGTGCATAACAAGAGGGGCGTCTTCGAAAAGGTCCATCGACTAACACCGATCCGCTTCATTAATCCAGAGGGTTAGCGACCGAACAGGCTATCAATTTACCACTTGAATGGAGTCTCTGTGTGTGCTGCATGCATTACACCTCCACTTCAGCTCCACTCAGAGTTAAAATGGTCTCAACCTGTGACCGATAGGTTGTGGATTCAGATCCCAGAAGTTCCACAGACACTTGCTGGATTATTAACACAGACATTTAAAGCCAAGTCAAATCTGTGCTTCATTTGGGTGTGGACTTTTTCAAATTATTTCTAATTAGGAAGCTTTTATTCAGGTTTTTTTTTAAGGTTTTTCTTGAACTAGGGGCCATTCTGAGACTCATTATAAGTTGTTTGTTTTAAGTTGTGATTGTCGCACGATTGTAAAACAATTGTGTAAAAAAATGACATTTGTACTAAATGTTACTGATTCAAGTTATCATTTAAATGTCCATCTGAATAATTTGAATGTACTTCATGAGACTGAATGTTTTTTAAACTTGAACATGCTCCACTGTTCCTGTCCTGTTCTTCTGTTCAGGTCTTCAGATGGAGTTCTCTTCAATTGTGATGATGGTTCCACATCAACAGCCTAAAGACCCATGAAGTTCCTGAGCAACTCAAGAACTTAAAGGAGGAATTTGGACTGTAAGCAGTTTGCTACAATTGGTTCAGGACCACAGTCTGCATGAACAGTTCTGCAATTCAGCACCAATCACTGAACAGCGCCTCAACAATGATAGAACTGTAATAAATGGACATTTGGTGTTGAGGATGAGGATGAAGTTCCCTTTTGAGCCTACTTCCTCTCAAGGTTTCTTCTTAATGAAGTCTCAGGCAGTTGTTCCTTCACTACAGTCACCACTGGCTCACTTATTAGGGATAAACTAATTTTGAACTTTTAATAAACGATTATAAGGAACTAACGTTTAGACTATAAACTGATACTTCTAACTTTATAACCTCTTTATCTCTGTAAAGCTGCTTTGGGAAAATATTCAATGTTAAAATGAATTCAATTTAAACATTTACGTCTCGTGAGTTTTCTGCTGTATTTGCCGCCGATTCTCTAAACGTCCGCTAACTAACAATTCAACAATTTTCGTAGTGGATGAAACAGTACAAGGAAAAATGAGCTCTGACTGATCTGCACACACTTCCGTGGAATAAAGTCGGAGCTCCACCTGTATAAAGCGCTGGATTGGGATGGAGTGTTGGATTAAAATAATGTTCAAGAGCTCAAACACTGGCATAAACATGCCGCCTTCACTGGCTTGGGCTCAGAAAAACGCCTCACGTGCCCTTTGGACTGCGCGTGAGGAAGCGTTTCCTTCTTCCTTTCATATCATAATAGGACAGGAATTTCTCATCCTGTTTTTTCCTCTTTGTGTAGGAGTTTTATTTCCAAGCCCTCAGGAATCTCAGGCGGCT
>JBCEWE010000050.1:221084-231084 GCA_039877035.1 Silurus lanzhouensis
AAGGAGTCTCCAGTGTCAGTGCTCCATAACTATCAGAGACACCGTAACGTTTAAAAGGTTTCCTGATTATTTCTATGTAAATGTATAAAAAAACAACACAATGGTCCCTGGTTTTTAATCCATTTATAGTTACTTACAGTACCGATATTCATCATTGTGTTATAGTTTCTACAGTAATGATGATTTATCTACAGAGACTCTTACAGCTGAAAGTTTGGTAACGAGAGCAGCGCTCCACAACATTAAATGCAGCTCTAAATTTATAAAAAATACAAAATGTGGTCTGTTGATGAACAAAAGAGTAAAATGATGATCAATTAAACACCTCAATTAAGAAAAATCAGTTCAAACAAAACATCGCTTCCGAACATTTAGTTTTTCAGTGAAAATGTCACTTTTTTGGAATTCTATAAAAATAGTGATTTTTATTCACCAAAATAGATGCTCGGGATTTTTGCGGAATCTCACTGCCGAACGAGCGTCGAGATTTTTTTTCCTCTCGAGCTTTTGTTGCTCTCCTTCAGGTCCATTAGTCCCTATTAAAAATCAAAAATTCATTTCAGCAGCTTTGAAACCATCGAGAGCGCCTGAGTGCTGCACTTACCTACGACTGAATGCGTGTGCAGTCAATTAACCAAATTAAATGTACATTTGCACTGAAAGTCTGTCTATGCCTTCTTTTTTGTTTGGTGTGTGTGTGTGTGTGTGTGTGTGTGTGTGTGTGTGTGTGTGTGTGTGTGTGTGTGTGTGTGTCCGGCACAGGAAGTGACCTAGCGAATAAGATGACTCTGTTGATGCCACAGAAAGAGTAAAGTCCTGTTTCTTTTTTTTCCCAGGACCGTATTAAATATTTTGCATTTTGCGTATGGATTGTTTCCTCGAGGCCTGCGCTCGATTCTGTGAATATAAAATATCAAACAGCTTCTCCGGATAGTTTTGACCATGTTGCCTAGAGCGAAGTATTTTACCGTACTGTGAAAACGCGATGCGAGCACAGGAATGCGAGTCCGTGTCAAACATGCGGCTTGTGTGTGTGTGTGTCTGTGTGTGTGTGTTTGTGTGTGTGTGTGTGTGTGTGTGTGAAATCAAATCTGTCGGTTCGGGGGGGGAGTGTTGTGGGTATAATATGTACGCCACAGATCTCTGACAGCACCGTGAGAACGTCTTCCTGGCCTGGTCCTAATTTCCTGTAAATTTCACACTTCACATGGAGACATATTCCATTTGATATTTCATCATGCCTACAGCTAGAACACTCACTTATTCTGCTTTTTCTCTGCAACACACACACACACACACACACACACACACACACACACACACACACACACACACACACACACACACACACACACACACTATATGCTTGCCTTGTTTATGGTGTACATCTAGCACATGGGCAGAGAAGCAAATGTGAAGTTCACCAGATTGTTGCTGCCACTCAGGCTGCTGCCTCAGACTTTAACACTCCATTACTCACTGCTGCCATCACGGTTGCTGCTGCTGCTGTTTATTGTTGTTATTGTTGATTTAATCCTTTCAATTTAACAATTCAATCCTCTGTCATTCCCTCAACAGCTCCACTCTTCTCTCATTCCATCCTTTTGGTTCCTCAGAACATTCCAGAATTCTGCATTCTGATTGGTTGCTCCAGCATGACAATGGAAAAGGGCTAGCTTAGTGGTTAAGGCATTTAACTTCTGCTTGAAAGGTTGTGAGTTCAAATCCCAGCACTTCCTCTGTTGGGCCCTTGAGCAAGGCCCTTAACTTTTAATGGCTCAGTTATATATATGCTCTGGATAAGAGCATCTCCTAAATGCCATAAATGCTAGAGCCAGCTTTATGAAGATCTGCTTTACATGGGTTGGAGTGGAGGATCTAGGGTTAGGATTAGAGCTCCATAGAGCTCCAACTCTTGGATGAATGTGAATGATGAATGCCATCACTGCAATCACTAAACTATCATGTCACAAAATCTAGTGGAACATCTTTCCAAAAGAGTGGCGATTATTGAGATGGAGACTAAATGTGGAAGCCAACACGGAGGAGTTGCAGCTGCTGGAATGAAGGAGAAAACAGGAACTCACTTGTTTGTGGTGTGTTCTACAACATCATGTTCAAGATGTAGCAAAAAAACAGGCAAAAAGTACATTTTCGATTAGAAAAGTTGTGTGATGTCTCAGAGAGCTAGCACGCGGGTCTGTGGCTATTCCCAGCGTTTTCTCTCTGTTGCCTGCTGTGCGACGTTTACGTCGGGGAAATGATCAGGATTCATTACAGCAGTGGGAAGGAGAACAGTTCTGTAGCTGCTCTCTCTGTTCTCCGTGGGTGGAAGTGTTTGCTGTGATGATCACGAAAGCAGCGTTTATTTACCATACACACGACACCCAGACAATCCGCTACAAACCGCTCTCCATCTGTCTGCTCCATCTTTCTTTCCTTTTTTTACCTCCTCGTTTAAAATAAAGCCCCATACCAGTCTCGCAAATGTTCTCAATGTTCTGAGTTTTCAGAGGTACTGAGGATCTGTTCAGGAAACTCAACTCCGACCAGGTCACTGTGAGCTTCTGGTGTAGAAGAAACCACATCCTTTATGTACTGAGAACTTTTCTTCTGGGATTATAATCAATGTCTCTCACTTTCTTTATCTCTGTCTTTCCATGGCTCGTATATTCTATGTCTCAGTCTCTCTGCGTCCGACTCTCACTTTCTCTCTTTTTCACTTTGATCATTATTATCAGTAGTACTTTGTCTTTAGGGTTTTTAATGCAGAACTTCAGTGGGATATAAAGGAATGTTCTTTTAAAGTGAAGAAGTTCTTTTTCCATGTAACAATTTGTATACTGTATGTGTGTGTGTGTATATATATATAGATAGATAGATAGATAGATAGATAGATAGATAGATAGATAGATAGATAGATAGATAGATAGATAGATAGATAGATAGATAGATAGATAGATGATTTCCGATTCTTTAAAGAAGCCACTTTTTTCTCTGATAAGAGCTTTGCACACTCTTTGCATTCTCTTAGTCACCTGGAATGGTTTTCCAACAATCTTGATGAGTTCCCAGAGGTGTTGAGTGCTTGTTGGCTGCTTTTCTTTTACTCTCCAGTCAAACTCATCCCAAACCATCTCAGCTGGATTTAAATATGGTGATTTTGAAGACCAGGCCATCTGATGCAGTGCTCTATCACTCTTTTTCTTGAACAAAATACAGAACCTAGAGGTGTGTTCAGGGTTGTTCTCCTGATGGAAAACAAACAATGTTCTCATAAATGCAAACCGGATGTGATGGCTGCATGTCACTGCAGGATGCTGTGGTCGCCATGCTGGTTAAGTGTGTCCTCAATTTAGATTAAATCACCAACAGTGTCACCAGGAAAGTACCTCCAGATCATCACACCTTCTCCTTCATGCTTCACAGTGGGAACCACACATACAGGAACCGTCCATTCACCCTCTGCACATCTAACAAAGACACGGAAATTAGAACCAAAAATCTCACATTTGACTTATCAGACCAAAGGACAGTTTTCCACTGATCTAATCTCCATTCATTGTGTTTCATGACCCAAGCAAGTCTCTTCTGTTTGTTGTTCTACCAAACTAATGGATTATTTGCTGTAGGATCAGCAATGAAGGAACAGTGGATGCTGAAATGTATCTACTACTTTAAGAATCACTTCTGAGGCTGGTAATTTTAATAAACTCACCTTCTGCAGCAGAGGTAGCTCTTGGTCTTCTTTTCCTCACGAGAACCTGTTTCATCATAGAGCTTGATGGTTTTGGAGACTGCACATGGGGATTCATTTAAAGTTCTTAAGATGTTTTTGATTGGCTGAGCTTAATTTTTCAAGTAATGATGGATCTTTTCTCTTTTTTTTACTGAGTGTTTCTTGCTATAATATGGGTTTATACAGTAGATGTAGCACTAAAAGGACTATTAACTCTGTACTCACACTCACAATTAATGCTCTAAAGCACATGAAGAAGGTAAGAAATTAACACTAGAGAAGACACACATGTGATTTGAAACCAATTCCAGGTGATGATCTTGTGAATCTAATGAGAGAACACCATGAGCTTGTGAAGCAGCATCAGAGCTACATTGAGCTACTTTGGACAATCTCCCAGGTTCCTTAACAGGGTTTTTGTTTACTACAGTATTCCAGGCGTGTTCTTTCATTGTTTCTTCATTATTAATGTACAATGCTATAAATAATAAAAATAAAGAAAAAACACATAAAAGTTCCAGCTCAAATCTATAAACATTATTTTGAATGCCCTGAAAGATTCGCTGGGTTTTATTTGTTTTTCTTTAGAACCTCTCAGATTCATGCAGAAGAGAATTTAATTTTTTAATCATTTAGTACCATCTCCTTGAAGAATCAGTTTCCCAATGATCTGTAGCATTGCAGCAAATACACTAAGAGGTAAAAGGGTTCTATGGTACACTGTAGTTCCACCTAAAATCCTTTAAACAACCTTAAGAACCCCCAGCTTTCTACAGAGCTCTAACATAACCCCTTTTAGTTTTTCCCTTCTTTGAGCTTCGATTTCCTGAAAAACATGGCAGCAGTGTGATGAGGGCAAGGACTAAACCAGGTCTTCTTCTGAACAACATGAAGTTAACAAGCGCATCTCATCCAACCTCCAGCCCACACACACCACTGCATGGAGAACATTCGTACACTTAGAGCCCAGAGAGCAGAGCACTCGGGTCTGACCCAAGCGCCTCGGTGAAATTCTACAGGAAGACAAAACATTGGCATCTTTCCCATCGAACAAGAGCTTGTTGTCCCTCCCACTTAAACGAAAGCTCATACTTATGTGGACTTTCAGGCCACGGAGAACCAGAGGCACCGCAGGAATTGGATCCCAGCCTACACGGTGCTCAAGTGGAAGCTGAAGGAGATGGTGTTATATATAAACACTTTGCGTGTACTATACAACACATTTCTGACATTCCTTCATTACTTCACCGTGAGCTAGAATTCAGAAGCTGAAGGTCACGGCCTTGGAGCTAAAGGCAATATTTCAATAATCTGAAAAACGCAGCACTGAAAATTTACTTAAGAGCTGGTGGAGCGTGAGAGTGAACAAAGAGAACAGTCTAAGTTCTGTTTCCTCCAGCAAGAAGTGCAGCATCTGCTCATATATCCACTTTTAATAAATCAAATATTTATATTCATGCTGTGAAATAAAAGCACAGAGTTTGGCGTTTGTGTATAAATGAAGGAAATATTGTGAAAAATGTCCGATCTCACTCTCAATTTCATGATCACGTTTATGGGATTTGATTTGATTTGTTTTAATTTTACATAAAAAAGGTCTTTTTTATAGAAGGTTATTTATAAATTGGGTTGTAAATAGTCTTCGAGTTCTCTTGAACTTCTCATCAACTTTTTTTCGAGTTCTCATCACTCTGAGATCAGACTTAAGTTTGAGTATCACCCTGCTGATGTGACTGTGTGAAACTTTGAAAAGAGAAAAAACAGGTTTCTAAGTTCCACACGCTGTTGCTCAGGCTGCGTTCCTCTCCTGCTCCTCAGGACCTGCAGAATGATTCTTTGCTTCAGTTTTGGGAAATGAGAGAAGCAATTTCACTCTCATCTATATTGCATCGCTGCTCAGCCGCAGAGTCGTCCTGTGACCCCACTTTTTAATGTGAATATTTGAAATCAATATTACACCTAAAAAAACCTGAGGAACTCAACGCTGAAGAAATCAACCTCTTTTACTTCATTTACCTCAATACCATAACCAACATCCACCAGATCCACACGAGTTCACCTCTAAACAAACCTAATGATGATGATGATGATGATGATAATGATAAAGGTGATGACTGAAGATTGTTTATGATGATGATGATAATAAAGATGATTATGATGATGATGATGATGATAGAGATGAAGGTGATGATTTGAAGGTGATGATGATGATGATGGTGATTATGATTTAAAGATGATAGTGATAATGATTATGACTGTAATGATGATGGTGATGAGGATTTGAGGGTGATGATAATGATGAGGGTGATAATGATTATAAATGTAATGATTTAAAGATGATAATAATAATGATGATGGTGATGATGATGATGATGATGATGATGGTGATGATGATGATGGTGATGCTGATTTAAAGGTGATGATGATGATGATTGTGATGATTTGAAGGTGATGATGATGATGATGATGGTGATGCTGATTTAAAGGTGATGATGATGATGATGATGATGATTTAAAGGTGATGATGATGATGATGATGATGATTTAAAGGTGATGATGATGATGATGATGATGATGATGATGATGATTATAAATGGGATAATTTAAAGGTGATGATGATGATGATGATGATGATGATGATTTAAAGGTGATGATGATGATGATGATGATGATTATAAATGGGATAATTTGAAGGTGATGATGATGGTGATGATGGTGATGATGATGATTATGAATGGGATGATTTAAAGGTGATGATGATGGTGATGATGGTGATGATGATGATTATGAATGCGATGATGATGATGGTAATGATGATTGAGGGTGATGATGAAGATAATGATGAGTGTGATGATTTAAAGATGATGATGATGATGATGATGATGATGATTATAAGTGTGGTGATGATGATGATGATGATGATTATAAATGGGATAATTTAAAGGTGATGATGATGATGATGATGATGATGATTTAAAGGTGATGATGATGATGATGATGATTATAAATGGGATAATTTGAAGGTGATGATGATGGTGATGATGGTGATGATGATGATTATGAATGGGATGATTTAAAGGTGATGATGATGGTGATGATGGTGATGATGATGATTATGAATGCGATGATGATGATGGTAATGATGATTGAGGGTGATGATGAAGATAATGATGAGTGTGATGATTTAAAGATGATGATGATGATGATGATGATGATGATTATAAGTGTGGTGATGGTGATGATGATGGTGATAATGATTTGAAGGTGATGGTGATGAAGGTGATGACTGTGTGTAAAATGTACATACACATAACCATCACATGGTGTTATGCTCTCCAAAATAGAGGGATAGAGGACATGTGTGTGTGTGTGTGTGTGTGTGTGTGTGTGTGTGTGTTATAACACACACCCAGCTTGTTACAGAGAATGTTGTTGTGAATACAGATGTGTTTGTTCCTCCCGCTGAGCAGCAGAAGTGTGAACATCACATCACGGTCACGCCACCTCTTACAGCACAAGTCTCACATCACAAATCGCATTCGTCCATGCTCTGGTGCTTTCACCTAATCCTGTGTGTGTGTGTGTGTGTGTGTGTGTGTGTGTGTGTGTGTGTGTGTGTGTGTGTGTGTGTGTGTGTGTGTGTGTGAAAGCCTTTAGAAAAACACACACATCAACAAGTGAAGAGACAAGCTTGAAAAAAATTCTCACAGTCGGTTTGATTCGTAGCTTGTGCTTTATCCTGAAATGCTGCCAGGCAAATATACCCCTCTCATGGCAGCTAAATTCACAGGTAGATGCTCACACACACACACACACACACACACACACACACACACACACACACACACACACGCGCGCACACACGCACAGTGTGCGTCACACATGCTGCAAGCTGAAAACAAACTGTCAGAAGTGAAAAACCTAAGTAACAGTGAAATTCGGCTAATATGGCAACAAAAACACACACACGCACATATATATATATATATCCTTCATAGTGTGCAATATTTGTAGTGAGTTGAGTTTTTCCTGGAATCAATCAATTTATTAATTTATTAGTTTATCTGTCTGTCTGTCTGTCTGTCTGTCTGTGTACAGTATGTCCTGGTCAGGATCAGGGCTGGATCTAAAGTGTATCCCAGGAGCAACTGTTTAATCGTTTTGTCGCTCATCCACACTGAAACGTCTGAAAATGTTCACGTACCCGTACTGCACATGAACAAAGTGTAAGACGCTTCAACACGCATCTCTGCCTGGTGTTTATTTACTTCCGGCTCTTTGAAACGTTGTGAGAATGACTAAAAATGTCATCGTTTTTGAAAGTCACCATTTTTACACACAATCCACACTGTAACACCAAAACCTCATTTTCAAATTGAACAACTTTGGAGAACGTTTTTTAAAAATCTACATTTTTGCTGACTAAAACTGTCGTCTCGGTGTCTCGGTGCCAAAACTGTGAGAACGAGTGTGGACTCGGCCTTAGCTTCATTCACTGAAGCATTGCTCTCTTAACATGTTTTTAACATTTAAATCGATTAGAAATAATCATATGTGACTTTTTATCCATTTAGAGTTACATTTTATTTTCAAGAACATCCATGACACATCCATGACAATGTAGCAGCTAAAAACAGCTGTTCCCTTTTTATTTTCTTCTGAATTTAATAATAATAACAAAAAGATCAGCTTGACATGTTGCAGAGAAAATCCCTGAAGATGTTAGGAAACACTGAGAAAGCACTGACACTGGAGACTCCTTCCCCACATGGTAATCACACTTGATCAGAAAGATTTAAGATCCTTCACGTTATGAGGTTATCACCTGTGCACAGCTCACTCAGATCTCCACATAGTTCAGCTTCGGGTCTGAGCTTTGTCCATTCAAAACAGTGATCATCTGGATGAAATGTTCTATTATTAATTTGGATGTATGCTTCAAGTCGCTCTCATGCTGAAAGGTGAACTTTTACTTCTTCAGCTTACCAGCAGATACCTGAATGTTTTTAACTAATATCAGTTGGTATTTGAAGCAATTTCTATTTCTAGCTGAAACGACACTGCCACCACCATGTTTCAGTGTAGGACCCGTATGGTTTTCTTTTGGAATAATGGTATTATTATAACATTAAGACTCTCATTAGTCCAAAACACATTTTGCCACATGGTTTGGGGTGATAGAGTTTGATGGAGCTTGAATGGATCTTGTGAGAAAGATCTTCACGTCTCTTCACTGCTCAGCACAGACATGTGAAGACAGAGAGTAATCAGTTCTTGTCAGATATTACTTTAGTTTTTGGTTTTCTTGACTTGTTTTTGTCTGCCCTGGTTTATGTTGCTTGTTGAGCACCTGACCTTTGCTTTCCATGATTATTAAAAGCCTGTCAAGCTGCGGTTGCATCCACGCCTGCTTACCTGACAGAATACTTCTCCTTACAATGAATGCAGCAGGTGCTCAGGAATGGCGTCATGCCAGGATCACCATGCCAGCACTCAACACGATCCAATTCTCCCAATTTATGCTCATTGACACCGGGTGCCCTGTGAGAGCACTGAATTCCCTCTGGATAGATTCCTGCTACAGTGCCAATTTTATTTCAAAAGCCTGGCAGACCCCGAGCCTGAGGAGACTGTCTGCTGCAGCTCTCCTGCTGAGCATGGCATTGGGATAAAAACCTGGTCACCCAATGTGACCCAAGCCCAAGGAACCCCACAGAGCATGTTAACCTTTTGGGAAGGGTGTTCTAGCTGCTCGAGTATGAGCTCCCCTTTGGTATATTTTGCTGAGGGAATGTTACAGGGCCGTTTGTCAGCCAAACCCAGGTGAAGAGAAGAAATGCCCCTTATGTCAGAGGCCATCAGTGTGGGCTCTCAAATCAAGCTCACAATAGAAGCTGATGGCATAGCCCCCCCTATGCTCAAACCAAGCTCAAGCTCATGAGACAACCTCACAAACCAAGCTTAACCCTTAACAGGCAAGCCTTTAAGCTTCACCTCAATGAGGACACCATTGCTCCTTCAAAAAACCTCAGTGAGGACAGCATCATCACTCTGCTATCAGACCCAAATGAGGATACCAATGTTTTGTCTCTAGGCTTGAGAACATCATTGCTTTATCCCCTGCTTGCTGCCAACCTGTTCCATATCATCTGACCGAGGCTGACCCTCAGAGTCTTGTAGACATTTTATTCTGGGGTCCAGAAGCATGATGAGAACTGTTTAAAGCCACTTCAGGAGACATGCCTTTACACGGAAGAGTAT
>JBCEWE010000050.1:236084-248584 GCA_039877035.1 Silurus lanzhouensis
TGACTTGACGTGATCGTGACCGTGTATGAAATTGCCTACACATTCAGGGTCGCTGTATCGGAGACCGGACAGCCTCCTTCTCGTGTCGGACATGTATGTGTAAGTTGTCAATCACTGACAGACACTCAGCTGTTTTAGTTTAAATGAATCCCTGATCAAAGTAAAAGCAAATACCATCATACATGATGCTGCTGCTGCTTTTAGAACATGCTTTTATCCTGAATACACAAAATAACTGTCATGATCATGGATGTGTGTGTGTGTGTGTGTGTGTGTGTGTGTGTGTGTGTGTGTGTGTGTGTGTGTGTGTGTGTGTGTGTGTGTGTGTGTGTATTTCAACAAGCAGCAAACTACAGATGTTTAAATTTGTCATTGTTCCCAGTGAATCCCTGTTCAGGCATCTCTTAACTTGCTGTAACTGCAACATCTGATGTTAACATCTGATCAACCTGGATGGATGCAGGTGCAGGTTGAGGTGGATTTTGGTGAAGAATGGATAATTAGACTCAGATCTAAACCAGGGCGAAGGTCAGCGATAGACAAACAGAATCTAAAAAAAAAAAAACAGGTTTGAATCAAGAACGTGAGATAAAGAGAGTTAAAGATAAACGACAGAGGCAGGAGCAACAGAGCGTATACTTCATGAAATTCTCAATGAATCAGTCTCTTAATGGTGTGTGTGTGTGTGTGTGTGTGTGTGTGTGTGTGTGTGTGTGTGTGTGTGTGTGTGTGTTGTGGGAGTTTGTGGCATCCATGTGCATCCTAGTGTTTGCTGAGAAACAGATTCTGAACCAGTCCTGATAAAACTGTAGCTTTGTGTCACAAACATGAGTTGAAAATGCATTTATCATCAGGAGTGAGAGAGGAGGAGGAGGAGAAGAAGGAAGAGGAGGAGGAGAGATTGAGATGGTTTGGTGATGTTCAAAGGAGAGACATGAGGTATATTGGTGGAATAATGTTGATGGGAGATAAGAGGAAGATTAAGGAGGAGGTTTATGGATGTGGTCATGGAAGACATGCAGGTGGTTGGTTTGAAAGAGGCAGATGTAGAGGACAGTATTGGAGACAGATGTTCTGCTTTGGAGACCCCTAACGAGAGCAGCTGAAATAAAAAGGTCAACTGTAGGTTCACAGAAAAAAATGAATCTTTACAGAAGATGGTACCTTCTGTGGAACATGGAGGAGCCTTGATTATGGGTGTGGGAAGCTGTAAATCTGTGCAGAAATCTCACGCCTACCAAGCACACATGAGGGGTTCCATCATATTAGTTTTATATAAAACAAAGTCTGATGTATATCAAATATGGAATAAACAATGATGGATGCCAGTGGCTTTTGTCTGTTTAAAGTTATTTTTGAGAAGATTTCAGGTTTTTCTTTGCTTGTGTGTTTGTACTAACAAACGTGTCCACTTTGGAACTTACATGGGTCAAAGTGTTTTGTTCACGTGTAGTGGGATGTGAGCGTTTCAGACGTTTCAGTGCAGATGAGCAACTTTTGGAAAATGCAGAGCGGTTTATGATGAAAACTCAGTTTTCACATTGATCTGGATCAGTGTAGCCTCTGGGTTCGCTTCAGATCCACCAGAACCATCACTTAGATACACTGTGTATGGCAGAAAGGAGCTCAGTGCTGATGTTCTGAGTATCATCAAGACTACTAGACGCTGTAAGCTCCAGCCTGTGAGGAGGTGCTGGTTCGGTCATTACGACATCGGACTTCAGAAGGTCATAAGTTCAAATTCTAGCAACCCCAAGCTGCTGGAGCCTTGAGCAAGACCCGTATTCCTTAATTACTCAGTAATATAAATGATATAATTGTTAGTTGCTTTAGGTAATGGCATCTGCAAAATGCTGTAAAAGTAAAGGTGCGGTGGTGCTGCAGACCTTCAGCAAAACAAGGATCATCTTTATTACAACTTTTGAAGGATCCCTCTGAAGCGCTTTTGCTGATTCTGTGCTTGTAGGAGATTTAGGTTTCAGGAAAGTTCCTATAGAGAGGAAATATATTATTATCATCACTATTATTATTTATCTTATCTTCTAAAGGATCTTCAAAAAGAGGAGCTCCCTGAGAACATCCACAATTTTTCAACTCATGACTCACCTTCGAGTCAATTCAGCAGATCTGCTCCTCTTCCTCTTACTCAGCTCAAACCCTCGTCCCGCCTTCATAACCTCCTACCCTTATTATCGCCGTGCTGTTTTCTCTTCCTCCCTTCAGCCAAAACACTCTCTCAACTGCAATACATCCATAATTCAGAACACTGGAACACTCTCTCTCTCTCTCTCTCTCTCTCTCTCTCTCTCTCTCTCTCTCTCTCTCTCTCTCTCTCTAACACACTAAATATTCAGCCCATATTTCACACACTCTATAATTCTGCATGCAACACAAAACCAGGTCCGGTTCTGTAAGCGTCCGAGCCCCGGGTTACTCGACTACACTCTTTCTTCGTTTATCATTTGTTCCAGTCATCTGTTGTGAATACAGCTCACACACACCCCCAAGATTCAGATTTTCTCCTCCATGGCTGGCAGCTTTTTCTGCTTATTTTGGAATTCATTCCCACAGAGCCTCCGTGAAATCTCATCTATCTCCTCTTTCCAGGCCCATCTTTTCTCTCAGCACAATCGCTCTCTCATCTTCAACATGTAGATCCAGGCCTCTCTATAACCCGCCTCACGCCAATTCATCAGCAATCAGAGCCGCCGTGGAACGCCGCTGTAGCCGCAGTGCACTCAGCTTGCTCCGGAGGGGGAGGGGCTTAGGTACAGCGAGGTGAACGCAATCACACCGCCGAACAAGCAGAAGTTTTCTAGACCACAAGAACAATAAATCTGACAAAAGCAATGATATCGCAACATGATTTATCACCCCTTCCATATCATATCAAAGTATTGAGCAGCCTGTTTCACATTCACCTTATTATCCCATGTGTGTGTGTGTGTGTGTGTGTGTGTGTGTGTGTGTGTGTGTGTGTGTGTGTGTGTGTGTATATCATTGCTCATATTTTTTGTCAGATGTTGTTAAGGAACCTCTAATGAGCAGCTCGGTACCTTCACGCAATTATGGATTTCTCATTTTTAATCGCGTGACATTTTACCGTCACAGAGAGATCACGTTATCGTCACGCTAACGAGCCGCGCGCTGTGACGTTTCATTTAAAACTCCAGTTTCAGTGACAATTGACATTTAAATCACAACGAAAAAAAAAAATCTGCTCCATTCCAATTTATTTGTGACACCAAGATTCAAAGATCTAAACAATCAACTCAGAAGATTCCTCAGGCTCAGAGCACTGGAAGAAAAGCTTTTAAAAAGCTTTTTTCATGGTTTCCACTCTTCTGGGAAGATGTTCCACTAGATTTTATGAGATTTATTCAGCTATGAGGGTGTGAGTAAAGTCAGATACTGATGTTTCTGATGTAGGTGAGAAGGTGAGGAGACCTGGGGTGCAGTCAGCGTTCACATTCATCCTCAAAAGGGTTGGAGCTCTATCGCAGGAGATCTTCTACATCTTCCAACTAATGGAAAGCAGATCTTCATGGAGCTGGCTTTGTGCACAGGAGCAGTGTCAAAAAAAGAGAAAATTTAATGCTACTGAATCCAAGGACGTCGGATACAATTATGCGTTTTCAAGTTGGAGTGAAGAAGCACATATGGCTGGAAAAAAATCTCAGGCTACCTGAGGAACATGTTTTAGAGAGATAAAGAGTGAAGAAGTGTGTGAGCAACGTAGGATGAAATTTATTTTCACATCAGCAGTACATGGACATAAAAACACTTCCAGATGTTTCAGTGTTTGGACGAACAATTTATTTATTTATTATAATATAATGTTTATTTAATATAATTTATTATAATGTGGGCGGAGCCTGTAATTATTTTTAAAAGCCATCCCCCATAACAATTAGAACATCAGGTGTAAAGTAGGTCCACTTGTTGTCTCGTTTGTCTCTGTGGAGAATCTCGGCTTCACCACGTACAATGTGAGTGTGAATCTTAACCAGGAGTGTGTGAAGTAATCACAGATCAGAATGATGCACACAATGTCGCTTTTCCACCATCTGTCACCATCTGCAGCCAATCAGCAGCTCTGCTCCACATCTGCTGAAAAGAAAACTACATTCATGAACCAGGAGCTCTTTTCCTCTCACGCTGATCTTCTGCTTTCTTCACTCTAAATGCTTTTTTTAATTGTTTCTTGAAATGTAAAAGAATATATTTGTAATTAATCAGCTGCAATACCATCTGGTATCTGAGGTCTGGAATAAAATGGAGTGTCATGTTCGCTCTCTGGATCTGTTTGAGGGTTCCTCAGGGTTCTCTAAAACGTCTATCTACTGTAGATCACTCAATCTAGATTTCACCAAGGTGTGTGTGTGTGTGTGTGTGTGTGTGTGTGTGTGTGTGTGTGTGTGTGTGTGTGTGTCCTATGAGAGACTAATGTTCAGTCCATGGTGTATTCTCACCTCAAGACCATCATTAGCTTCAGATTCACTGAGACTGTGACCAGGATTTATGGTAAACTATCAAGAGTGAATTAATTTATTACCTGTAAAATAAATACATAAATTCATTAATTAATTCATTCATTAATCAATACATACAGATTAATATGTATGAATTAATTAATAAATTAATAGCAACAAAACATTTACAATGAACCATATCACAGTTTTTCTGTTTATTTTTACATAGCAAAGTAAACAAACAAGCAAATTAATAAACGATAAACAAATCTTTTTTTGTAAATAATCACATAAGAAAATAAGCCAAAAATAAATAAATGAAAATGGTAAGGTAATTAATTAATTAATTAACAGTAAATATAGTAAATAATAAAAATAGATTGTTCATATAAAAAGTAAGTAAATAATATATCTAATTCATTCGTTAAATTTTTTAACCATGTTTATTGTTTTTTAAATCAAGTTAATTAATTAATAAATAATTTTCCATTAAATATACATCAAAAAACGTGAAGAAACAAGCAAACAATTAGAATAATTAGCAAGCAAACAAATGAATTAATACACTAAGTATTTTTCTGCTGGTTTTCGTTTGTTTGTTTGTTTGTTTGTTAGTTAAAGAGAACCCCAGCCTATGACAACGTTTCTCTTCTGTAAAACCCAAACGAACCTCATTAGCTACTCTGTGCTCTCTTTTCTCCGTTTTATATCTCACCAAGTGTTTAACTTTTATTTTTAACCGAGTCACAGATAATTAGGATCCGGAGGACTGCTGCGCTCCGAGCTCGGCTATTCTGCGCTACAAAGCAGCCATTGTCGACTATCAAACGAATTCGGCACCAGAACAAAAGGCAGACAAAAGCAATTAAACGTAATTTTTATTTAATACTCGTGTTTTTTTTTAATAGAGAAATAAAACACGGAATGTCCCACCATTAAAATAAAAATAATGAATTAACGCAGGTCTTTGAAACGGTGCACACGCCTCCACTCCAGCCTTCTGTCACAATCACACAAATTACAGAAACGCAAAAACTACTGACGTGTAAACAGAGTCAGCATTTACATCAAATTAGCAAATATACACTGTATTTCCACCTGTATGTGGTTCCTCCCAAACTGTTCCCACAACGCTAGAGGTACACAATTTTACCTTCACTTGGAGACCCAAACCTGCTCCACCATGACAATGACCCAACCCATGCAGGACAGATCTTCATGGAGCTGTCTTTGTGTACAGACAGCTCCATGAAGATCTGTCCTGCATGGGTTGGAGTGGAAGATCTTCTGCTATAGAGCTCCAACACTACTGAACACCTTTGGGATGAATGTGAAAGCTGACTGCACCCCAGACCTCCTCACCTTCTCACCTACATCACTACCTGACTTTACTAACACACTTACATCTAAATGAATCTACACAAAATCTGAGGGAACATCTTCCCAGAAGAGTGGAGATTTCTATAACAGTGAATGAGGACCAAATGTGGAATGGAATGTTTAAAAACATCTGCAGCATCGGCTGGCCCTCAGAGACCTGCCCTTTATAATAATTGCAAAGAAGAAAAAAATAATTTGGACACGAGTGGAGAGAGAGAGACGTTAATTTGTGGACAGCAGCCTAGATTTTTCTTTTCTACTGAAAAGTTAACGCTAGCATGTTCAAAGGAGCGGGTCAGGATTAGCATTAATCACTCGCTGGAAATCGAAATCTATCTAAGTCTAGCAACTAGCATATGAGTTATGATTTTCCTGATGAAAGAAAAACAGGGACAGCGATGACCTTTCTCTCTCTCTCTCTCTTTCTCTCTCTCTCTCTCTCTCTCTCTCTCTTTATCTCTCTCTCCATCCTTGCCCTGACGGTCGCCAGCTGGATTCGAGCTCCAGAGCAAATCAGCCGCTCATTTTCCCACTGCTGCTGTAATGATGGATGGTTGACGTGTCCGTGTTTTCTGCGAGCGTGACGTTGATGAATCACGTGTTTTTTTTTTCAACGATCTGAGAAGCGACTCTGAGAACTCAAATGTGAACACGAACGTGAACACAGCTCATGGTTTTACCTTCTCATTAACCAGCACTCGCTTCACCCAGGCCTTCTAGCATGTCACTGCTTTTTTTCTTCCTTCCTGCCGTCTGTCCAGTTTCTAATATTTTTCTCCCTGTGGGTTTCTGGTTTGCAGTCACAGATCTGTGTCTACTCACACTTCTGCATCTGAGCCACTGCAGGATAAATTGATGTGGAGGACAGGCTTGTAAACCAGAGACAGACAGAGAGAGAGAGAGAGAGAGAGAGAGAGAGAGAGAGAGAGAGAGAGAGAGAGAAAGAAAGAGGGAGAGATGGAGAGAGGGAAAGACAGGGAGAGACACTTCTGCCTTTGTGTTATGGAGGCCTGGAGGTTCTGAGCTGGGTAAGGGGCGACAGCTCATTAAGCTCCATCACCCTTTAGCGTCCATGAGCTATGAGCTGAGAGCAACTGGACGCTCCTGCTGCTGGAGTACAGAAGCCATCTTTCTACACACACACACACACACACACACACACACACACACACACACACACACACACACACACACACACACAGCAGTGGGAAGTGGATAATGAATGCAGCTTTAGTGTCTAGCGCTGAACGAGTGCTGCTGCGGGTGGTGTAGGAGGCATGTGATTGCTATCGAGAGCATCGAGAGCCTCCTTCATTCTCTGTCTCTCTGCTTTCTGATGTTCTGCTTTTGTTTGTTTTTCCCTCTCTTCCTCTCCCTCTCTCTCTCTCTCTCTCTCTCTCTCTCTCTCTCTCTCTCTCTCTCTCTCTCGCTCTCTCTCTCTCTAACAGAACACATCCAGATTTTTCACATCAACAGCAGGGACTGGAAAATTCTGCCGCTTTTATTTAGTAAGAAAAAACCTTTTAACCTGTTACTTTGTGGTTCTCTTTCAGGAATTTGAATCACGAGTGCAATCGCTCCAACGGAAAAGCGTGACGTCACCACTAGGAAGCTATAAATCACATGCTCTGTAGACGGCACTAGCTTCTGGTTATTCAGGAAGAACTCTGTGTGTGTGTGTGTGTGTGTGTGTGTGTGTGTGTGTGTGTGTGTGTGTGTGTGTGCGCTGCCAAATATTGGTATTTTGTAATATGTACAAAAAAAGAAATTAATTGAAATAAAAGTTATAAAGAAAAACATTCAGTAGCGACTCGTACTGTTGCCAAGCTGGATATTGCTTGGCCAGCTGAAAAGCAGAAACTACATCCCGTTAGCAAGCTGGATAAACATGTGCTGCAACTTACTGTAAATAACTACATCCATGCCAGAGTCTTCTTTTTTTCCAGACCTGCACATTGAGGTGACCAGGTCATGAAGAGGAAGATGTGCTTATTTACAAGGTGTGTAATGCGGCTCTGGCCTTCTCACCCAGCTGACCCTCGTCAGGTCCTACAGCCTTGACCTTAGTGCCACTCCTGGCCCTTCTTTCCTTAGACCTAGCTGTGCCCATCCACACTATGCAGAGCTTGGTCAGTCTGGCGGTATTGGACAATCTTTCCCAAAAGCGTTGTTTACGCAGCTCGAATTCCTGAAAGTGAACATCTCTAGGTTACGTATGTAACCCTGGTTCCGATTTTTTTTTAATGAAAAGCACATATTTCTATATGTTCATCTGTCTATTAGTATGGCCATATATCCATACATTTATCTGTCGGTCTCTCTCTGTCTATCCATCCATCTGTCCATTTGTCATCTCTTTTTCTGCCCATCAGTCCATCAGTATATCCATCTATGTATCTCTCTCTGTCTGTCCATCAGTATATCCATCTATTCATACATTCATACATTCTGTCTGTTTGTTCATCCATCTGGCCATCTCTCTGTCTGTCCATCAGTATATCCATCCATCCATCCATCCATCCATCCATCCATCCATCCATGCATATGTCTAATACATTTATCTTTCTGTTTGTGAATCTATCCATCCATCCATCCATCCATCCATCCATCCATCCATCCATCCATCCATCCATCCATCCATAAAACCATCCTGGCCTCCTTTCTGTCTGTCCATCTGTCCCTCAGTATATCCATCTACCCATACATTTATCTGTCCATCCATCCATCCATCCATCCATCCATCCATCCATCCATCCATCCATCCATCCATCCATCCATCCATCCGTCAATCTATTAGCACACATTAGCATATAGAACTTTCATACAAACCAAAAGTATCTAATGCAGCTCTGATCAAACAGTAAGAGCAGAAATAATGTGAAAGTTTGATCTTTTCTAACAGATGATTAAAATCAGACCAAGCAGCTCTCGGGTTCATGCGACTTTACAGATTTGTGTATTTCTCTTGAATTCCAGTTCTCTGTTTATACACTCGTTTCTGCAGCATTCTCACTGCTCTTAGTCACTTCGCTGGACTTTCTGTACATTTGGGTAAAAATAAATATAATTGAGGATGAAAATTGCATCGGGTTTCGATAACGTCAGCTCTGGTTAGAAAGCTCGGATATTTAGACGCAGCTGTAGGGGCAGTAATAATAATAATAATAATAATAATAAGTCTTTGTTGTGTTTTTTGAAGGGAACTTTGATAAAATGTGACGTTTTTAATGATTTTTCAGCGTTTTTGAAAGCAGCAACTCTTTCCTTATCTGAATAAATGTCAGTCAGGAAGGTTCTCACAGACTCAGTTGCATCACTGAGCAGATAAACAAGAATAAATGCAAATAACCCCTTAAAAACATCATAGACAAAAAAAAAAAGAATCATACAGTACATATAGATTTATACACATAAAGTTGCATGAAGATGCTAATCCCAGCCCTCTTGCTAGCACTCAGTATTCAGAACTTAGTTTGTTACCGTGGGAAGAAGCCTGAATGATCTGCTGATCTCTGTAGGTTTCATAGTTCTCAAGCTCCACAGATCTTCACGATGATCACTGTGATGTTGATGAGACGCCCAAACCAGAAAGCAGATGGTTTTACAACGTGATTAAGATGAAGACCTGTGACTCAAATGTAAGCAGACATGTTTTTTTCTTTTAGTTTTTCTGCATTTCTGAGTTTCAGTCCAGTCACGATTTGTTTATTACAGTTCCAGTCGAGTTCAGACTCTTCACGTCTTTAATCTACTTGTGAATTCCAATACATTTTCAGGGCCACTTTCAAAACTTTCATGTGAGAGTTTGGTTTGTTTGTGTAAGAGGAGAAAGGACTTTCATTCAAGGTCCAGTTTATAGATCTAAAGTCCTCTGAGGTCCTCTTAAACCAAACTGTGGGAAATTTAACACTGCATAATGGCCTGTAATGGCATTAGTACTTGTAGATACCTCGTTCATGCTACTTCCTGTTTCCAGTTTGGTGATGGCAGGAAAGGTGTTGTTGACTTTTAGAAGACTGGATCACTGTTTTTATTTCAATGGAGTATAAAGGTCTTTAATGGACAGAAGTCACAAATCCGACCTGAAGCTTGAGCTCTGAATGATGAATTGACTTAGGTATGTATTATTATTAAATTGCATCCACCTTCATCCAGACAGGAATGATCTCATTTATACAACTGAGCAGCTGAGGGTTAAGGGCCTTGCTCAAGAGCCCAGAAGTGGCATCAAGTTGGTGCTGGAATTTGAAGTTATGACTTTCCAATCAGAAATCCGAAGTCTTCGTAAAAGTCCAGCATTTTAACAAAAAAACTCCCACTTCCCACATTTCTTATATGCAGTTTCAGGTTTAAAAAAGCTGCATGAATGTATCTAAAATATTAATCAAACTATTAAAACCCACGTTGTTTTGGTCCTACACACTCTCCCTGTCACAACATAGCTGAGATCAATCACACTTCAGCTCATTAACTGTACAATATGTAAAGAAATGTTAAAGGGAAAAGTGGAGGACTGCAATGAATCAATTACCTGACAATAATATTCTCATCTTTCACAACTCGTAAGGAAATGTTTTCATAAATTCTTGGGCAAATTGCGTGTTGTTTTCTTTTCCACTTGGTTCCGGTTCTGACTGAAAAGATACCGATCGGATCATGTCACGTCAGTTCATGCAGCCCTCTGCTGTAGTGGTGTGATGATATGTTTTTCATTGCTTGAAAGTTGGTACTTAAGGAAATTTAACTAATACAAAGTACACACATGGGACACATAGAATCGATCCATGGGTCAGAACATTCCTCCCTCAACGAGCCCAACATCGGAACTGAATTAGCAGAAAAAACATGGTTTAGAATGATCTTACAAACCATGTTATACTCATCTGTTGGCTGATGTCTCGTCCTCATCCTGACCACCAGGAAGTTCTCTGTGTGCTGTAGGGAAGTTAATTTGAGTGGAGATCTTGGGTAAGAGATGTTGCCCAGCGTGTTCCCTATCTTCTAAACGAAGTCTATATGTATTTTATTTTCAGGCATACAAAAAAAAAAGTAGACAAAGCCAATTAACACATTTGGTATAAATAGATCTTTTTTGCTCTGTTTTTCCCATGGAACAGCTAATGACATAGTTGTCATGCTTTTAATTAATTTAACATTTTACCTTGTTATATGCCTCATGTTTAAAATTAGACGTGACATGTGTTGACTTTATACTTCTCCTGATTGGTTAAAACATGTCCATTAATACATGCTGTTGTCTAGATTAGAAATGAGATTCTGAAGCGTCTGATTTTGAGTGTATTAATGTGCTATGCGTGTCAAGACCTTACGCTGTGTAACAGAGAGAAAGACCACGCCTTATTCAGTGGGACTGACAGATACACAGGCCACACCCATTTAAAGGCCACACCCCCTTCACTGAGATTAATAGGTATAGAGGCCACACCCCCTTCACCCCTACCTCTTAACTGACAAAGAAGCTACGCCTCCTTAGTTATTACAGTTGCTTGAAACTTCATTCAAAACCCTTTAACCATTTTAATTAAAACAGTAAAAAATATAATCAAAAGCTATGACGGCCTCACAACTGCAATTTCTGACAAAACCTGCATAATGTACTTGGAATAAAATATGATATAGTTAATTATTATGGGTGGCGCTAGCAGCTATTTCTCTTAGCAGTTTTCATTTTTACAAGTATTTACTAATTTCTAAAAATTTTATACAAAAATTGACACAGCCCCAGACTCGGATAAGAAAGGTGACTATATGTCTGCTTAATCTGGACAGATGTTAAAGATGAAAGAAAAGACTGTTATTGTCCTCACACACACTCGTGAGACTCTTCGGTTCGATTTGTGCAAGTGTCAAGCGACATCTTAAATCGTTTCCTCCTGGAATCTCATTTAAATTTTCATTGAGCTCACACAAGTACAAATGTGACATGCGTGGTCTTTTTTCCCCTTTCATAGTTTTAATGTTCTTTTTAAGTGCACTTCAGGGGGAAAAATCTGCTTTTTGTGAGCCGTGTAGCGTAAAGGAAATTGACAACATTAATAACGCTCTCTTAGGAAGAAATCCCGAGTTCTGTACACTTCTGCCAAATCAAAGAGTTTGTAGATGTGGAGCGAGCGCTAATTTTAATATCACAAATTTCTAATGGAGTCTGATGTACACTGGGTTTTACCTCACAAAATATACCAAATCACATCTGTCTGTCCAGCTGTGCTGAAGAGAAAATGAGGAAAGTTATTTGTTTGTTGGTTTGTTTGATTGTGTGTTTGTGTTGGCTCGGGTGCTTATTGGCTCAGGGAGTTGTGAATAGTGCCAGAAAAGATAGTGGCCATAACGGAAATAAATCACTGTGTGTTCTTTCGTTATGGAAAACTAATCGATCACACAGAGGTGAGATGAGTAAGAGATGTAAAAACATTACTTTTTGTGACTTATTCATTTGGTTTCTAATGAAAGGAAAAGTGTAGAACATTATATAAGCAGCTTTTAAATGAATCTTCTCTGATGTGGAAATGCAAACACATAAATGAGGAAAGGAGGACAGTGTGTTTTGCATAATGCAGTGTAGGCACTAATAATTTACTCTCTGCTCTTTATCCATCCTTTAACATCACACTTTCAGTGTCAGGTTCA
>JBCEWE010000050.1:251084-253584 GCA_039877035.1 Silurus lanzhouensis
ATTAGCACCTGTAACCATAGTAACAATTCAATTCAGTTTTATTTGTATAGCAATTTTACCAATAGAAATTGTCCCAAAGCAAATTTACAGAATAGAACAAATAAAAAATATAACTTTTAAATCTATAAATCAGTCTAACAAAGGAGAACCTAATCCTTCTCCGGGTGGCACTGAATGTTCTTCATTACAGTTCTATTATTGTTGAGGTGCTGTTCAGTGATTGGTGCTGAAATGCAGAACTGTTCATGCAAACTGTGGTCCTGAGCCCATTATAGCAGACTGCTGATATTATTTTCAGTCCAAATTCAAATTCTTTGAGTTTACATTTGAAAGATAAAAAAATAAGACTCTACAAAAAGCTCTCTAAAAAAATCTGTGACAGAAGTGGAACTGCTTTGGAAAGAGAAACATATTCATCTGTAAACTCCTATTTTTAAATAATGAATATTTGGTCTTTGCGAGTAGACATTTGACAAAAGCCTGGTGCTATATTTCTAATCTTAAAACAGAAGAGTGGATATAAATAGAAATTCGAGGAGGCTTTTTTAATAAAACTGTACACTATAAAAAAACCTGGTTTAAGCCTATCCCTCTGTGGACTGACGGTTCTCCTCACTGCAGGTGTTCAGTGTGAAATTAAGAACACTTAACAATACATAGATGTATATAGGTGTAAGGGAATGTGGGATCTGCTTTGGGAACCCTTTCAGAAATAGGGGTTATAGAATGCTATAGATGTAGATAGAATATTATTATATTATATTAATAGTCTGTCAGACTCTACAATAAAATTCTTACTGATTGAATCTTTCAAGCAGCCTGTGATATGAATTGAGGACATAATAACAGTGCAAACGCAAGCAACAGAAGGGTGAACATGTAGAAAGTGTGCAGTGTGCCAAGTAACATCATAGAAATTCATGAAATTCAAAGTCCTGCAGAGGGACACTGGGTGCTTGTGGGTATTAGCATTGTAAAGGAGCGTATGTGTGTCTGCAAAACAGAAGCTACAGCAGAATCAAGAACCTTCAGAAAACATGTTTGGTAGATAAAATCAGTGATATCGAGTACATTTCATGCTCGATTTTTATTTAGTTTTGCTAGTGAAGAGAATACAATTGAAATATTATTGGATTAAATGAAGTTGGCTTTAACTGCAAGAACGCACGGCTTGGGTTCTCCGAGAACTAATCCGCTCTCTCTTGTTATGCTAATCACCATCACATTATACGAGGGCAGGGAATTCCAGCCGAGCGCAGAACCCGAATTATTCCAAAGTTTTGTTTTTCCCGCTGATAGCTTCCTGCAGAGCAGAGCAACTCGCACCGTCCTGATGTGAGGTGTGAGTTCTGACAGAACACTCGAGCTGCCAAAAGTACATCTGTCTCACACACACACACACACACACACACACACACACACACACACACACACACACACACACACACACACACACACACACACACACACACAAGATACTCTCCCCTAAAGGAATGTTGTTGGTTTGTTTTTTTTGCGTATGAGATTGGACGGCTTTAATGAATGACCCATTGTACATTTTATCCGTTAATGGCTACATTTTATTTGAAGTCAGCTATAAATGCTGAGAACATAAACTCGTCTTTTCTGGAGATGTCACAAAAGTTACAGCTTAAAAGTTTCCTCTGAATGACACTGAGGACTAATTCCGAGAATATTAAATAAATAAAAAAAAATATCTGTGAGTACGAGCCGAGCCTGAGCAACAAAGAAGCTGCAGCAATGGTACATTACAAAAACGAATACAACTGATGATCTCCTGACCAATCAGAATCAAGAGTCAAGTCAAGTCAAGAGGCTTTTATTGTCATTTCTACTATACACAGTGGTACACAGTAAAAAATAGACAACGTTCCTCCGGAACCCTGGTGCTACACTAAACAATAACATAAAACTACAACACAACACAAGCTACATAAAGTGCATCGGATGCACTTGCTTTGCGGATGCAGTGTGTGGTGTAAATGTGCATAATAGAGGGGAGAGAGACTCCAATGATTTTCTCAGCTGTCCTCACTATCCTCTGTAGGGTCTTGCGGTCCATATCCAGAACTTCACAGTGCTGTGGAGTAAACACTCTATATTAAAGTATGATAATATAATATTCTTAATGCGAGGAATTATTTAGAGTGCATTAAGTAAGAACCCGTGTTTACTGGAAAGCTGGAAACTGGAGAAGCGAAACAAATCAATGCCAATCCCTGGCTCATGGACAAAAACTTTTCTTTTGTAAGTGTATTCGAATCAAGAGGCTGCTCCCGTGTCCTGATGAAGGCAAACAGAGCTGTGAATTTGAAAATCCACCAGATTTCTTTTAAGCTATGACTTCAAGCAGACTTTATAAGAAAGCTTCTGTTCGGTTCGGAAGTGGAGGAGCGTCAGCGCCGAGTCGTGGAGGAACGAATCTTTGAACAGTTTTATCAAAGCGTGAGAAATGATACGTTTTTTTGATGCACAGATC
>JBCEWE010000050.1:258584-338584 GCA_039877035.1 Silurus lanzhouensis
TTCTCTTTTTCAGTAGATGTTTTTCTTCTATATCGCCATAGCAACAGGCGTAAAAAAAAAAAAAAAAAAAAAAAAAAAAGAACATAAAAATGCGAGAGCTAAACCGTATCATTAAGGTGCTGCAGTTTCTGAAGTGGAAATATTTAGTGGGTGTGGCTGTGACATCACAACTTACTGATAAACAACAGAAACAGGAACTTGATTAGCCGCGTAATTGTGCTCGTTATCTCGTACATTGCTAATTAGCTGAGCTAAGTTTCTGCAACTGTATAGTGTCTCTGCATTGCATTCTGGGACACGTAGGAGTGCGTGAAAGCGCAAAGACTGAAACCTGACTGTGATCTCTTAAACAGCACTGTATCTACGTCGATAACAATGTTCCCTCAGTGACGGCGCATCATAACCGAGCCACCGTCAAAAAACATTCAAATTAGCACGAGACCTTCAAAAACATCGCTAGTTTTCCGATACAAAGTTATGCAATGTGTTTTTGAGTGTTTTGAGTTTCCCTTTCAGTGTCCAGACTGCAATAATGAACAGAATATGAGTTTCCACTTTATGTGTAAATGAATCAGCCATTCTTAAAAGGTCTCAACGGATGTTTTTTGTCTTAAACAGTAAACGCGACAGACCTCGTCTAATGACGGCTTTGCGACACGAACGCACCCGAGGTGCTGGAATTAAAGTCAACAGTAATGGTGTGAGAGATCCTCAGGGAAAGTTCAGCGTACATAAAGGACTTTTAAGGCGACTGATAGATGCTTTCAAACCTAAAGATCAAATCACTGTACTGTTTGGCGGTAGGGGGGCCATTACTATAGCACATCAGTAGAAAATGAGAAGCTCTGGGCCAGCGATCGCGTTATGAAAGCGCACGGCAAAGTAATTTAAATGTGCGAGTAAAAGAGGCTGACAGATGGGGAATCGTTAGTGGGGGGATTGTGCGGTAAATAAGTGCAGCTTTTGCGATCATCACAGCAAACATTTTCACCCACCGAGAACAGAGAGAGATGGAAAAGGGAACGTTTTCCTTCCCGCTGGTGAACTGAAAGTCGCTAAGCACTGCACTAAAATCTGAATGCGTCGTGTGGAAACTCAGAGAGGCGTCTAGGGAACGCCTTGATATCTTTACATTGTTGTTTATGATTATAGTGTGGTGATGGTTGGGATTATGAGGACGTGGCAGAGGCCGTGGGCAGGTGTGATTCATGTTCTTTATTACGCATATATATATATATATATAAATATACACATATATAATACAGAACATAAATATACTATAGACCCAAGCCTTCACATTCTCAAAATCACTTTAATACATCAAAATATCACATAGAATCATCACCTGGTGGGCATTAGGTTGCGACTTGTGTGTTTGGTTAATGACTCCCCAGAGCTTCACTTGTTGGAAATGGAGCTTTGATATGAAACAAGCATCATTCGTTAAATCCTGGCATGTAAAGTGTATTTTTAAATAAAAGTTTTTACCATGTAGATAAATAAACTTCAAACATCATCTGAATATCTGAATTCAGGTATGTCCAGTAGGTTACAGCTCCATACTGTTTCATCGTAGTACATCAGGGGGAAAAGGAAAAAAAAAGCTGGTGACAAAATATTGTTTTTAGTTCCCTATAAAACCCAGCCATTAGTGTTACACAGGTCAGGTGACTCTTAGTGTCGGTCTCAAGCCTGGATAAATGTGGAGGGTTGTGTCATGAAGGACATCAGTGTAAAACATGTGCCAAATCAAATATGCGGATCAGGAGTCAGAATTTCATACCGGATCGGTCGAGGCCCGAGTTACCAATGACCAACACAGGTATCGTTATCCAACAGGGCACCAGTGGAAATTGGGCTACTGTTGTCTGAAGGAGGAGAAGGAGAGGAGGAAGACGTCTACAGAGACAGCAGGGAATGGAGAAGTGGAGGAGAGTGGAGGTTCAGGTTGGTACTTTAAATGTTGGTACTATAACTGGTAGCGTGGGTATGTAGGAGATGCAACCTGAAGGAGATTGGAGACTTTAAGGTGTTGGCAGGGGACAGTGTAGCTAGACAGCATCGACTGGTGTTCTGCAGGAGGACAGTGAGGACTGAAAGAAGAATAAGATGGTGGAAAATAAAGGAGGAAGACTGCAGTGTGAGGTTCAGGCAAGAGGTCCGACAGGACTAAATGCTATGGCTAAAGTTCATGCTAATACCACATTCGATATCAGGTCACGAGAACGATTTCCACAACTCCACAAGTCAGAGTTCATCCAAGGAAACCTACTAGCAGGCTGCAAGTATCTTTCATACCCCACGTCTTGTATTTTTCACAGTTTATGTTCACGTTTGTGTTCACGTTATGTTTTCAGCTACGGCTGAAACGTCCACGTCGTCCACTTTCCATCAGCGCTTTCTTTAGTGACTTCCGGTGCATTCATCCTGCTTCAGATCGCAAATCACTCGCTTCACTTTTGTCAAGTTGAAAATCGGTTAAAAACACGGAATTATTAATAGGTTTTTAAATGACCTTCAGTGTTTTTTATGACCTGCCACGTGCCAATGACGTGAGGCCGTAAACAGAGATTCGTTTTTAGAAGAAAGAAGTTGCCAGATTACAGTCTTATGACTTTTTTTAAGTAATCCAAGAGCATTAACAACAAAAACAAACCTTACATCTGAAATGGAGATGAGTAATTTATAACAACCGGCGATCAAAACCCAGTAAACGGTGGAAGAGAAAAAAAAGAGGGAATAGAAATGTCGTGAAATGAAACTCGACACGTCGAAGTGCAAACGAGAACTCGATGAAAAGTTGATTTGTTTGTGCTTAAGAACAGTTTGTGCCTCATTCAAGCTTTTGAGAGAAGATCAGCTCATCAAGCTGAATCAGAGAACCCTGTGGGGTTTTGTGTAGTGTGTGTGTGTGTGTGTGTGTGTGTATTGTGTTTGTAGTGTGTGTGTGTGTGTGTGTGTGTGTGTGTGTGTGTGTGTGTGTGTGTGTGTGTATTGTGTTTGTAGGTGTGTGTGTGTGTGTGTGTGTGTGTGTGTAAGTGTAGGGGAATGAAAATGGCTGTTGTATAAGCATGAGACAAGATTACAATGCAAATTAAACATGACTTTGTGCTCTTGTGTGTGTGTGTGTGTTTGTGTGTGTGTGTGTGTGTGTGTCTGGAAAATGACAATAATCTGCAGCACTGGCTGTTTTTTCAGTAAATGGCAGTGAAAGTACCTGTATATCTGCGTGGAAATTACAGCGATCTGCGAGGCTCGGAGATGGATTACACGTCGAGGAGTGCACATATTTACCCGTTCTGTAAACTCAGCCTTTGTTTGTCTTGAGTTTTCTTTCTTTTTTCTCCTTTTTTTCTCTCGCCTTCTTGTTTCTGTGGATCGATTTCCATCATTTCGAGCCGCTAAAACGCGTCTGGTCCTCCATACACGCCAGCAACACTAAATAATAAATTAGCATGCCTTGAGCGAAACATGGTTTACACCTTACTGATAACTGATTATTTTTAATACTCGCTGTTTTATGTATTTCGCCTCCGGAGAGCCCTGAGAAATACTAAGCAGTGCTTTCGGAAAGTGAGTTCTCAAATAAAAAATTCCAGTTTGAGAGAGGCCAGGAGACGCTCATGAATATACAGCGAAGTCTAGAAGCATTTATTACGAACGTCTGCCAAGTAAATAAATATTGAAGCCTTTTTGTCTCAATTTTTATTAAAAGAGCGAGAATACAGTCCAACCACCGAGGGGCTTCACCGCTGAAACGCTCCTGCAATGTTCTTTGGGAGTATCAGAATGGTCAGATTGCATAAAACAACTAAACAAAAAATAAATTAAAGAAATGCAGCTATAGGACCCATAAAGGTTCCATGTTTAACCCCAAAAACAGAGGGTTTTCCTCATGCCCTCAATCTTCGAGAGAGAAATTTCCGTGTACAAATAATCCAGCAAGGCATCAAATACAGAACCCTTCAGAACTTTTCTTGTCTCTGTGCGGAAACCATTAAGATTTTAGGTAGAACCCATAATCAGAAGCATTACCTTTTTGATGTGCTTTCACATTTAAGTCTTCAGATTTGTATGAAAATTTCATCAAGGGTTCAGTAAAAAATAAATAATGAAATAGATCTACTTTTATTCACTTCTATAACCTCTACAGATGCTTTAGGGTTTTAGACACTTATGGTTCAACAAAGGCTCACGATTCAACCCTCGGAGAACCCTCAGGCTTTGAGTGCATCAGTATATCTAGCTAGCTAACAAACTTACTTTCTAACATCAGATAGCTGCTGCTATTCCGGCGATGTTTCCAGTAGCTGGGCAGAGTTAGCGCACAAAAACGCATTTAGCCAGATGGCTAGCTCGGATTGCGATCCTCTAACGGTTCTTTGACTGTTTAACAGTTCTGGCGGTTCTATTTTAAGGAAAGAACCTCCTCAGTGCTATTGTACAGTGTGTGTGATCTCACTCGGTTTCGAAATGCGACGGCGCTGGTGAGAGGCGAGCGTGTCCTGAGTGAATAATGCTCAGGTGGAATTAGGTAAGTGAAAAGATAATTAATTTTACTAATTGATGAGTCATTTAGCATTCTCTTATTATTAAGTACTGCCCTCAGGTGGAAGAATCAATTACTACAAATTTAGTTTAGAGCATGACACATGACGAGGAACCCAAAGTGTGTGTTTGGAGCTGAGGGATGAGGTGATGTACGCCGAGCTCCTCCGGTCTGAATCCCAAACTCTGAACTTCCACAGAATTTTGATGGAGGTGGAGGTAATAAAGCTATTTTGAGACCTTGTTTCTCGTACTTACATGGACTGCAGCACACGCAGGAAAACAATGAATGTCAGAGACATGCTACAAAACGATCCGACGCATGACGCATTTTCAAGTCTCCATCCTGCTAATTGTTTCATTAATGCTATTGACATGAACCCCTCGCAGAAATGTCACGTAAAGCTGGAACTGAGGACTCCTTCCATAAACACAAAATAAACACACAGAAAACTTCACCGTATTACTGTAATGATGACACGATTATGTAGAGCTCGTGGTACAAACCTTGTATATTAGCCGTTACTATAGAAACACTAACGGATTAAAATGTGTACAATGAGCGATTTTCTGAGGTGCATCCGCCCAAGCAGCTGTTACACAAACTCAACAAAATGTGTTGCTCTGACATCATAATGTTGTGTGTTTCTTACATAACAGCGTTTGTATTTTTTGCTAACGTAACAACTTTTGCGTTTTTTTGGTAATGTAACAACGTTTTCTTTTCCCCCAAAGTAACAGTGTTGCCATTTTTAACTGAATTAACAATGTTTGTGTTTTTTACTATGGTAACAACATTTGTGCTTTTTGTTAATGTAATGTTTGCATATTTTAGTGCTATTTTTAACGTCAGCAGTTGCATTTATTGATAACGTAACAAAGGTTGTATTTTGTGTTTACTATCACAACAATGTTTACATTTTTTTTACGTAATGTGTGCATTTTTTGCTAACATAGAAACGTTTGCATTTTAGGTTAACTAACAATGCATTTTTTTTGCTAACGTAACAAAGTTTGCAATTAACAATGTGTTTGCCTTTTTGCTAACATAATGCTTGCTAATCTTACAATTTAGCATTGTGCAAATGAAACGATGTTTGTGCTAAGTTCCCAAAGTTTCTCAAATCCTAAACCATAACATCATTATTCTTAGATTCAATTCTTACGTTATTCAGTTTGTTCAGGTTTGTTTTAGGAGTCTGTTAAAAAACTTTTCCCCCGAAGCACAAATCCAACACGACGCGGCACTACAGCTGCTGACAAAAACTTTCTCCAAATCTTTGGTAGAAGTGACTGTGAGATTAAAGCTCCGATCTCCTCGGATCACCAGAACACAGCATTAGCACATATATATGCTTTAGCTTAGCGCTGCCTTCGAGATAGAAATAAATCTTTATAAAACATGAGAGACGGCAGAGTGTCAGGTGCGAAGTCAGCAGATCCTCCATTCTTATCATCTCGTTGTACTCGGCGCTGACGATCAGAAGCGAGGAACCAGATGCCGACGCCTCGTTTAATACGTCAGCTGTGACAGTAAGTGTGTTACGCTAGCGTAGCTTGTCAGAAAAACTCTCGCTCAGGCGGAAGGTTTTATATCACACATCATCACCAGGGAGGAAGTTCAGAGTCACCAGGGGTGTTTTCTGCACCGGAGAGAGAGAGAGAGTGTGTGTGTGTGTGTGTGTGTGTGTGTGTGTGTGTGTGTGTGTGTGTGTGTGTGTGTGAGATCAAAATAAGGCCAATAGTGATACATTTGTTTTAAAGTTAAGGAAACAATATATACAAGGCAAAAGTATTTGGACACCTGACGTTTCCAGGCACATGTGGTTCCTCTTCAAACTGTTACCATAAACCTGAAGAAACATGGGTGTGTGGGACGTCTTTAGATGTAGGAGCATAAACTTTTCTCTTTGCTTGAACCCAAACCTGTTCCAGCATGACAATGCTCCTGTGCACAAATCCAGCTACATGAAGATCTGCTTTCAATGGGTGTGGAAGATGAATGGGAGTGGAAGATCTCCTGGATCATCTCCTGGAGGCGTCCTCACCTCACCTACATCAGTAACTTTACTAACACCTTTATAACTGAATGAATCTATGCAATTCTCCAAAAAGTCATTTTCCCAGAAGAGTGGAGGTTCTTATAACTGCAAATAGACATTAAATGTGGAATGAGAAACACATAGAAATCTTATGGTCAGGTGTCCACAATCTTTTATCCATATAGTGTATAAATATATATTAATAAACTGCACAGGTCGACATGAACGAGGTGTTACTATAGAAACCGTGATTAGGTATCTGTAACAGAAATCTGATCTCCTTCTGACCAATCAGAATCCAGAAACTGTATATAATCTGCACTCAAGGCTCTTTAAAGGAACAGTAAAGACTGTGCACTGGGATGTAAAAGCGTCACAACGTCGTCTCTTCTCAGGAGAAAATCATTCCCTCGTCTTACTGATGACAAATTAGCATCACAAAATGTCACACGATGCTTTTGTGGCTTCTTTTCCTACCAGGTTAAAGGATGTGGAGTATTTTGGAGGCGTCTGGAGATTAAAAGCAGGATGGAAGATTCAGGCGCCAACAAAACTCGCTAATTGGGACTTTACCTGCAACTCCAACTGCTATAACACGAGCGTAATAAAATCAAATCCCTATTATTTAACAAAAGCAAATCCATTATGTTACCCAGTTTATTTTAGCAACAAATCTTAGTATCACCAAGCTGCCAGTGCTGGGCCCCTGAGCGAGGCCCCTAACCTTCACATGCTCATTGTAGAAATGAGAACATAGTAAGTTGCTCTGGATAAGAGGGCCTTCCAAATAATATAAATCATATGGGATCAGATCACCATGAAGTTATGGGAAAGAGTAGTTAAAGCCAGGCTGAGAGAAGAGGTGACCATCTGTGAGCAACAGTATGGTTTCATGCTGAGGAAGAGCACCACCGACGCATTATTTGCTTTGAGAATGTTGATGGAGAAGTATAGAGAAGGTCAGAAGGAGTTGCATTGTGTGTTTGTGGATTTAGAGAAAGCGTACGACAGGGTGGAGAGAGGAGTTGTGGTATTGTATGAGGAAGTCTGGTGTGTCAGAGAAGTATGTGAGGGTGGTGCAGGACATGTATGAGGACAGTGTGACAGCGGTGAAGTGTGCAGTAGGAACGACAGACTGGTTTAAGGTGGAGGTGGAACTGCATCAAGGATCGGCTCTAAACCCTTTCCTGTTTGCAGTGGTGATGGACAGGTTGACGGACGAGGTCAGACAGGAGTCTCCCTGGACTATGATGTTTGTGGATGATATTGTGATTTGTGGTGAGAGTAGGGAGCAGGTGGAGAAGATCCTGGAGAGGTGGAGGTACACGCTGGAGAGAAGGGGAATGAAAGTCAGTAGAAGTAAGACAGTGGAGGGGTGCGGTTGCAGGGAGAAGAGGTGGAGAAGGTGGAGGAGTTCAGGTACCTGGGGTCAACAGTGCAAAGTAATGGAGAGTGTGTTAGAGAAGTGAAGAAAAGAGTGCAGGCAGGGTGGAGTGGGTGGAGAAGAGTGATAGCAGGAGTGATTTGTGATGGAAGAGTATGTAAATGAATCCCCACAAATCTCCAAACCTACAAGTGTGGAGGTTTTTAAAACAGCAAATGGGAACTGATATTGGAACGTGATGTTAAAAAAAGCACATACCAAAGAGCAGATACTGGAGACGCTTTCCATAGATGCTAATATTAAACGTCTCCTTACAGAAAACGTTTATACACATGCCTGTAAATGATCTGCTACTATGCAAATGAAACGTATATATTCGATTGATCGTATTTGTTACATACAGTAGCTGCGATCAACACCTCCTGTACCAATCACGATTCAGGATTCAGCAGTGGTGTAATTATGTAAATGTGCTTCCTCAAGAACGCTAGCTGTGCCTTTGTGGAAAAAAACAAGTGTTGCTCTGATCAACAGGGAAAAAAGAAAGCGGCTTCCTACACACACAGCAGGACAATGAGACTTTCCTGGACTCGTGCCCAAGGACTGCTACGGAATTGTCAAGATTCCAGCTCTGGCTCTCTTCTGATGATCCTCGCTAGAACCTTTTGGAGTAAATGATGGTGAAATATTGTCTGTTATCAGAAGTGGGTCACAGTGCCCCCGGCTCAGGTGTCTCGAGCACCAGCTTGGTGTTGTAGATCCTCAGTGGGGGAGCGGCGTTGCCTCGGGTGCTTTTGGAAGCTCTCGAATCCGATCATCAGGTTGCTGGTAGTGAAAATCTATGCCAGTTGGATGGAAGAAAACCGATTCTGGCAACAGCCACGATCCGTGTACAAGACCTTCATCAAGAACTGCAGAGGTGAAGCGATGCATTTAACCCTCATCCTGTTGTTGTTTGTATGTTTACGGTTCTGATTACAAACTGAAGCATGAAGGTTGTAAAATGTCAAATGGAATCGCTACACGCGGGGAAGCCGAGCGGGAATTACGCTAAGGCATGTAATACAAAGCAAACAATTGTAACAGAAAATGCAGCGCCATGACACTGAAACCATGACAACAAGAGAATATCTGTAACCTTACAGCGAACGTAGACACAAGTCAGAAAACGCAACGTCGATAAAATCTAAAAAACTCAACGAGAAAATCCAAAAATGCAAATCTGAAAACGCAAATCGTACCCCAACAGCGAAATTTGGATTTAATTCTGAAGACAATTACATTTTTATAACATTTTCTAACAGTGAACAGCTTCACAGAAATACATCGACTACAAATATAAATCTGTCCCTATTAGTTTACACTGGACCTCATTATAATTTGCTGTTGGAGCACATTTATCCGATGGAGAGGGAGGAGTTTAACGCTCTCAGGCTAAATTTACATTTCTAACTTTGTTCTGTTCTTCCACCTTCCTTTAAAGATCTGCCTCACGTTCTCACTCGTCAGATTTACAGTAACAAACGCGTCCATATGTTCTCGCTTCAATGTAAAAACAGAGCGGCTTCAAACTTCTAAGATCATCTCGTATATTTCTTTTGATTTATAAAGTATTTATGCTCCTTCAAATAAAACGATAAGGACGTCTACATCAGACGCCGACATCAGACTGAAAACTTTTCTCTTTCTTAGTCTTAATATTTTATTATAAAACTGATCATCCCTTAAACTGAAGCTAATCTCAGATAGATAGATAGATAGATAGATAGATAGATAGATAGATAGATAGATAGATAGATAGATAGATAGATAAGAGAATTAATGAGATATAAAATACAAATATAACTGTTTAGTTTTTTACAATGCAGTAAAATCTTTTCCCCAATGTGGTGAAGGAAATACTAACTTTTGCATCCATTTCTATTTATGTGATTTTGAAGGCCCTCTTATCCAGAGCAACTTACTATGTTCTCATTTCTACAATGAGCATGTGAAGGTTAGGGGCCTCGCTCAGGGGCCCAGCACTGGCAGCTTGGTGATACTAAGATTTGTTACTAAAATAAACTGGGTAACATAATGGATTTGCTTTTGTTAAATAATAGGGATTTGATTTTATTACGCTCGTGTTATAGCAGTTGGAGTTGCAGGTAAAGTCCCAATTAGCGAGTTTTGTTGGCTCCTGAATCTTCCATCCTGCTTTTAATCTCCAGACGCCTCCAAAATACTCCACATCCTTTAACCTGGTAGGAAAAGAAGCCACAAAAGCATCGTGTGACATTTTGTGATGCTAATTTGTCATCAGTAAGACGAGGGAATGATTTTCTCCTGAGAAGAGACGACGTTGTGACGCTTTTACATCCCAGTGCACAGTCTTTACTGTTCCTTTAAAGAGCCTTGAGTGCAGATTATATACAGTTTCTGGATTCTGATTGGTCAGAAGGAGATCAGATTTCTGTTACAGATACCTAATCACGGTTTCTATAGTAACACCTCGTTCATGTCGACCTGTGCAGTTTATTAATATATATTTATACACTATATGGATAAAAGATTGTGGACACCTGACCATAAGATTGCTGTGTTTCTCATTCCACATTTAATGTCTATTTGCAGTTATAAGAACCTCCACTCTTCTGGGAAGATCTTCTAGATCTTGGGGCGATTCATTCACAGATGTAGGTGAGCAGGTGAGGAAATGTGTTCAATATTGCAGGCAATTTAAGATCTTCTTTAAATTTACAAAGGGAGGCTTTAACAAATAGTTCTTCCATAAATAAACACTATAAAGACCTAAAATTCTCACGAATTTCTCCGTTTTTAAACCCTGAGCTAATCCTGGAGCGTCCACATCGCTTGCGTTGTTTAAAGTTACAATGAATAAAAAAAAATACACACACAGCAGATTTTTTTCCAATCTCTAGAACGTTTCAAGAATGAAGAACGGATTTGTAGCGATTATTTCCCTCAGCGCCGGCGGACATCGTCTCGCTCACACTTTCACGCAAGTGACTGCGGAGCCAATTAGCAGGAACCGGTGTAGGCGTCGCGCGGTATACACTCAGCCATTTCCTGTTCGGCTCCTATACACGACGGGAGGCTTCTAAACGAGGAGGCTGCTCTGACCTTTTTTTTTTCTCCTGTCGAGGAGTTTTCTTTCTCCAGCTCTTGGGGTCTCAGGCGGCTAATCAAACGTCTGCGTTCGGTAAAAAAAAAAAGAGAAAAAAAGCATGTGTGTCTTTCTCCAGCCGTCATCTTCTAGTCTACTACGCTAATAATCTCGCGCCGGCAGCGCCGCCCGCTCCAAATTCATTATGCCGCTTTTTTTTTTTCCTCTTCAGATGCCGCTGTACTTTTTTTTTTTCAGACCACACACACATTAACACTCTCACACACTTCTGTTAACTGCGATCGTTCTTCATATCTCCAACTCCATCTCCATCTCTGGCTGAATTATGCATGCTGCTTCCATCACTCATGCTCCTCTAAAGCCGTCTTCGACTGGCAATTAGCGTCCTGAGCAGCAGCGGCAGCAGCAAAGAAGCTTTTGGGAAAATAAAAGAAGTTGCGAATAAAAAGACAGAAAAAAACGACACAGTGCTCTTCTGGGAACTTTTTACGCTGGTGTTTCTTCATTCTGGGAACAGTCTGGTCCCTCAGATGGAACACACTTCACAACCTGATGATGCTTGTACAGAAGATCAGAAATCAGAAAATTCTGAAGAAAGATAAAAAAAAATGTTTTAAAGTTGCATTTCCTGATGCAATTAGTCTCGAATGAAGTCTGTGTTATTACATCACAACATGCACGGGCCAATCACGTTCCAGTTCCAATACCAGCCAGAAACACCTGCATCTGAGGAAAGACTCAGTTTAAAAAAAAATGTCTACAAATTATAGTGCACAATTATCGGCACCCTTTCGGATTTCGGAATTTTGATAAATAGAACATTTCAGTGGCCCGCTATGGAGCTCTGACCTCAACCCCAGAGCCCACGATATCAAAGTAAAATTTTTTCAAATGTGTGTAAAAAGTGTTTTAATAAAAGAATCTAAAATATCACATTCAAGTATTCAGACGCTTTACTCAGTACTTAGTTAAAGCTCCTTTAGCAGCAATTCTACCCTCAAATCTTTTTGAGTTTGACACAACAAGGATTAAGGGATATTCTGCCATTCTTCAAGAGATGTTCAGGAGGACATGAGTTCTTGAGCCCTGTGGAACATGTTTTTATTGAGATCTCTGTGTTTCCTCTCAATCCTGACCAGTCTGCCAGTCCTTGCTGCAGAAAAACATCCCCACAGCGTGATGCTGCCACCACCATGCTTCACTCTTTTGGGATAGATTTGGACAGGTGATGAGCGGCGTTCTACACAGTCTGAGAGTCTTTCAGGTGTCTGTTGATAAACTCCAAGCAAGATTCCATAGGTTTTGCACTGATGAGAGGCTTCGGTCTAGCCCCTCTACCATAGTGATGGTTGTCCTGGAACTTTGTCCATCTCCACAAAGTATCTCCAGAGTTCAGTCAAATACAAATGACATAATCCTAATTTATATCAAATTTACAGACATTTCCAGAATTCTGTTTTCACTTTGTCAATATGGGGAACTGAGTGTAGATGAATGAGAAAATACATTACTAAATGATGAATCTGAATACTTTCTAAATGAACTGTGTGTGTATGTATAAATAAATAAATAAATAAATAAATAAATAAATAAATATACAGTATGTGTGTGTGTGTGTGTGTGTGTGTGTGTGTGTGTGTGTGTGTGTGTGTGTGTGTGTGGGTGTGTGTGTGTGTGTGTGTGTGAGTGTGTGTGTGGGGCATGAAGCAGAACTTAATTCTTCTGACATACACACTTTTAAAAGCTCGATCAGACAAGTGTGAAATTCATTCTGGTAGGAACACACACATACACACACACACACACACACACACACACACACACACACACACACACACACACACACACACACACACACAAAATGTGTCATTGTGACATTAACAAAACATAAAAACCAACAAAGAACTGGAACAAAGTGACGTTGAAGCTAAAAGAAAAAAAATGTGCATCTGCATTTCATCACTCGAGAGAAGAATCATCACAACCCTTTTCTTTTCTTTAGAACCTGGTTCGAAACATCAAGCCTTAAAGTAATTCCAGTCAGTATGAACCCTTTACCCGTCGAAGTGTGCGGTGAGGTCTCCAAAGAAACTTTAAATACTCCCCAGAATAACCAAAGAACCACTAAGGGTCCTGATGTTGCATCTCATGATCGACACTTCCATCAAACATCAAAAAATGTTTCCACTCAGTTCTAGGAAGATTTTTATAAGAGTGTTGTTTCTGTCTGGAAAAAGTGGAACGCTTGGGATGAATCTTAAAGAACACTTTTCCCCCAAAAGTTTTATGTTCTTCAAGGGTTCTTAAAGAGTTCTTTGGATAATTTAGGCCACTAGCTAAGGGAGATGGTACAGTAGCTTAGTGGTTAAGGCAGTGGACTTTGGATCTGAAGGTTGTGAGTTTAAATCCCAGCCACACTAAGCCTCCACCCCTGTGCAAAGACCTGAACCTCAGAGCTGCGCAGTTTTATATACAGAGATAAAAATGTAAGTCGCTCTGAATAAATGCGTCTGCCCAATGCCCTAAATATTAACTCCTCATCGTTTAGGGTTCTACACTGAATTTTAAATTGAGGATTTTAGATATTTAGAAATGTGGAGACGGCAGTGAAAATCTCTTCGCATCAGAAATCCATGAAGAATGAAATAAAACTTTGAAAGTTCTCCGAAAATGTGTTAATTTATGAAACTACCAAAAGATGAAGCATCGAGTCCTTCAGCCAGTGGAGGGTTAACGAGCTGAAGAACCCCGGGTTTGATGAATGGAGCCGAACTTGTGTCGTCTTTCTTTTCTTTTCTCTCGAGTGTGTGTCCTGTGTGTAATTTTGTTTGAGAAAAATATCATCTAGCAATAAATGATATGAGTGTTCCATAATTGATGAGATATAAATGATTGATTGTGCACTCGGAGTTTTTGGTTAATGTGGTTGATTTTTCTGGAAATAAATCAGACTCGACTCTCATCTCCTCGTCTCCTCTTCATCTCGGATTCTGCTTCGTCTCGAATTCGTCTTGGATTTTGTGCTTAAATTTAAAGAAAATGGTCGAAATAAACATCGATAGTGCAGACAGCAGTTTATATTCATACGCTCATTTCCATAGCAACAGATTGATACGGTTTCATACGTTTGTGTTTTCTGTACAATGAAGTAAGGAGTCTCCAGTTTCAGTGCTTCAGAACACTCGTGGTTAAAGCTGCACTTTGTGTAACAGGTGAAATCGTGTTTTTTATCCACTTATAGTTACATTTCTCCTCGCGGCGTTTCCAAGCCGTGTGTGTTTTTTGTTTGATCTCAAGCTTGTTGGTTTTAAGGCTTTGTTAAAATAATGTTTCACGGCTGCAGGAAGTAGAGCCCGCACTTCCTCTTTCATCCCGTAACCGGGGCGATATTCCTCCACGTCGGCCCTCTTGCTGTCGCCTGACAGACAAGTGTATTTTTAGATCTTTGCCTGAGGATCTGTGTTTTATTCTCACAGGAGTTTACACAGCGGCTGCAAGACTGCAGGTGTGTGAGGGAACACATCTCATTACATGTGAAATATCCTCATCTTGGTGTCCAGGTTGTGTGTGTGTGTGTGTGTGTGTGTGTGTGTGTGTGTGTGTGTGTGTGTGTGTGTGTGTGGGGAGATGTGTGATGTGGCTAATTGGCTGGCTCTCTGTCTCCAAGCAATTTGTGAAGCACAATAAGACTGGAGAAAAAAAACAACTGTCTCAAGTCAATGCAGTGTCAGAGAAGCTACGCATATGTGTGTGTGTGTGTGTGTGTGTGTGTGTGTGTGTGTGTGTGTGTGTGTGTGTGTGTGTGGTTAATGCACAAGGTATAATTGGCTTCGATCCAAGAATGTTTGCCAATATTCTGAACAAAGCTCGGTAGTTTGGGCGTCGCTGACATGTTATCATCTCTCACCTGGAACCTGAGCGACAGAAGAAAAGAGGAAATTCAGCTTGGTGAGGCGATACAGAGGAAGGAATCACGACCTGAGATTCATTTTATTTAATGTTTAGATCAACAGGAAGCATCAATGAGAAGATGCTTTAGTTGTTTAGTAGATACGTTTGATTTGGGATTCGATCCAAAATCGGTTTAAAATATTACAATTTGAGAAGTGTGTTTTGTGCTCTTGCGATTTGACCTTCACAATTTTTACAATCTAAAAGGTCAGTCACACACACACACACACACACACACACACACACACACACAGACACACACTCACACACACACACACACACACACACACACACACACACACACGGCTAGAATTTATTACTGAACTAACACTTTGAGAAATGAACAGAGAATCATCGCAGGTGAAGTTTGAGGTCCTTATTTTCTATCTTCTATTAGATCTTTTTTTTGGGGTTTTGTATTTAATCCCAATGCTACATGCTGTTAGGAACCACTCAAGGAAAATTTAGCAGCCTCAGGAGCCAGACACAGTTTTCAGATTAATCAGATGCGTATGTCGACTCTGAATACACCGAACTTTCTCTAATATTATCCTTCTGATACTGATTCTAGTGTCCCTCCATGCGAAAGCAAAAACCAGCACCATAAGTGCGTAAATTGTACAGTATGAAATGTATGGGTGATGATTCAACCCTTTAGTTAAGTCTAAAAACACTTAATTATTAAAAAGGCCTCTAAAGATCCAAGTTTTAATACCAGTGTTGGACAGTAATGAAGTAAATTTAATTCTTAATCTGTACTTTACTGAAGTATTTAATGTTAGAGAGACTTTTACTTTATCTTCACTACATTTCAAATTCCAATATTTTATTGTAATTATTTTGTAGTTAAAGAAGGTTTTGTGTTCATGATGATTGTAACAGAAATTAATCAGTGTTTGAGTCATTAATATCATTCTATTAATAGATCAGTGTGCTGAGAGTCACATTCGAGTCTTTACACAGAAACTGAGGGGATTCAGTAAAAATGATAACAGGAACATTATAGTTATAATAAATCAGTACTTTGGATACTTAAGAACATTTGAAGGCAAAAACTTTTGTACTTTTTTTTCTCAACTGAAAGTTTAAGTGTTTCTTCTTTTACTTAAATACACGGTTTGTGTTTTTCATCCACCACAGATTAATGCAAACTCAATCCCTACTGTAGGACCAGTCATTCATTTGGATCTTCAGCGTTCTTTAAGGGATTTTTTGATTATTAAGGCCTTAACAAATGAAATTGTTTTCCAGATATGGAAGCTCTTCTTGCTTGTAGGGTTCTACCTAAATTTTAATCGTTTCTTTCAGAGGGATTCTAAAGAACCGTGAAGTGTAAAAATTTGGAAATGTGGAGACCACGGTGAATAACTCCTACCATCAGAAATCCATGAAACGTGAAATTGAACTTTGAAACTTTGTACCAATACTTTGTACATTTGTGAATGGAGGTGAATCTGTGTCATATTTTTCATCTTTCCGCTCAGGTGTGTGTCCAGTGTGTGTGATGTTGAGTGTGTACTGTAACTTTATGCTGGGTGGGTGATTTCTCAGGCCTGGTGAAGGCTTTGAAAAAGAATGGTGATGGAAATTGTTGATATAATACGAATGTAGCTGGGGGCAGGGTTAGCATTTCCATATCCTTCTGAGAGGTATAACAGTGAGGTGAGGGTGTGTGGAGATGGCAGGAGAGCTGTATGATGTTTCATCAGTGTTCCCAGATTCTGAAGAGAACCTCTGTTTCATGTTTGCACTAATTATGTTAACGCTAACGCATTGCAGCAGCAGGCGGTGGATCACAAAAAAAAGTACTGAGCATCCGTGTCTTTATATACCAATAAAGGAATGAATAATCACTACAGACTCTACATCTCCAGGAAGCCCAGGAGTTCAGTTAGTCACATCTTCTTATTGTATTTTCTTTGGATTAAAAAAAAAGAACGGCTGAAATAATTTCTCTTCGTTCTTATTTTTGTAGCAGAAATGCAAGTTCTTGGGAAAAACAATCGGCGTACCAGCCGAACTCTCCCGAGCAGAACTCACCCCGCTAGCTTCACTCCTCCATGATTGCGATTATTATTGGCGGTATACGATATGATTTCTGATACCTGGATGGGATTAACTCGCTCTGTACGAGTTTACAGAATGATTTTGCAGGTGAGAAGAGACAGGGAACGAACTCATCAGATATGGAGTGTTTAAAATAGAAGCCGTCTGTCAGAGTGTGTTATTCTGCTCCGTTCATCACTCTGTTCGAGAGGAAGTTTATTCAGAACGGTACTGCGTCCTGGAGCTTAGACTTCTCTGAGGTAATATCCAACCAGCTGCTCTGTAAATCATATTAACTCCATCGGTAAATAATGGGAAGATGCTAAATGTATGGGTTTGTTGCTGAGCTCCAAACTTGGTGCAGGTTTAGCTTCAAAGCTGAACCATTATCATCATCATCATCATCATCATCATCTCTGCTGCAGAAATCTGACCTGGTGACCATCTGCAATTATTCCATCATCAACTTTCTATGATGTGTTCCATTGACATTCCATCGTTAACATCTGCCAATCCATGGAAAAGCCAGGCTTCGAGTAGATTCAGGAGTAGAACTTAATAAATGTTTATGCCATGTTGATTTGTTTTTAGTTTTATACTGTAGGTTTCACATATTCCTGAGATGCAGTGATTCTGTCTTTATTTCTGTAGACAAATAGCCTGAAGACACCTGAGAATCACTGTGGATAGTTTCACTTAGTAACCATGATGATGGACTACAATTGCCAAGAATTGGTTTGCACTCGAGACTCCATCAGTGAACAGATGATTGTCTCAACAATAATAGAACTATACTGAACGGATATCCGGGGTATAGGTGAGGTCTGGTTTTTGAGCCTGGTCCCCCTCAAGATGTCTCGATCATGAAGTCTCATGGAGATTTTACTTCACCAACATCCATTAGGGAAAACTGCAGTGGGTATCTATCTATCTATCTATCTATCTATCTATCTATCTATCTATCTATCTATCTATCTATCTATCTATCTATCTCTCTCTCTCTCTCTCTCTCTCTCTCTCTCTCTCTCTCTCTCTGCTTTGTGTCTATTGATAAAAAGGAATTGAATTCTACCCAGTTAAATAATTTGATTTAAAAGGAATTGAAATTAAAGTAGACATTTTAGTTTACAGCTTAGATTTTAAAGTCGGGTATCAAACTGATGTAAATAATCCTCAGATGTGGAAACTTCTACTCTAGTTTAACATTTTGAGTTAAATTCAGATTTAGCTGAATATCGAGATACTGTATATAATATAGAACGTACATTTGAAACCTCAAACTCACACAAACGTTGGCTGAGGATGTTCTCCACAGGAACAGTCTAAAGATCCATGAGGTTACTGTGAAGGTTAATATGAAGAACCATGTTCTTAATATTAATTAATTAATGTAATTAATATAAACAGCTCTGGGCTTCAATCTGCGAAAAAACGCAAACGGTTTTGCAATAATAACCTCAACAATGATGGAACTGTAATAAACAGACCTTTGATGTTGAGGATGAGGATGGCTTTCCTTCTAAGCCTGGTTCCTCCCATGGTTTCTTCTTCATGAAGTCTCAGACCCACTCATTAGGGATACAATTACAGGGATTAATTTAATTTATAAATGAGAAATGTGCTGCTCTTAGAATCCAGGTTGTGTTTTTGCTCATTGTTTTGCTATTTTATTTGTGTATATTGTGAATTATTGTGAATTATAGTTAATATAATTCTAGTTATATTATAGTTAAGAAATGTATATTTAAAACCTATTTATTTCTATGGGATGATGTCATTGTTAAAGTGGTATGCAAATAGCATTGAATTAAATTGAATTTATACAATTTTGTGTACAGATTGATATACAGTAACAACTATAAGACTTCATTCAGATCATTAAATTGTGAAATATTCAGATTTAAACAAGATCAAAGCATCCGATTTCTCCAGACACGAAACGACAAATCATTCCATTGTGATTATTTACGCATTTCTGATTCGTCACCAGGTTATTTCATTGATTGGTACAGGATTACATTTTATTTGATAAAATTTATATAAAATCAATAAAAAAACACACCCCTAATCCAGTTCCTAATCCAGACTCTGTGGGGAATCGAGAGAATAGTTTATCTTATCATTTTTCGCATTAATTGCAGGATGAAGCGATCGTCACATGACTCATGCCAGTGTGTGTTGACACGCGTCTTCACTGTATTCATTACGTAAAAAATGAAACATGATGTTATTAAAAAAAAACAAAGAAACACAAAACAAAGAAAAGAAATACTCTGTTGTTTCTCTCGTTCCATCCAGCAGTGGATTCTTTTCTTTTCTATACGACAACAACCACTTTATTTAATAAAGAACAACATCGCAGCCACTTCCTCCTCTTGATATTTTCACAGAGCGAAAGTTTGTAGTAAATTTAGTTTTCATCATGAAACATTAAATGTGTCTGATATCCATGTGTCCAATATCAATGCGTCCGCTGTCCTGCAGGAAACATGTGGAATGCTGCATTATTCTGAACTAATTCCACCAGGGAAGCTCTGCGGATAATTTGGAGTTATTGGTATACACAAATCTCATTTATACACCTGAGCAGTTGAGGGTTGAGGGCCTCGCTCAAGGGCCCTGAAGTGGCAGCTTGGTGGTGCTGGGATTTGAACTCGCAACCCTCCAATCAAAAGTCTACCACTTCCTGTTTCTTATTATTTCTTTACTGTGTGTGTGTGTGTGTGTGTGTGTGTGTGTGTGTGTGTAAGATCCATTTACAATGAGCTTTATGCATGTACCTAATCACCTTGACCATCTGTACGTTAATCCCTGCAGAAGACTAATTTGAGCGAGAGAGAAATCTCTCTTATTTGATTTCTATGCTAATCCGATCCTGCGAGAGTTGTGGATATACGCTAGCTGTGTTGTTACTCATCTGTTACGTGCTCCACGTTTTCTTTTTGTATCTGTTTGTATTGCGGATATCACGAGGTCTCCGTGTAGCATCACAGAAATATTAGATTATCGGCGTAAATCAAACGATGTGACCTCGACTCCAGATGGTCTGCTTATAATTACTGCGTTTCAGTTCTGTCGTACGTCTATAAATTGAATATAGTTAAAGGTCAGATGAAGGTGAGCATCAAAAACTTTTTTCTTTAAAGCTTCTCCGTTTTTGTGTTCGGCCCGAAATCCCATTTCTTTCCACCCTGAAATGCAATTACCGCAGCATCACTTTCATTTTCCCCCGTGGCTAATATTTGTGTCCTTCAGACGTCGGTCAGAAGGTCTGATCAAGACATCGCTTAGCCTCGAATCGCTTTTAAAAAAAAAAACAAGAAAAAGTGCTCTGTGCAAATCTCATTGATTGAGTTCAATCTGTCACTCGATTTTATTCAAACATGAAGTGCTTTATTGCTGGAACAAACTCACGTGCGCATTCACGTAGGCTACGCTGGAGCCACCGCGGCAACGACGACGAGGACGACGGGTCACATTGAGGAGACAAAAGAAAACAGACGACAGTAAATAAAAGCCTCGCTGCCACGAACAATAAACAATACGAGTCTGCGCTGGAGAGAAACAGTCAGTACTGTCACTGTAGCGTGGTCGATAAAGTCAAAGTCGCAGCAGAAAAATAATAAATGATCCTCCGGGAGGAAGAACCCTGAAGCATCTCGACACGTGAAACCCGTCCTTCAGGCGCTTTTTCTACAAAATCGCTCCGAAAAGAAAAGAAAAAAAAAAAACGTGGCACGACTGTGGAACGTCTCGAAATAAAGCTGCACCCTCAAGGCTCTTTTTATTTCAGGTTTCCTGATGAAGCTTTGAATTCTCACAGAGTTTGATTTCCATTATCTCACCACCCAGAGGGGTTCATTAACAACAAATATAACGTTCTGGTTTAAAATCATTTACTCATTCTAGAGCAGCGTTATCGTTTTTACGGTAACGGCTCGTACGCAAGGATCCGTACCGCATACGGTGAACTGTTAGGAGGCTGGAATCGAATATTAAAGGAAGGAGTCTCCAGTGTCAGAGCTTCTGATCTTCTGATTTGATATTTGTGCTGATGGTGAATGTAGTGAGTGTAGAACACTTTAAAGTTTGGGGTGATGAGAATGTGATGGATGTGTTGGTAAGTCATTACAGTATTGCAGTAGAGGAATAAACGAATAATGATCTCTGACACGCGTGTGGAAGCTTAGTGGTGAAGGCTTTGGATTTTAGATTGTAACTTAGTGGTTAAGGTTTTGTTCTTTGGATCTGAAGGTCATGAGATCAAATCTCAGTCACGCCAAGCCGCCCTTGCCTGGGCCCCTGAGCAAGGCCCCTAACCCCATAACTTCTCAGTTGTATAAATGAGGCTAATATGTCTTTATTTAATAATGCATTCTCTCTATTTTTCGCTTTCCGTTCACACTGAGCGCTTTTTCAAAACGCTCTCCAAAGTGAATCAATTTAAAAACGTCGATTTGGTTCACCTCGTAATGTGACGCATTTTTACTGACTGCCACGTGAATAAACACCAGGCGGAAATAACGCAGGTCGAATCGTTTCAGTGCAGAAGAGTGACTTTAGGAAACGATTAAAAACGAAATTCAGGACGCAAAACTTTTTTTTGACAAAAACAGTTGCAAATGCTGTAAAATGGGGGAGATGGTAGTGGACAAGATGTTGGACTTTTGATTGGAAGGTCATGGGTTCAAATCCCAGCAGCACCAAGATGACACTGCTGGGTTCTTAAACAAAGCCCTTAATGCTAAACTGCTCTGGAGAAGGGCATTTGCCACATGCCATAAATGCACACATCTTCAGAGTGAGACGTGTGAGACGCGTGAGACGTGTCCTCCAGGTACATTTTGTCAAAACGACGCCTACAATGTAAAAAACAAAACAAAAATAAGAAGGAAAAATGTTCGGAACGTGGGGTGACTGTCGCTCGATCGCGAGCTCCGTGTGGATCATGATTGTGTTGAAGATGAAGTTATATTCAGCTCAGGGTTTTTTATTTCCTCGCTCCATGTGCATCTCCTGTGGGACAGAGCAGCATGGGACGTGGCTGCACGGCTGGTGGGATTTTCCGTTTGCAAAATCTGCAATTCCGATGAGTCCGACAAGACGAAAACAAACTTCCTTAACACATAGTCAGAGGGACGAGCTGCTCTCGATCCTCTGTTCTTTTATCTGCTCGTAATATTTTCAAGCTGCTACACTTTCTCCCACTGAGACTCTCCCTGAAATCCTGTTTTTAAAAGAAAAAACATCTATTTTATATTCACAAGTTCACAACAGCAGCTTCTTGTCAGGTTTGGAAAAGACAAGAGTCAATCAGATACGACTCGTCTCCGTCTCTTAGCTCACAACTTTACTTCCTGAATCCGACTTCCTAATCCTGAGATATCAGACCTCCTACTAAAAATATATACAGTACAGATATTATACAGAGAAATAAAGCAAGGATTGTTGGAGGCTCTGACGAGGACACGTTGACGAGGACACGTAGCTCCTCAGATAGCTAGCATACAGGCATACAGGTAGCATGAAAAAGCTGTTTTTTATTTTTTATTATTTTAAATTTAACAATAAGCTTTATTAGGGTTAAGTTTGTGGACACCTGACCACATGTGCATCCCATTCCACATTTAGTCCGATTTGCATCTGAAGATGTTCCACTAGATGTTGTGGAGTTTCATTCAGCTACAAGGTTGTTAGTAAAGTCAGGTTCTGATGTAGGTGTGAAGGTGAGGAGGTCTGGGGTGCAGTCAGCATTCACATTCATCCCAAAGGTCTTTGATAGTGTTGAAGATCTATAGCAGAAGATCTTCCACACACTTCCTAGACCATGGAAAGCAGATCTTCATGGAGCTGTCTGTGTGCACAGGGTCACTGTCATGCTGGAACAGGTTTGTGTCCCCTGGTTCAAGTCCGAAACACTTATGTGTCTCCAACTTTGTGGTAACAGTTTGAGGAAGAACCACATGGTGAGGTTGAGGGTGAATAGTTTTGAAGAACCACATGGTGAGGTTGAGGGTGAATAGTTTTGAAGAACCACATGGTGAGGTTGAGGGTGAATAGTTTTGAAGAACCACATGGTGGGGTTGAGGGTGAATAGTTTTGAAGAACCACATGGTGAGGTTGAGGGTGAATAGTTTTGAAGAACCACATGGTGGGGTTGAGGGTGAATAGTTTTGAAGAACCACATGGTGGGGTTGAGGGTGAATAGTTTTGAAGAACCACATGGTGGGGTTGAGGGTGAATAGTTTTGCAGACCTCTGTGTCTTTTATCTGCTTTTTATGGTTACCCAGGACTGAAAACAAACATTTCCTGATGTGCGTGGTTCCTTTAAGAGTCGTCCCAGTGCAGACCTCAGCCCCAATTAAATATAACGAGAAAATAAACACAGGCGTCTGCATTGGTATTTGAATGCATTAAGTTTCCGGAAAGCTCTCGCTCGATGCTCAGGAGGACCTAATCACACACTTACAGCGCCCAGGTTACTAAGCAACCAATGGAAGAAAACAATCCGCCGCCCGTGGCATTTCTACATGGCATTAAATGTTGACTCGGACTTCGACGTGTTTTGAATGTGAAGTCGGCAGAAGCTACAGAGGTTGCGCTGAGTGGTGTGTTTTTTTCTTTCTCTTTATTTAACATGCATTGTGAATTTCAGCTCATATTTTAAGCAAATTAGGAATTCAATAGGAACAAATGGAGATGAATGGGAGATTAATTTCTGAGTGTTGCTCAGGTCGTTTGATGGGTCTGGAGCCAGATGATTATTGCAGAGATTACAGCAGATAGCAGGTAACGCTTCTGAGAGAAAACACCACGAGGTTGTGAGGTCAAAAAGACGTCGCTGAAAGAAAGCCAGAGCGGGTTCTAGAGCGAATGTTTAGATCCATTACACCATTACTGAACAAATAAAACATTCTAGATCTATAAATCTGTCCAGATTCATATCCGTCAGGTATTAACTGTACATTAGCTAAATCAAATTTAAATAAGTAAGTAAATGAATAAAAAAAGATAGATATATTGTTAAATAAATAGAAGCATGAATAGATACATAAATTCATATGTACACAAAGAAACAAGCAAATAAATAAATATACAAACAGAAAATGCATAAATAAGTGCAGAAGTGTAAAAAAGCCTCGAAAATACATACATTTAGAAAGAAAGAAAGAAATAAAATCAAAGGAACAAATGAATTAATGAATGAAAGCATGACTTAAATATCATAAAATATTTTGCGTTATAAGACCTTGAGAAAAATTGTATTTTAAGAGTTCATTAATTTGTTAATTAAAAAAATGATGATACATGGCCATAAAATTTTGATAATTTGTCTTTTATGAAATTGTGCACCTGTAAATGATTTCATCTTTTAATCACAATCTCCAAGCTTCAACTGAGCATTTTTTATATTATTGTTTATGCTTTTGAAAACATGACGCACACACACACACACACACAACACATAAATTGCTTTTTGACTGGTTTTTCGATGTGTGTGTGTGTGTGTGTGTGTGTGTGTGTGTGTCAGGTGCAGCACAACATACAGGGGTTTTTATTGGGTTCATTAAAACCCTGACCTTCATTTTCCAATCAGTCTGATTTTATTTGTGCCGCTTCATTATTAAAAATTATTAAAAAATGAATCATTCTCCAGTTTTAAACCTTAAACCTGGAATTTCCGTAGGTCTTTTAGAACCTGAAGCACAACTGGTGGTCCTTCGTCCTGTACAGAATCCTGGCTCTGGTGGGTCCAGATGGGTCACCTTTGGCTTCTTTGGCCTGAGAAGGGATGTAAGTGCTGTCAATCTCAATGAAGGTGGAACTGGTGGCCACAGCTGGTGGACAGCTTCTCATCTCTATGTAACAACTGAAGCTTGCGATTCTCACCTGACGCACTCAGCCGAGCGTGAGCCAATGATTAGAAACATGGCTGCTTTTGACAAGTCTGTCACATGCCAGTCCAGACCTGACCTCCTCACCAGGAGAGAGAGACCGAGAGAGAAGTAAAGTTTGTGTTAATAAATGTGGACCAAGCTCTATAGAAACAAAGAAAATGTGTGTGTGTGTGTGTGTGTGTGTGTGTGTGTGTGTGTGTGTGTGTGTGTGTGTGTGTCTGTGTGTGTGTGTGTGTGTGTGTGTGTCCTCGTCCCTATACATTTCATAAAAAGGGGCAATCTAGAACCTTTTCTCTCCAGGTTCCCCATTTTATTCTCGCTCTCCAAGCTATTTCTCCGGAGGATCTAACAAAAATTTTGTCTTTCACCTTTGGAACAGGCCGCAAAAATGCTAAAACCTTTATTCTTTTAAACAAACAAACAAACAAACAAACAAACAAACAAGCAAATAAACAAATACATTAGAGTCCCTTATTATGAATGAACTCTTGAAGAAACCTCAAGCACATCATTAATTTCTGTGTGTACTGGAACTGGAGTACATCTGGAGACAAATTTAATTTTAAAGTTCATTATTTCCCTTCTAGAACCTGTTCCTTTTAAATATTTCTTATGAGGACAAAAAGGTTTTGCAAAAGTTCTTTAAAGCTGTGCAGACTTCTAAAAGAGCTTAGATTTCTGATAAGGAACCATTCTGTCGAACCGGAGAACCAGTATGGGTTCTACATTTACACAATGTTTGTTCTAAGAGAGTGTGTGTTAACCGAGGAAGTGTGTGGAACAAACTTCACATTATTGCGCATTAACTTTTCTCCTGAATATTTACAACCTGTCAGGAATTTAATGTTCAGCAGCATTTTCTATTTAAAGCTTTTCCAGAAATCACTGGATAATTAAAATATGTAGAAGCTTGTGCTTGAGGGATTTGGGTTCTTTTTGAGTGTTTAAGGGGTTTACTGGAGAACGAGCGGTTTGTTCTACGGTAGGTTTTCTGTTCCTTTATTTCCTTCATCATATCTGTTTTCTTAACTTTTAAGGTGTCTTCAAAGAAGAAGTTGGAGAACCTTTAAAGGTTCAACATTTTTCTGGCTCCTGAAAACTTGAGGTATCTGGAAGTTTTTCGTTGTTTTTTTGTGATCAGTTCTGAATTGTGGTGGAACCTCCAATATGTAGTAACCCAATTAAATTGAGAAGTTCTCCTGGAGCTGGCCTCGAGCTCCTCGTGACATCGGAACAAATTGCTCTTGCTAGTGACCTAAAGGTGGCAGACAGGTAAAGTGGTACAGACCCCCAGGACTAAAGCTGGTACAGGCCCTGGGGAAACCAAGTGTAATGATCTCATCAGAAGGACTTGATGTCCCCCTGCAGAACCCTCTGCCCTGTTACCCAACATTTTCTATTCATACATTAGAAATGCTTTGATAAATCTGCTTTGAAGAAATGCTAAGAAAAAGTATGAAGGGAGTGAAAAAAAAAGGAAAAAAGAAAATCGCATTTGTGGAAAACGGTTGCAGGCGTGAAAACGCTCCTGGCAAGTGGCTCGCACAGATCCTGTTTTCCTGGGAGGCCTTTGTGCAGACAGCATGGGTTTCACGGTTCTGCCTGTTCTTTAGCCTGCTCTGGCTTTAGCTTTTCCCCTTCGACCATCTGCAGAGTGACGCAGCAGTCGGTTCCGCCGCTGACCCGATGGCACTCATGTCTCTGTACTCATTTAAACCCACTCCGTGGCTCGTTTTAAATCTCTAATCGACAGCACTTGTTTTGTTAAAGTGTTCCCATCAAGCAGTGACACCTCAGGCAGCTAAAAACGACAGAACCGTCGCGCTAGCTCGCATAAACAGTCCGCGACCTGAGTGAAGGTCATCCCGCTAGAACACGATGTAATCAATAATGCAGCAGTCATAAGTCATAAACCGCGAGAAGTACCATTGGTTCTGGCAGAAATCCATCACGCCGAGCAGCGCGAGACTGAAAGTTGATCGAAGTCATAAAAATAGTCAAATTGTTTTAAAGTGATTTATTTGAGAACCTGAATGAATCTAAAAGCGCTCATTTACAATCTCGGGAACGCAGAACTTATTCCCTGCAGTCTCAGTGCATCAGAAATGATGCTAATCCGCATTAATTAGCATCTCAACCTCCACAAGGGGACTTTAAAGTTTTGGTTCAGGAAATAAGTGTTCCAAGGCTACTGATTGTAAAAAGGACCTGTAAAAAGTTCTACATTAAACCTTAAAACAGAGAGTTTACATCGAATAACAATTGTTTTTTTCTTACATAAGATTCATAAGATGCTCGTTAAGGTGTATTTAAGTATTTATTGATTAATTAAGTGTAATTAGATGCCTTTCTGAGAGCCCAGTAAAAGGTTTTGTGCAGAACCCCATAACAGTGTTTATCTACCAGAAGAAGGTTAACCACTGCTTATTAGCATCTCAGTTCCTACGCACCTAGAAAAAAGGTTAATTGCACAATTAGCGGTTCGTAGCTTCTGTTTTGATAATGTACCACTTTGTTGTAGTGTTCTAGCCACCTGTAAAGGTTCCAACACAGCCAGGAAGCAAACCACTGATTATTACAAACTCAGCATTAGAAAAAAAATGTGTTTTGTATCATTTCAGTTCCTTAGCTTGTTTTGTGGTAAAGGGAACCCTTGAAATGTTCTTGAAGTGTGCTTCAAGAGTGGAAGAACATCGCTAGGAGACAAGAGATCAGGAAGACCTTCGAATGGCACAACCCCCAGGAAACTTTGAAACTGTTCAGTAACTCGTGCATGATGATTGTCGGACAATCAATTCTGAAAATCCACATGACCTCACTACCAGATTACCAGACTTCTCTACTCACCAGATTTGGCTCTTTTCCAAGATGAAGATCCATCTCAGAGCTCGGAGTGGATGAGCATGGTTAAATAGTGGAGAGTGGAGCAAACACTGCTACGTAAAATATTTGTACAATTTTGTGGTGTCGCGATCGTCATCGAAAAATTCAATTAACCCATCGTAACTGTGGGATCATCTGAACACTTGGAGAAAAAGCTTCATTGAGGACCTTTTGTATATTTCAGCCACTCTTTTAGCCTCTTTGTTGTTCTTGTTTGTTGTAAAGTTTTTCAGATCTTTTTTAAGGTTTTCCTTCACAAGGACAGGCCAGGTTTCCTTTCCATATTTTTCAATTTTTCAAAGAGTTTACCTTTTTATTTGATCCTCTGAAGTTGAAGAGAACAGAGGAAGTCTTTTCGCTTCAAGATTTTTGAACAGTACACACACAAATGCTGGTCGGATGCCTAAAAAAAGATTAAAATAAGTTTTCACTACAAATCCTCGAGCTAAAGATCTCAGGATGGTGTCCAGAAGCTCGGTGGTAGAGCGTCTCCGTGTTGGCCACTCGGTCTGTGAGGAGGCCAAAGCCATCTGTTGCTGGAGTATTGATAATTTCCCCAGCAGGCCCGTCAGCTGCAGCGCAGGCTTGATTGGGCAATTCTCAATCTTGCAGTGAAGCAGCAGGACGTCTCTGCACCTGGGTTTATTCTGCAAACACACAATTATACTTCCAATCAGTAGGAAGATGAGAACCTGGCGGGGGATCCGTTGTGGCGAGAGGCTTTGTCTCACGATTTTAGACGTTATGATTGAAGTTCCGTTTGAGATGTCATGCTTAACGATTGATCGGCAAGTAATCTTCTTTGCTTCGGAAATGACTTTGTGAATATCAATATGTCAGTGGCAGGCCATTTAGGTACAACATGAATCCCACTGTTTGAAGATCAGAAGGAAATCCGACCTTTAACACCTGTGGAACTGGACGTTTTACATCTGGGTGATGTGAGAAAGGCAGACGAGAAAATTAGACATTGGGAACCACTCTTAGTAAATAGGTTCATCAAGGGTTATCTTGCATTCTTACTAAATCAAACACATTTTAAGTGGGAAGTTTTCTAGTTCAGCGTTTTACATATTTTTTTAAATGGTTGCCTCAAGAATATTTCATGGTGTTTAATGAAAAAATCTAATCATTTATTCAAAATTCCTCAACAAATCCATGAGCACTCATCTATAAAGGGTAAATGTTTAAGAAAGGGTAGTATAAGATTAGAGTTATTTTAGGATTAGGAGTTTGGATATGGTTAGCGTTAAGATAGGGTTCATGGTTAAGATGGGGGTTAGAGTTAGGGTTAAAATGGGGGATAGGGTTAAGATAGAGATAGGGTTAGGGGAAAACTGAGGTTTAGGGTTATGATGGGGGTTAGGGTTAAGATAGAGATAGGGTTAGGGGAAAATGGGGTTTAGGGTTAGGGTTATGATGGGGGTTAGGGTTAAAATAGGGTTTTAATGTTGGTGTTAAGATGGGGGTTAGGGCTAAGATGGGGTTTAGGGTTAAGATAGAGATAGGGTAAGAGTTAAGATGGGGTTTAGAGTTAGAGGTAAGATGGGGTTTAGGGTTAAGATGGGGTTCAGGTTTGGGATTAAGATTGGGTTTAGGGTTAGTTTAGAAATAGGTTTAGGGTTAACATGGGGTTCAGGGTTGGGGTTAAGATTGGGTTTAGGGTTAAGATAGAGATATGGTTAGGGTTAAGATGGAGTTTAGGGTTAAGATAGAGATAAGGTTAGGGTTAAGATAGAGATAGGGTTAGGGTTAAGATGGGGTTTAGGGTTAAGATAGGGGATAGGGTTAAGATAGAGATAGGGTTAGGGGTAAGTTAGAGATAGGGTAAGGGGTAAGATAGAGATAGGGTAGGGGTAAAATGGGGTTTAGGGTTAGGGTTAAAATAGGGTTTAGGGTTGGGGTTAAGATGGGGGTTAGGGTTAAGATAGAGATAGGGTTAAGATGTGGGTTAGGGTTAACATGTTAGACTTATTATGGTAATGTTGTGACTGCCAAATGCTGTAACTGCAAATTTAAATTAATAGCAATTGGGTTAGAGTAATTATAGTGTTTCGACAAGGGTTTGTATAGGGTTATGGTTATGGTGAGGATCATCAAGGTTAGGGTTAGGGTTATGGTAAGGGTTATCGTAAAGTTTAGAGTTGAGGTAAGGGTTAGGGTAGAGATTAGGGTAGGGGTTAGGGTTATGGTAAGGGTTAGGGTAGAGATTAGGGTAGGGGTTAGGGTTATGGTAAGGGTTAGGGTAGAGATTAGGGTAGGGGTTAGGGTTATGGTAAGGGTTAGGGTAGAGATTAGGGTAGGGGTTAGGGTTATGGTATGGGTTAGGGTAGAGATTAGGGTAGGGGTTAGGGTTATGGTAAGGGTTAGGGTAGGGGTTAGGGTTATGGTATGGGTTAGGGTAGAGATTAGGGTAGGGGTTAGGGTTATGGTATGGGTTAGGGTAGAGATTAGGGTAGGGGTTAGGGTTATGGTAAGGGTTAGGGTAGAGATTAGGGTAGGGGTTAGGGTTATGTTTAGGGTTAGGGTAGAGATTATAGTAGGGGTTAGGGTGGAGGTTAGGGAAAGGGTTATGTTTAGGGTTAGGGTAGAGATTAGGGTAGGGGTTAGGGTTATGGTAAGGGTTAGGGTAAGGGTTATGGGGTTAGGGTTATGGTAAGGGTTAGGGTAGAGGTTACGGTAAAGTTTAGGGTTAGAAACAGATTAAATATAATAAATAAATAATGTTTTTACCTTCACACCTGTAGAACCAGGCATTGTAATGTTGGGTGAAGTCTATACTCTCTCGGCTGAAGAGTTTTAGTTATTTGGTGGTTCAAGTTTGAGAAATGAAACCATTCCCTTGTGAAGAGTTTTGGGCAAAATCTTCAAGAGTTTGCTTGAAGGGTGCTAGAGGGAACCATCATTTCTTCATTCATCCACAATAATCCCTATGGTTCTTCCTTATAGGAGATCACTGTGCTGTGATCATCAGTGCTGCACTATAAAACAAAAGATATTGTAGTGTTCCACATAGAACCAAATCCCTAACCCTAAACCCCCGGTGGGTTGTGAAATTAAATCCCAGCACCAACAAGCAGTGAGTCTTCTTCAGTGAGGTTCTTTGAACTGCTCAAACATGCAAATACTTATGTATTATATACGTACAAATATTCGGAGTCCCTATAAACCAAATTCCACACCAGGAAAGCTTTTAATGATGTTCCATCATGTTCAGGAGGCGCTAAAACTCTGGAAATGATCTACAATCAAATAGTACAGCCGAAAGAAACAAAATGGCTTCCGCACATACGCTTTGCACTGCAGCTGTGAAGGTTTTAGCCAGATGCAGTGTTTGACTAAAGGAATATCCCAATGGACAAAGCTGGCCACTTTCCCGTCTCCCATCTCCCCGGATACTACACCTCCCCTGGTCTGTAAAACATCTGCATGTGGCATGTGACGTGATTTTTGTCCTTTTATTGACGTAGTTTTCCATCAAACTCATTTCAGGGATGTTTCACAATGAGTAATGTAACTATAAACGAATAAAACACACAATCTATCGTTGTGAAAGAAAATTCTAATTGTTTTCAATCTGCAACCGCAATCGCCACCTACTGATGACATCACACTCACAGCGATCGGTTAATTGGGCAGTCGCTTCTAATGGATGAAGTGCAACAACTAACCGAGATGTGTTTTATTATTTATTTATTTTTACACACACACACACACACACACACACACACACACACACACACACACACACACACACACACACACACACACACACGTCAAACTTGTAAACCTCGTTCTCCATAATTTCGTTTTTTCCGAGCGCCGTCGATGCCGCATTCTGTCGTCGTTATTATAGCTGACGTTTGCACTTTAATCGCTGTTGAGTGGCATCCAGCCAGGACGCCAAGATTTCAAATCCATTAACATTTCATGCAGCCTTCACCTGCCACCAACGCTCCATGCCATTTTCCATACAGCACACACACACACACACATACACACACACTTACGCATGCATGTGCAAAGTTTAAAAAACACAAAGTTAAAAAACATCAGCGTGAGATTGTTCCAACCAAAAATTATTCACCTGAGACGTTTCCTTCTGAACAGTAAACTGCATACTGCAGGAAGTAAACAGGAAATTATTTGCACTTCACACACACACACACACACACACACACACACACACACACACACACACACACACACACACACACGCACACACACTCCTTAATTATATACAGTATACACACTATATATAAACTAAAGTTTGTGGACACCTGAGCATAAGGTTGAAGCTTTTTGAACATCCCATTCCACATTTATTCTCCATTCACTGGTATAATGAGCTCCACTCTTCTGAGAAGATGTTACACTAGAATTTGTGGAGATTCATTTAGCCATGAGGGTGTTAGTAAAGTCAGGTAGTGATGAAGGTGAGAAGGTCTGGGGTGCAGTAAGTGTTCACATTCATCCCAACATGGTTGGAGCTCTATAGCAGGAGATCTTCCACTTCAACCCATGGAATGCAGATCTTCATGCAGTCGGCTTTATGCACAGGGGCATTGTCATGCTGAAACATGTTTTGGTCTCATAGTTTAGTTAAAGTGAAAGAAATTCATGTTTGGGGAAGAACTACACATGGCACATGGAAAAGTCAGGTGTCCAAATACTTTTGTTGAAATCCATAAGTATCAAAGGAGGAACACTGGCACAGAGGTTAGATTTACAGCAGACCCGTTTAGCCGCAGGTGACAGGCTAGCTTCTCTCTTTCGTCATTATTTATTCATTTGTTTATTCATTTCGTAATAAATCGACTCGCGTACTCGTGCGCCCACGGAATCGCAGCAGCTCTGCGCTCTGACCGGCGTTAAACACAAGCTCTGATGATGAAGAGCAGGACATTTTTTCACGTTAACAAAATGTTGTTTTTTTTTAAGTTTGAGAAAATGGAAAAAGGAAATCGTAATTATTTAATTCACTGTTACGTTGTTTAGTGTTTGGTTTTAAAGTTTTTTTCTTCTTTTATATACGTTTTTATAGTTACATTAATATGTATATTTTATACCTTATATTCTTTTTTATTTTTTTATATACTATTTCTATTTCCCTGTACATTCCTGAGTATTGGACAGTCGTATAAAGTATGTTACTACATGTCGTACTCTGTATGAATGAGTTTGTGATAAATAAACCTATTATATTAATTAGAAATTTACACATTGTATTATATTTATTTTTCCACACAATCCATCAGATCATCCGTCTCCACACCCCCCTGTCCTCTACATCTGCCGCTTTCAAACCAACCACCTGCATGTCTCCCCTCACCACATCCATAAACCTCCTCCTTGGTCTTCCTCTTTTCCTTCATCCTAAACATTCTTCTACCCCATGATTCCCCACGTTCCTCCTCCGAACCACCTCAATCACACGTCTCTCACCTTTTCTCTGACAGGAGGGAGGTGGTACCTTAGTGGTTAAGGCTTTGGACTTGAGCTGAAGGTCATGATTTCAAATCCTAGCCACCCTAAGCCTCCACTTCTGGGCCCCTGTGCGAGGCCCTTAATCCCATATATGTTCAGTTGTATGAACGAGATAAATGTAAGTTGCTCTGGATAAAGGCGTCTGCCACATGCTGTAAATATAATGTAAAGTCTCCTAAACCTTCTTCCTCCACGGTTCCTCTTATCCTCGTCAATCTGGAGCATCTTCCACTCTTCAGCTAGCTCCGCCTCTTGTCTCGAGTTTCTCAATGCCATTACTTTTATTTCTTTATTATTTAATGTATTTTTGTATAAAATCTTTCGTTAATAATGTAGTATAAATGTGGCATTTTTCGGATTTCGCATCACTGCATTGATGTCTAATTTACGGTAACAATAAACGGATAAAAATCCAAGACTTGTTCTTGAATTTGGGACTCCTCCCACCAAACCCGTCACTGATTACGGTCATGTCTCTGCACCACACGCTGTCCGTTACACCTCACACCTTAACTGCGCTCAGATTTAACGACAATTTCATATCTGTGTTCTTATTACTGATCCCTCAATCAACTGGCAGCATCACTAATACCCCCTCACTCCCTTCACAACCCCCATCCTACCCCCCCAACACCACCACTGCCTTATGAATGGCAGCCAATCAGCAGCAGCACCCCCCCCACCACCCAGCCTTTGCAAACTGCATCCTTGTCTAGCAGAGCGAGAGAAAAAAGCATCAGAAAGGGTTGAGAGAGAGAGAGAGAGAGAGAGAGAGAGAGAGAGAGAGAGAGAGAGAGAGAGAGAAAGAAAGAGAGAGAGCGAGAAGGAGAGAAGAAGAGAGAGAGGGAGAAAGAGAGAGAGAGAGAGAGAGAGAGAGAGAGAGAGAGAGAGAGAGGGAGAGGTAGGCAGCTGGAGTCTTCTGCACAACTGTAGCCAGTCTCGGAGTCTGAACACTGCCAAGAGTCGAAGACAGGAGCCAGTGTCGCACTTCAATGAGAACGACACAAGCCCAAGAGCGAGAGAAGCTCCGACTGAGGTAAGAAGCTTTGTTTTATTTGATTTTTTTTCTATTCTTTTTATAATCCTCCTGTGCAACAAGCATCAGTATGAAAGGAGCAGATTTATTATAAGAGCATGCATATGAATGAGGGAAGGTTTGTTTCCTGTCAGTTTGCTGCAATAGAATAGAAAAGAAAAGAATAGAATAGAAGTCAGGATCTCAGAATGGAATATAATATGACCGATATGAGCACAAATATCCGCATATGATCAATATTCTCACTTCTGAACAAGTTCTACCAGAGCCTGCTTCACTGCCGTGTTGTGATGATGAAGATGATGATGATGAGGATGATGATGGTTAAGATATAATCTCGTGCGTTTCTAAAACCTCAGTATTTTGCAACAAAAGGCTCCAGGATTAAATGATATGAAGTGTGTAGTGAGGCGGTGAATGATGAGCGTGTGCTTCTGGATGTGAAGGATGAATGAAGTGTTTGTTAAGCTGTTCCACTCCTGTTGCTTTATCTCTTCATTGCTGAAAGTGTGTGTGTGTGTGTGTGTGTGTGTGTGTGTGTGTGTGTGTGTGTGTGTGTGTGTGTGTGTGTGTGTGTGTGACCGGGGACCTGTTTTATGCACACTAATATTACTTTGATGCGTCAAACCCACACTCACACACACACACACACACACACACACACACACACACACACACACACACACACACACACACACACATGGTTATTCTCTCTGTGAGTCCCTCAGAGTTGTATCTTGGGTCCTGTTAAACAAAAAAAATGAGAGCTTGACTTTTTAAACGAGGTGAAGACAGGGCTTCATCAGGTATGATCCAGACGTCGTGTATCATCCATCATACATATTCGACATGCGTTTACAATTGGCAGCTTGAACGCAACGCAAAATGAAACAATATCTCCTGAAATGTCGTCTGGATCTGAGGAAAGCCCGGGTGCTGGAAATCACTGCGGGACTTCTGAAGATAGCATCAGGAAAACAAATCAACAACATGTACTGGTTGAGATAAAACCCCTCTGATGGTTAGGTCCAGGTCTGGTGTGACATTTACATTTGGCTCTCAGATGAACTGAGAGAAAGAGAGAGGGAGAGATTTATACACATGAGCCGGACGCATAATGGCACGGCTGTTTGGCGCAAATGAAAGTGCGCATTTCCTCCGAGTCGGTGCCACATGTATAATTGCCTTTCAACGCAGACATGAATTATGAGACTCGCATTTGCACTCGCAATTACGGGTCGCATTCATTCTTCTCTCTCTCTCTCTCTCTCTCTCTCCCTCTCTCCCTCTTTCTATTTCCTATGAACAGAGGATTAGCGTGGATGCAATTTGCCTCATAATGAGATAAAAGTCAGAGACAATCAATTTATTTATTGTAGAGGATATAATAACACGGATGCCTCCGTCCTGGCACGTGCACACGTCCCGTCTTTTTCTTACACGGCCTGGTAGTTAAACACGGCTCGGAAAGCCAGGAAACGAATCGTCCGGGGAGATGGAGGGACTGCATTACTGCTGCTGCTGCACCGCACATAGTATATCAAAAGTATGCAAATAAAAACAGGCAGCACTCGTGATACCAAGCAGCGGAATCAGGGTGCATTAATGCTAACGACTCTGTGAGACCACCGCAGAGGACAAAAAAAACCTCGGTTAATTCCCGGCAGCGTAATGAAATCACAGGAAGTGCCGTCTCTAATAAGGCACAGCTCACACGAGCGCCTTGATGATCGCCTGTGAACCTGGATGTATCAAAGCCTGAACCTCCGGGCAGCCAATCATGGAGCCAGAGATTTGATCTGTATCAAAGTTTCAAAACAAGGACGACAGGGCATTAATATTACAGAGGAGACGGCAGCTGTGAAAATTGTCCAAAGTAAGAGTTGGATGAAGAGAGAGACACCGAGAGAGAGAAAGAAAGAGGTGTAGAAAAGCTCCGGGGCTCCACCATGTGGTCAAAAACGGAAATGCCATTTTCATCTCCAAGACCTCCCAACCTTATATTCAACATTTATTTTTTTGCTGTAAATTTTGTCACTCTATTCACACTTTTATCATTTCATTCCTTTTTTGCTAATTATATATATATATATACACACACACACACACACACACATAAATATTATTATATTAATAATTGTTTTATATTTAAATATATCTATTTTATATCTAAAACCCTTAGCTACAACCTCACAATCCTCAGTACAGATCAACAGTTGTAACTTCTTTCTTTCTTTCTATCCATCTTTCTCACTTTCTTCCTCTCTATTCCTTCCAGAAACGTTACAGGTCTATGACATCATCCACGTCCGGCGTTTTATTGTTACATCTCTAATTGGAACGCTCGATCATAATAGTACGAAGAAGAAGAACTGTGGAAGTCGTTTTAATTGTTAAAAAGGGAGTCGATTTTCTCTCACACACTTAAACTCACACACACACACACACGCACACACACACACACACACACACACACACACACACACACACACACACACACACACAAACTCACTCAAACACACACATGAAGCCTGAGGGCCTGGAGGAGATTAACATCGGAAGCCGAGGCAGGATTACGTGCAAGAAGCATTTGCGCTCTACAGAAAGCCATTAGCGGACTTGCTCGGCTTTTCAATTACCAAAGCAATCTCGCGCCGTCTTTTTTTTTTTTTGGAAGGCCCGCGATTATTCTGTCCTTCATTTTAAACACAACACTTACTTCCCAATTGGCCGTGCTGTTGGGAATCTTTGCAGACAGACACGTCGTGGCTGGGATGAGGGTGCAGGTCTGTTTCTGCTCGCCGTTGGGAGAACGCTGGAAGCCACACTGCTCTGTGATTATGACAAATGTGTTGAGACTCTGGTGTTATTTTATTTTATTTATTTATTTTTTTTCATCCTGCAGTAGAGAGCAGCTGTTGCTACGAGACGCCACATCCAAAAAACTCCCGAATACACACACTCCTGTTGGTCTCTGAGCCTCGGGGTTATGTCGAACCCATAATGAAAAGATATTTTCATGCTGTAATGTGACCCTTCTACATCCCTCAATCAATTTTTGCAAACCCTCGTTTATTTACCCTGATTAAGGGCACCTGAATGACCTGTAGAGCAGATTTACAGAAAATTCATACAAGCTTTACACGTGGATTTAGGGTCCAGACATGTTTCACGTGTAGTGTGCATACATCTGTTATAGAATTACAATATAACATACATCTATTATAGAATTACAATATAACATACATCTGTTATAGAATTACAATATAACATACATCTATTATAGAATTACAATATAACATACATTACTATAGAATTATGTCATACATCTGTTATATAATCAATCCTAAATGACTCATGAATCATTTTGCTTCACGTGATTGTAAGTGATTCGTTTCTGTTCATATGATTTTTACACGATTTATTTTTTCGTGGTTTTTTTTACACATGACAATCATATAATCCTACATCTTACATCTTTTATATAATTACAATATATTATACATCTGTCATATAATTACAATATAACATGCATTTATTATATAAAAACATCATTTATTATTTATGTAATTACAATATATCATCTGTCATATAATCAGAATCTATCATACAGCTGTCATGTCATTGTTCATTTAGGTTTTCGGGGATTTTTGCTTTTACACAAGACACAAATTATTTTACTTTATTTCTGTTCACGTGATGTTTACATGATTTATTTAATTTCATTAATTATTTATTTTTTGTTTATCGTAAATAATTCATCTATTTCTATATGATTTTTTTACACATTAATCACAATCATTTTTGAATTTATTCCTTAAATTCCGATTTGCTCATTACCCCTTTTTTCATGTCTCGTTTGTTTTCTAGTAATACACCGTTCCCGCTATGAGATTTCAAGTGATTACACGTGATCCTAGACAACACGACCTCATTGTCTCGTACCTGATCGTCACACGATGGATTTATTTTTACGTGTGAAGGTTCGACGGCGCGTTTCATGCGTGTTCGTGATTTTATGATTCCAAGCGTGATTATTTTTTAAACAGCGACAACTACATTTTCTCCACGCGTGCAATTTCAGGCTGTAGCATGAGACGTGTTTGAAATATAACCCTGCCATTCACATGTGGAAAAACCTGGATGTGAAACAGGAGAAAGGCTGCGGTGGAGAAGGAACCTGAAAGAACCTTAGAACCTGATTTAAGTTGCTGTTTCCTCCAAGTCGAGTGAAAGCATCCTGTCAGTCTAAAAGCCGAAGAAACAAACGCATGCCTTTCAGCTAAAGGCAATTACTACACGAGGCAACAAGCTAAGAGGGATTTGAATCCGACCCCAGACGCGCCGCTACACTTAATCAAAGTCGAGCGTATCGATCGGGTTATATGAGCGGCCTTTGGTGCACCCTTGTGCATTGATGCACCTGTGCTTTACTTTCTGCAGCTTAATCCGGGCATGAAAAACCGGCGAGCGTAAACAGATCTGACATTGTGAAAAGCAGGACGGCCCGATGCTCCGTGAATAAGATTTGTTGCGGCGCTTTATTGAGTTGCAGCGCTTGTTTTGCCGGATTATTCATTGTTAGCGCTGGCACGAGGGAGACGATGTCCTATCGATCGATAGCTCCCACACATAATGAGGATGAGAACGTTTTGGGGAAAAAAAAGGATTCAACAATGAGAAAAGTGACTTGTGCAATCAGGCATCTGTAATGGTGTCATTCTGGATGTTGGAGATCATCACACCTGTTTCTACAAAACCGTCCAGATCCAGATAATGGAGTAGAGTCATTATCTAGATTTTTTATCCAATAACGTTCACTGTGAGCAGAGTCGGTGGTGTGATCACGAGTGGATCCAGATGAATTCTGATTGGTGTTGATTCTTGTTCTAGAACCTCATACACAAAATACTGAACCTTTACATGAGCTACAACAGCAGAAGACCACATCAGGTTCCACTCCTAAGTCTGTATTTTGCTTTTCTGCTGACCAAAGTTTTAACAGACTCCCCAGAATCTAGTCCGGCTATTCTGCTCTCTCATTAACAGGAAATGTTTCTTGTTTTTATCACATTTTTTAATTCTGGATTGTGATTGGTCAGAATGAGTCGGTTGTTTTCTAGCAGCTCTTGACAGGAGTGAAGCTGTAAATTTCAGGTTTGTATGAAGAATTGTATAGTTCCAGTAGAAAAAGCTCAGGTCGTATCCCTCACACTGATATTGTGAAGTTGCTTTCACCTTGAGGTTCCTCAGTGACATGAGATGCCGCGAGGTCATTGTAGGATCATTTATAGCTGCTGTAGCATCAGTGAGAATATGAATTAACTTTGTCTGCTGCGGTATCAGAGGAACCAAACGAACCAGGACATTGTTGTTAGCTAAATAATGATTTTTCCATCTAGTGGAACTCGACGATGCCAGAGCTGCATAATAATAACAGTATTATAAAGCTTTTACATTCATTTTGAGTTCCATCTCTGTTCGAATGATGGATGAATCTTGTGATAAAAATATATTGAGTTTTCATTTCCTATCAAAAGCCTGGTAATGCATTAAACACGTTTCTCCTCTGTGACAGGAAGTTGGCATGCAAACTCACTTGCGCTCACTTTTTTTCCGCTTTCTCATTTTTCCAGGGATTCAAAGGAAGATCAAAGCCGCCATCTACGATGCCAGAGTTGCTGATCCAAGCGTTTAGATCTTTCTCCATTCAGCACCGCCTTCCTTATTAGATTATTCATCTGGGATCAAACCCAAGCTCGAGGATAAATTGGAAACAGCCGAGCGATGAATCCCTTCTTCTGGCTGTTTGTGCTGGTTTCCCTCCTCCCTCTGGTTTTGGCTGTGAGGAATCAGGGGATGGTTATCCGCCTGCAGCAGCCGGACGGACGAGTGCTACACAGGTCCAAGCGTGACTGGATGTGGAGGCAATTCTTCCTGTCGGAGGAATACACAGGAAGCAACTATCAGTACGTGGGCAAGGTGAGAGACGCCACTGTCTGTGAAACCTCCATCCCCCATCCCTATTTTTATCTCTATCACCCCACTAGCCCCAACATCCATCCACCCCCTCCTACCCCCCCAAAGGCTTCTATTAAAATTGGAACTGACTTCCAAACAAGGCCTCGAGGGAGGAAATGTAAAGGAATGAAAAATCTCTTTTGAGGTTTATGTGGCATGACATAATATTTGAATACGGGTGCCATAGTGAGTCCGTTATCAAAGCAGGAAAAAATAAAGCCGGGGAAATGCGAATTACACAGTCGCAGATGCATGAATATTCAAAGACGAGCTAAAAGGAGAAAGGGAAAAAGGGGTGAAGAGGAAAAGCAGACGTGGGCCGAGGGGTGGGCGTTTGATAGAAGGAGAATATTTTGTAGCAAACGTTGTGCTGGTTTTACTGTTCTCATTTCTAGGACAAAGTGACTCGCGAGGGACCTGACAGGAATCGACAATTACAGGCTATTTCATTCTCTTTCTCGATGCTCCTGCTCTCTCTCTCTCTCTCTCTCTCTCTCTCTCTCTCTCTCTCTCTCTCTCTCTCTCTCTCTCTCTCTTTTTTTTTATCCGTTGACTTCCTACCCATCTGCAGCGCCCGTGTGAAAGGAGGATTTGCAATTCATCAAGCTGCAATTCAGAGGCGATGCCAAATTTATGCCACATTAACCATGAAAGAGGAGCCCACACCAGCACTCATCAGCACGTTCTCTGTTCCTGACATGGCGTGATCACAATGTATAATTTGCTACGCTAAAAATATAATGCAACTTTTCCTGTTGCAATTGAATGCAACAGTTAGAAGAATGAGAGAGAGAAAGAGAGAGAGACAGAGGCATCCAAACAGAAGCAGGGAGATTTTCAGGTCAACACTCGTCTATTTCACAGGTTTTTGTTGTGCTAAAAAGGGTAACATGGCTATTCTGAGCAGGCTACGCTACTGTACATTTCAATGCCCATTCTTCCAAATGACCACCTCATTAAAAAAACTCATTTTGTCTGTTTAAATCTAATTTAATTCACTAATCTAATTAAAAAACCTTATAATCTGGTTAGCAAAGAATGAATGCTAACAGCGCCGGTCATGTTAGCATATAACCCCTGCTTTTGCTTGATTGAAGTCCCACTTTCAGTTAATTAAAAGGCTAATAGGGTGAGTCTTAAATGTCAATTAGCATCGTCTTTATTTGCTAGCATCAGCAAAGTTAGCATATAACATTCAGATTGAAGAATGTAATATGCTAATGCAAAATCGAACAGCGTGCGACGTACTTTGAAGATAATCTGCTTTCTGGATTCATTTTTAAAATGGGGGTTGCAGTGATGTAGTTAAAGATTTCATACTGCAATAGATTTCTATCCACATTGAACACTTTCCTTTTTACATGTTTTATTCCTCCTCAAGTTTCTGCCAGACTTCTGGCGGTTCCAAAGCTTCGGCACTGGACAAACTCCCATAAATTTGAAACGAACAAATCTTCACTTTTAGAAAACGTATGCACTCATCATGCAGTAGATTAGAAAAACGTGTACAGCCATATATTCATGCTAGTTTTCAAATCAGGTGCATAAAACACTAACAACTATGTATATACAAATCAAGAGCTTCTGGTAATGTTCACATCAAACATCAGAAAGGAGAAAATATCTGAAACTTTACAGTGGCGTAGTTGTTGGTGTCAGATGGGCTGGTTGAAGTTTTTTAGAAAATACTGATCACCACAAAGCAGCCTTAGAAAACAATGTGAGCGAAGGGTCTGCGGACTACAACACCTAATAAGCAAAATGAGAAGAGAATGACCAGACCAGCCTGATGTGTCTCTATAGTAACTAAAATAAATCACCCTTTGCAACCGTGTTGCGCTGACAAACATCTCAGAACACACATCAAAGCGTTAAAGTGGATGGTGGATGGGCTTGGTGAGAAAAAGACACATCAGGTTCCATTCCTGTTCTGAAAGGAAATAGAATAGGAAACCCAAGACCCTGATGTTGTCTTTTGTTCTTGTGGCTCATCCAATGTTCAAGGTTTAACTCTTTGTGTGTAGCGAGATGTGGAGCATCTGTCACATCTCTTAGAAAAAAGCAGTTACTATAGTAACAATATTGTTTTAGAAAATGCTCATTTATATAAACATGAAGTATGATGAGATACACATGATACAGAAACGCATTACAGATAGATCTTACATACAAACTGTAAAAGAATGGATATTCACATGCTTCATTTTACAACCTCTAATTGCTTAGTTTTGTTGTCTATTACTTTGTTCACTCGGCTGAGTTATTTCGATCGATATCTAGTCAGGAGCAGCATTGAGTCACGCATGATGTCGTGATATAACAACATTATAAATTAAATATGAACTTGACAACTCAATTAAAAAAGATAACAGAGGAGAACATTGAGATAAATCCGGTGCATATATTACAATTTCATGACTTTAATTTAGCTCATGGACCTTAATTTAGTATCTCAAAGACATGTTATGTAGTGCACACAATCACTGTGGCTATCAGATTTCAGAGCCCAGGCAATACATCCAAACATGTGCAGAACCCAATTCTCAATACACAGAACTTTCCCAAAGAAGTTTCAGACCTGATTTGTCAATGATCAATACAAAAATAAACAAAATTAAAATAAAAAAATATATTTTTAATATCGATATCTTTTGCAAAGGTTTAGAAAACAAGGCAAACAGAACAGATTTCATTCCTGTCTGCTGAAAAAAAACCAATCCATGAAGGTGTAGAGCGAGTTCATGATCTCCCTGGAGGAAAAGTGAGCTGTCTGGTCTTTCTGTGTGTTACATTTTTCGAAAACAATCGAGCAGGAAGTCAGAAATTTTACCAGTTTTCTTTGCACTGTCAGATGAAGAATTGTAAATATAATCCCACCTTCCCAACACGATGACATGCACTTTTATTAAAACTGGTCCATAGATGTGTGCATTGTGGGTTCAGTGGTAGTTTTTAAATTGTTGATGTTCGTTCAGAATATTCCTGCCAGAAGCTACAACATTAAAGCCCTTTTATTAACCCTAATCTTTAATCATTTTGCAGCAGATTAATCTGTCAATCTCAGGGAAGGGGTGTGGCCTCTGTCAATTCAAGTGAAGGAGGTATGGCCCTTTACCATTCTAGAAAACAAGGTATTCATCATTCCCATTGAAGGAGGCATGGCAAGACTTCTGTGTGTGTGGAAACGGAGGCTTTTAAAAAATGATGACGCATTTTTAGTCGTTGCATTTTCAAAGAGCCGGAAAGTAAATAAACGCCAGGCAGAAATGACACGTCTGTAACGTTTTTCTGCATTACGTTTTGCTTAGTACAGGGATGTGAACATTTTCAGATGTTTCAGCGTGGACGAGCAACTTTTGGGAAATGATTGAAAACAAAAGTGTGGACACAGAACGTTTTTATTGGGATTAGTGTAACTGTAGCCTTAGTGATGGAGGCATGGCCTTTCTGTCTGTCTCAGTATAGGAAGTGTGGCTTTTGTTCCTTTTTGTTACTGTATTTGGTTAGGTAAAGGAGGCGTGGCTTCTATGTCTATTATTCTCAGTATTTAAAGGTGTTGATAATTTGGTGTTGAATCACTATAGCAGCTTTAAATGGATCTTTCAGACATCTTATGCACGTATGAACAATCACCTATTAGATATAAACCCCCTCAGGTCATGACTGACTGCATACTAAAGCCAAAAGCAGGAATTTCCAGTAACGAGTCTGTGCTGGAATTCTGCTGATCTCATGGTTACTTGCGTTGCATTGATGCTTTTCCATGCTTTTGGTCTCAGCGTCACAAAATGCAGAAAGGAATGTTAAGAGCTCAAATGTATAAAACTACACACACAAATCTGTCAGCATGTAGAGTGTAACATTTCTGTAGCACAGCAGAGGTTTTGGCACCAATTTCGCCTTGGCAACTATTCATGTCAAACACCCACGAGCGAAAATTTGATCACGCATCAGTGAAGAGAATGTGGTGCTTCGTAGAGGGAGAATGAGATTCTTCCAGTGGAGAAAGAGGTACCTGGTGAGAATTCCGTATATAATATTTACAGTCTGCAAGCCACCATCTTGCAAAAGTTACTATTAAGCGCATTCCTAAAGAGTAAATTTTAGCAGAGGACTTGTTTATCGTGCATTAATTAAACATGAATCTGATGAGCTTGTTCATCTCTAATCATCGAGTCATGATGCTAAAAAAAAGCACAGATGAAAAAAATCTCAGTTTAACTCGTCTAATAAGCAATGTTGGTGCAGAGAGAGAACGCAGAAATCCAGGTCTTTTCAGTTCTATTACAAATAGTAATGCAGCTAAAGGATACACAGGGTGAGGGAGAGAAAGGGGAAAAAACCTAAATCAAAACGGACTAAAAGCCTCATTAGTGTTTAATGGAATAAGTCCCGAAGGCGTGTGCTTTAAAAACTCTCTCTGTGGTGCTTATTAGCTGCTTTTGTCCCTGGAGAGCTTCCTTTCTGAAAGCTTTTGCTGATAAGCTGCAATTCTTGGCTGAGAATCCATCAGTGGGACAAAAACCACTAAAACAACATGAAATTAACATTTTCAAAACCAACATACAGTGTGTTCAAAACATGGTGAAAAGAAATATGTCCAAGTGTGGGAGTCAGTGTGTCCTAATGTACGAGTTAAATGTGTCCCAGTGTGGGCGTCAATGTGATCTAGTGTGGAGTCAGTGTGATCCAGTGTGGGCGTCAATGTGATCTAGTGTGGAGTCAGTGTGATCCAGTGTGGGCGTCAATGTGATCTAGTGTGGAGTCAGTGTGATCCAGTGTGGGCGTCAATGTGATCTAGTGTGGAGTCAGTGTGATCCAGTGTGGGGGTCAATGTGATCTAGTGTGGAGTCAGTGTGATCCAGTGTGGGCGTCAATGTGATCTAGTGTGGAGTCAGTGTGATCCAGTGTGGGTGTCAATGTGATCTAGTGTGGAGTCAGTGTGATCCAGTGTGGGGGTCAATGTGATCTAGTGTGGAGTCAGTGTGATCCAGTGTGGGCGTCAATGTAATCCAGTGCAGGAGTGAATATGATCCAGTGTAGGAGTGATTATGACCCAGTGTAGGAGTGAATATGATACAGTGTAGGAGTGATTATGATCCAGTGCAGAAGTGAATATGATCCAGTGCAGGAGTGAATATGATCCAGTCTGGGAGTGAATTTGATCCCGTATAGGAGTGAATATAATCCAGTGTAGGAGTGAATGTGATCTAGTGTGGAGTCAGTGTGACCCAGTGTAGGAGTAAATGTGATCTAGTGTGGAGTCAGTGTGATCCAGTGTGGGGGTCAATGTGATCTAGCGTGGAGTCAGTGTGATCCAGTGTGGGCGTCAATGTGATCCAGTGCAGGAGTGAATATGATCCAGTGTAGGAGTGAATATGATACAGTCTGGGAGTGAATTTGATCCCGTATAGGAGTAAATATGATCCAGTGTAGGAGTGAATGTGATCCAGTGTAAAGGTAAATATGATCTAGTATAGGAGTCTCTATGATACTGTGTAGGCATCAATAGCATTTCAGGTGGTAGTCAGTTTAATCCAATAAGTGCATCACTATGATACACTGTGGGCATCAGTTTGATCCACTGTGGGTGTCAATGTGTTACAGGGTTCATGTCAGTGTGATCCAGTGTTTGCAATAATAGCATCCCAGATGAAATTCAGTATAAATAAAATAAGGCGTTAATGCGATCCAGTGTCGGAGTCAAAGTAATCTGGAGTGGTCATCACTGTGATCCAGGGTGGGTATTATTGTGTCCCAGAGTGGGCAGAAATAAGTAACACCCCTGTCTTTCTTTGTTCTTCCAGCTTCGCTCGGATAAGGATAGAGGAGATGGCACAGCGCGCTACGTCCTCTCCGGAGAAGGAGCAGGCACAATTTTCCGCATAGATGAAAAATCAGGTGATCTCCATGCCACTCAGAGACTTGACAGAGAAGAAAAATCATTGTATACCCTACAAGCACAGGCCTTCAACAAATACACTGGTCTTCCTCTGGAACCAGCCACAGAGTTTATCGTCAAGATTCACGACATCAACGACAACGAGCCCAAGTTCACACAGGCTGTCTACAGCGCCAGCGTCCCCGAGATGTCTGACGTCGGTGAGGGAGCGCATATCCAGTTCCACTTGTTTTCTTGTTTTCCTGCGGCGTGTTTAATGTCACGCTGGGAGATTGCTCTCAGGCGTGATGCCTCTGTGAATCTGTCGTCCGATAGCCTTTAAGGTCAAGGATGGCTTGATGCCTTTGGTTTTATTCAGACTTTTATTTTTTCGACAAGCCGCTGGAGCATGAAGAATGTCAGGGAATGTTGAAGTGTGATACGGGAGCAATTCTTTTTTTATTTTTTTAGCCTTTTCTCTCTTGGTAACCAGTTTTACTTCTCCTGTGCGCACAGGGATGTATGTACCTATTTTGTTTCTGGAAATTGAGCCACAGTTGAGTGGTGATGCAACCAAGGCACGAAATTGAAAGCCTGTTACAGCTCTGCTGTGTCATATTTATACATAACAGCATGCCCACAAGCATTTTTTTTCTTAATGCAATGCCTCAGAAAGTTCCAATCGTTCACTGCTGGAGCAAATCGGAATGGAAATCAGGGAGATAATTAATGGGGACACTTCATCATTCCTTTAAACAATCAGTTCCATCTTCAGCACTATAACTTATCAATCTGAATTTGCAAAACTAAATTTTAGCCAGGGGTTCAACAGGATTAAATGGCAGAGGATTCAACACTTCACCCTGCAGTATACCTTAGGTCTATGTTAGAAAAGCTCATAAAAACCAGGTGGCTAGCTTGGGTACTAAGGGAATCATGTAATTAAAGCCTAATCAGACGTAGCATACCACAGTAATCCTCGGGATATATTCAAAGATATATTAGATAGATACATAGAAAAAAATGTGATATTACTTGAAATCACACTTACTTTCCCTATCTAATATAACTTTGTTTTATAGTTAAACACGTTTTATTTATTTAGATTTTCTTGTATGTAACATTTATGTAATCTGTAATTTGCCATTGCCAGTTTAACACCCACAAAAGCAATTATTGATGATTTTCATTTGCAATTTTTTTAATTGTTACAACTCTAAATTCTTATTGGTCAGAAAGTGTTGATTCAATCACAGGTTTTTATTTATGCGCTCATTTTATAGTATAACGATTCACTCGTGGTTGCTGAAGAATTTCAACATTACCTGATTTAAAAACATTTACCAAAAAACATTTACCATTGAAGAGTCATTATCAGCCAGGATTGAGGGGGACAGTGGTTACGTCTGAGTGAATGAAAATCGTAAACATGATTTGTTTGTACAAAATGTAAACAATACACTGTTGTGTAGTGAAAATGTCTAACCTGTGAGCACAACACTTATAATTTATTATAATTACAATATTTGTTTAAAATCTACTTATAGTCCAAAACTATTTCCAGCTGAGAAATTAAAGTTTAAAGGTTTTGCTGAAGGTCCTACAAGTGCCTCATAGTCTGTTAGTCCTGGGAATTGAACTTGCAACCTTCTGGTGACGGGGGCAGAACTGCAGCTCCTTCGATCATCATAGTGTGTTGATGTCAGAGCAGTAAGAGTAAAGGAGAGGGCAAAGCGATAAAGTAGGGCTACAGCTTCAGTGGGAGTCTGCAAGACAGAAAGGAAAAAACTCCAACTGAGCAGTTTAAAAAAAAATTGCTTTTGCAATACATTTCCGAACCATCCGTGATTATTATTTTTTTACTTCCTCAAAGATGAGATATCGCATTAGCAGCATGGCGCAATGCACCAAAACTAATGCTAAACTGATAACTGCTGTACTGCGGATTGCATTTCTATTTCTGGCCTGGAAGCAGTAGGTGGGTGTGATGATATCCAAAACGAAGTTGTCATAGTGTGCGGAAACATTAAACTGCACCGTGGGAGGCCAACGACATGTAAGAGTATCCTACAGTCTCCATAAAAGAAAATAGCAGGGAAGTGAGATGGCAAATATTATCTTTAAATTAAACCTAAACTTCTCACATTACATAATACTTAGAACAGTTTAGGGAGGAAATATGATCTTAAACTACATTTTTACACTTCAGTTAATTCTTGTCTAATGTTTGAGGTGTGTTTTTGTGTGTATGTGTGTTTTGTAATTCTTTGCCTGATTTTAATGACAGCACAATGCAGGGGTCTCCAAACGTGTGTGTGTATATATATAAAGTGTGTATGTATCAAATGGCACTGTAGTTAAATTTAGATTGTAGCTCTTAAAGAAAAAAATGCACAGAAACCAGGTATCTATACACAATTTCCCTGAAATGCTCTTGCAACCGAGAAGCAACTTTTCCATGACCCTGTACTGGGAAAAAAACGGGTAGTTGAGAGAATTTAGCAGAATTTTCCTGTAGCTGGAAAGTATATTAGATAGCTGTAGTAATTCTGGTTAAAAACTAAACAAGGTGACCATAAACTAAAGACCACAGACTGATCAATGCTTAGTATCTCTTAGCGTAAGTATCGGCCTCATTCAGAATTTATTTAGTTATTGTTTAAACGTAGAAGCGTTCTCAAATCTAACACAGAATTCTTCACAGAAATCCTGTAGTTAAGCTAAAAAGTCTAAGCAAATTAATGATGAAAAATATATCAACAACTTTTTCTTATTACATAAGTTACATCGATTATTGTATCTTAAAATTTCTTACCAAAATTCTGTCAGATTAACCAGTGAGCTAGCAATTCAGGGTATTTGTGAACAAATCTGAATTCCTTGCTGAAATCAGGTTAGCTCAAGTTAGCCATCTAGCTTGTAATGCAAAAGGTCTACAAACATTCATGAAGGTATGTAAAAATTCCTCACAGAAATTCTGTCATCTAGCCATCTAGCTAGGAATGCAAAGGGTTTTACGAACATTTACGAAGGTATGTTATAAATTTCCTTTACAGAAATTCTGTCAGGTTAGCTCATATCAACCAGCTAGCAAATCTGAAAAACATGCTAATAATATTAAAAAAATTGCATTAGCTGAACAGCAAGACCAGGTATAGCATGTGAAGGAAGTTTTAAAGCCACACCCAGATACCTATTGATGACTTTAAGCCACACCCACTGAGAGAAGAACATTCTATAAAGCTGATTAGCGAGGCTGAGCTCAGGTACGTCTGTGATGTGCAGATCTGTTCGTTTCAGTGCAGCGTGAGCATGTCGTATTTAAGAGATAATGCTGTGCTTGTGAAGGTAGTCTAGAATAAATGTATTATATAGTGCTAATGAATGCAAAAGTAGGTGCAGGTTAAAAAAGGACATTGACCTTTCCGTTCTATATGAAGCTTGGATAAGTCCATTTGCATTTTTTATCACGTCGTCTACTTTACATCTCATTTTAATTCTGTCTTTATCACCGACTTGTCACACAATCAGGAGGGATGTTCTTGTGGTGACACAGAACTCAGAGAAAATGACTCAGATATGCAGTAGATTATACATATTCATGAGCACTGCTGCTGCTGCTGCTGAAGCTGAAGCTGCTGATGCTTGCTGTACCAGGACCGTCCCAATCCTCAAGAACAGGATTTGTCTGTCCGGGGTCTTTATCATGAGATTAATCAGCCGACACTTTGCTCTAACGGCAGCGTAAGAGCTCATGTTCAGAGGGATGACTCTTACCTAAAGAACATAATGTTAGCACAAAGTCACTTGTTCACTCGGTCTGTAGGTCACAGGCTAATTTCCTCTATCCATCATTTATTACCGGAGGCTAGCAGGAAGTCCAATTACAAAAAAAAAAAAAGAAAGAAAAACGCACAAGCTAACTTTGCTGTTTCCTCTGTTATTCTACCGCAGCCCTGCTGAATTCCAGATTCTGAGTTTTGACAAAAGTGTAGCTGCAAATCACAGGTTTTATATCAATTCACTTGGACTAATACGTCATGGTTTCCATAGTAACAGCTCTTTCACAGGGAATTATACAGTGGCAGGTCACATAAACAATTGAAAAATGTGAGTCTGTTGAATTTTATTTCTTTATTTTTTCAATTTAATATCAATGAAAGAAATCTCCAGTGTCAATCAACAGAATCTTTTCAGCAAGCTAAGAACTCCTCATTTTTTTGCAATAGAGAGTTCTTCAAGTTCATTTTCTGAACAGGAACTGTTTCCTGATAAAGAACCAACAACTGTTTAAATTCTCAGCTAACGTGTTCTTGTTCAGTGTCCTTACTTGAGACCTGGAGACATCAATAAGGCAACAAGACACCAAAATGTGCAATAAAATATATCCAAAGTTAATTAACAGGAGAATACATATGCAGACCTTCATGATTAAACCAAGAAGGTACGTATCAGTGCTACGTACATAAGCATTTCTCCTCAAACTATGACAGTGGCTACCTGATAAATATCTTGGGAAAGATAGTAGAAAGAATTCACACAATTTAGTAGGTGAGTTGCTTCCAGTAAAATAGCTGAAGAACTTGAAATATTTCCTAACAAGAACCCTTAATGAAAAAATTTCAATTGTGGTAGGGTGGGTTGGGCTCGGTAGTTAAAATGTTGGACTTCTGAAGGTCATGGGTTCATATCCCAGCACCTCTGCTGGGTCGTTTAGCACGGCCCTTAACCCCCAACTGCTCAGTTGTATAAATGAGAGAGTATCTCCCGATAAGACCGTTTGCTAAATGTCACAAATGTAAATCTACACTTTAACTAAGTTGTTGAGGAGATCTTTATTTTTTAACAACATTTTCCTCGTTTGTTCCTGTCTGGTTCTTCTCAAGGTTTCTTCCACCTACCATCTAAGGAAGATTTTCCTTTGCTATAGTCTCTCTAGGCTTGCTCATCAGGGATAAATACACATACATTTCAAAATAATTATTAAAAAAATATATATAAATATTTTTTTCTTACATTCTGTAAAGCTGCTTGGAGACAATGTTCATTGTTAAAAGTGCTATAAAAAAAAACCATTTAATTGAATTGAACTGAATATAATCGATGCCAAACTGGCAAAATATCTACGTAAACATGTGACCCCACTGATGTCCAATCTTGTCCCGTTATTTTTAGGGACCTTCGTGATAGAAGTCAACGCGACAGACGCAGACGACGCTTCATACGGGAACAGTGCCAAGCTCGTCTACAGTATACTACAAGGGCAGCCGTACTTCTCTGTGGAACCCGAGACAGGTGTGTCCTTTCAACATATGGTTACAACTGTCATTTCCAGGTTTTGTTCCTTTGAAAAGATTGATGTCTTTCTATGTAAATTAAATGAGGCCTGTAGATCACAGCATGGGTTTGAATTGATATGCTCAGTGCTGCAAATAACATATTGCGTTTGAAAGGCATTATTTAAAACCAGACCGCATTTAAATATTGACACAGGCCTGCTAGGCTATGTATATTTTTTTGTCATTTTTTATTTATACTCCTGTAAATGCACAAAAATTCCCCTGGACCCTTCGTTCACATTTGCTGAGTGTTCCCGTTATGTCCATTACGAAGACATTTTACCCCATGGGGGTACTGCAATATGGTGCCCCTCCCTGCCGCTGCTCCATTTTCCCAAAACAAGATGTGATTTTCCAAAGACATTGCAACACGGCAGTCTTTATATAGACAGACACATTCTGCCTAACACCAGAATTACTACATACTTACAAATTAAAAGTCATTTTTTTTGTGCAAGAAGAAAAAAACTAAAGTATAATCATAAGTGAATTTATGATTATACTTTAGTTTTTTTCTTCTTGCACAAAAAAAATGACTTTTAATTTGTAAGTATGTAGTAATTCTGGTGTGGTGTGTACCTTGAATAATAAATGTGAGGTATTTACAGCAGTACTTGGTGCTATTCTGCTATAATTACTTGCTTGAGTGCACACAAGTTGGAAATATAAGGGCTTAAAAACTACCGTGGAAAATAAAAACTCAGATATACAGCGGTACTTGGATGTAATGAGGTTTGGTGGATACAGCATCCGGCGCAATGAATCCAAGTCTAAATAAAAGGCACTAGTGGAAGTGGAAAAGACTCTGCTGGTCTACTTGGGTTGTACTTTGCATGACTATTTTAATCAAAACAGAGCTGCACAATGTGAAAAAACCCTGAGGTGCGTTTACTGAGAAGTGTAAGTAATCAAAAGAGTTTGGAAAAATTGTTTAGTCCAAATAAATGGAACCTTTGTGAGAAACAAACCACTCAAATAGCTTTGTTGTTAGATATAGTTAATCCAATTGATGACACAATAAGGAAACCTCAAAAATAGTTGATTAAATGAGAAACTAGAAACTATGTAGATGTTAAAACTAAACCCAAGTTTTGATGGAACATTTAAGGGTTTGTGACAGCTAGAAAAATCAACCACAAAGAAGACTTTAAACAAATCAACATCCATTATGTAAAAGATACAATCTGAAATCTAGAGATTTAGAGAGAGAGAGAACATAGGTGGTAAAAAAGAAAAAAACAACATGAAGGTACTTCCAGTGGCGATGGAACACAGGGTTGTGATAAATCACTAAATCAATCAAGCAAGTCTTTAACATATCTGAAAGATTTCATAGATTGAATTTCAGCAGTTGAATGAGGAACTAAAATAACTTTAGTAAACACAATCCAAGGGAGTTCTGGTGAACTGGTACAGGAAGGTCTCAAGGTCATAAATTCACTAGTTCATAATTGAAAAACTACAGAAAGGAAACAGACCTCACCATAAGTAATAATGAACAAGCAGGTGTTCCTGGTCCACCTGTGAGGAAAACAGAAGTTAATTGTTTAATGTTTAATATTTGCTGTAGTTTGCCAGAATCCTCACTTAAACATCTCATTGTACAATCTGTCACTGACATCTGTACATCTGACTAATTAAACTTATAAAATATGAATGAAATATAATTGGTGAACAAGAAACTAGACAGAATGTGGACTGATAAAGGAATTTACAGTAATGGTGAAGTTGTAGTCCAGGTTGTGAGCTCTTAAAATGACTACACTAAGCATAGTTTTGGAAGATCTCTGGTATGAACTTGAGGTCAGTCCATTGGTCACACTGAGAGAGCAATCACACTAAGAGTAATCACACTCAGAGTAATTATAACCAAAACAATAACAGCAAGAGCTATTACACTAAGAGCAATCACACACAGAACAATCACACTAAGAGCAATCATAACCAGAGCAATAACAACGAGAGCTATCACACTCTGAGCAATCACAATCTAATCAATCACAACCAGAGTAATCACAACAAGAGCAATCACACTCAGAACAATCACACTCAGAGTAATGTGTGTGTTTTGTTGTGCAGGAATTGTGAGAATAGCTCTTTCCAGCATGGACAGGGAGGTGCGTAAGGACTACCAGGTGGTCATTCAGGCTAAAGACATGGCAGGCCAGATGGGGGGTCTGTCTGGAACCACTGTGGTCAATGTGACCCTCACAGATGTTAACGACAGCCCACCTCGCTTCGCCTACAGTAAGACATTTCAAGCATATTTAACAGAAGAACAGACTTAAATCAAGTCCCTGACAAATGAATCGACAATGAAAGCATCATCCAATTAGAATAACAAGCTCATCCATATATATTACATCCAGGCCATATAACTTAGTCTAATCATTTTTATTGCATCCACAAGCTCACTATTACACACAACTAATTGCACTTCTGATATCATTCAGGCTCATACCATTTGAGCACTTACGAGTCGGCGGAAATTGGCTCCACGGTGGGTCGGATTAAAGCCAACGACGGGGACGAGGGAGAGAACGCCGAGATGAAGTACAGGATTGTGGAAGGGGACGGGAAAGACTCGCTCGATATCATTACTGATGAGATAATGCAAGAGGGAATCATCGTTGTCAAAAAGGTAAAGCTGTGATCGAGCTTCATCCAGTCATCATGTTCATGATTTGGAGGGATTCAGACTGTAATTTATATCAACAGTCTACTACAATGTGCTCAGGACCACAGTGTCACTGCACACCTCAGTAATGATGGAGCTGTAATAAATAGACATTCGGTGTTGAGGACGAGGATGAGGTTCCCTTTTGAGTCTGGTTCCTTTAAAGGTTTCTTCCTAGTGCCATCTCAGGGAGTTTTTTCCTCACCAAAGTTTCCACTGGCTCACTAATTAGAGATAAACTTATAATTACAATACAAATAAACATGCATTAAATTGATTTCTTTCATAAACAGCTTTTTATACAAACTCTGAAATTTTGGTGTTAATTGAATAGTTTGTATTATTTTATAAATATATACAATACTGTAAAAAACTAAATGCCGATATTTTTTACATTTTGGTTTATTATATACATTAGAGGTTTTTCAAAACTGTTTAGTATAAAAAATAAACCAATAAATAGATAAATAAATAAACAATTTCCACCCCAGAATGATACAGATTTTATTTAAGGAATAAACCGCTCGATTTCATGCTTTTGTTAACAAAAAAAAAGCCAATATGATGATGTGAAGTGAACATGATGGTATGAAGGTAGTTAAAGCTATTTCACTGGGTATTTTTCTTTTTTTGCTATATGTTATTTGAAGTTGTTCCAGAAAATGAATCAGCACCTTCTGACAAATCCGAAAGAACACGTGACCTTACCTAGACCTTCTCTTTAATAAAAAAAAAAAGTAGAAGTCAATGAATAATGCATTCTTTTTCTCTCTGTTCTTTCAGAAGCTGGATTACGAGAGCAGGCGTGTGTACACCATAAAGGTGGAAGTGAGTAACACACACACGGACCCCAGCTTCCTCCATCTGGGTCCGTTCTCAGACACGGCCATCGTTAAAGTGACGGCGAAGGACGTGGACGAGCCCCCGGTGTTCAGTCGGCCGCATTTTGTTGTGGAGGTCAATGAGGACACGCCGAAGGGAAGCATCATCGGGACGGTTACAGCCTGGGATCCTGACGCCACTGATTACCCTGTGCAGTATGGAGATGATTTTTACATTTATATAGTTTTTAATTTATCTAGAAATCTTATAGTATTCGATTATACACCATGTGTACAAAAAAACGAACCATAAGATTGGTTTGTGCTTCATCTGAACATTTCTTTCCACATTTATTGCCTTTTTGTGGTTATAATAATCTCCACTCTTCTGGGAAGATGTTCCACTACATTTTTTGGGGATTTGTGAAGATTCATTCATCCACAAGGGTGTTAGTAAAGTCAGTGTAGTGATGTAGGTGAGAAGGTAAGGAGGTCTGGGGTGCAGTCATCTTTCACATTCATCCCAAAAGGTGTTCTATATAATTCATAGATTTATAGCAGGAGATCTTTTACTCTAATGCATGTATACCAGATCTTTCTAAAGCTGGCTTTGTGCACAGGAGCGTTGTCATGCTGGAACAGGTTTGGGTTTGTATTTCAAAAGAATGGAAATGCATCCAAGGACGTCCTTTAAAACCACATGCTTTCAATCTTCTGCTAACCGTTTGTCGAAGAACCACATATGGATAGAAAAGTCAGGTGTCCAAATACTTTTGTCAGTACAGTGTAGTTTTAATAGTAACGGCTTATTCACATGGACTTGTACAGATAATAATCAGATTTAAAAAAAAATCACTGATATTGTTGATTATTTTACAATTATGATAGAAGTTGAGTTTGGGATCAGACAGAGCTGTAACTTTAGTTTTAGTTTTTTTCTCGCAGAAGTTTATTATTAAAATGTTAGTAAAATTTTGCAAAAGTTATAATTAGATAGAGCCAGAAAGGAAATACAATAAAATTTTCGGAGATAAAAATGACTGACAGTTGAAATGCACACAGTTCTTTCTTGTATTAAACGTTAGAGCATCATTCAAATTAGAGGTTTTTTTTCCGAGTTTCGTCTCCACACATGCGGTTTAAAGAAGTAAAATGAGTCAGATTCGAGCGGCGGCGCTGAATAGGGTTCCATTATCACATCAATACTCCTACATAAAATATAAAAGCACAAGGCAGACACCAGAGTAATTTCAGCCTAACAATTGTTCACAGGTTCGCAATAGACGAGCACACGGATCCCGACAGACTCTTTCACATCGACCCCAGAAATGGCTCCATTACAACCCTGAAGTCTCTCGACAGAGAGGTGTCGAAGTGGCACAACATCTCCGTGCTCGCCAGCGAAATCAGTAAGTTTACTCTCGGGAGTAGAGAGAACATTTACATCATGAAGCTGAAGAATAGGGGGTTTTTCTTCACACAATCATGCTTCTTTCTTCAACTTTTCAGACAATCCTCGTCAGAGAAGCCGAGTTCCCGTGCTGATCAAGGTGCTGGATGTGAACGATAACGCGCCTGAGTTCGCCATGTTTTACGAGACGTTCGTGTGTGAGAATGTCAGAGCTGGGCAGGTAGCTAAACAAGTGTTTACATTTTTGTTCCAAAGTGAAAAACACAATATAATAATAATGAAAAAAAAAGACCTCAGGAAAGGCCACACTTTCTTTAATTTGATTGACAGGTACAAACTCCATACTACCTTTTTAAACAGACTTACAGGTACAAAGGCCAGGCCACCTTTAAAATCACTAAAGCCACGCCTCTTATACTGGAACTATACAGAAGCCACACCTCCTTAATTAAGATTGACAATCACAATGGCCACGCCTATTTTTATACAAGCTGTTAGATCCAGATCATTAAAATCTGCACATTGTCATGATTTCCTACAATTGACAAGCACATAAACCACACCCCCTTTTAATGAGACTGATTAAGAGTGATTATTTGGTGCTTAATTGATAAATTAATGTATATACTTATGCTAACAACGTTTTGTAAACTACAATACAAAATGTTTTTATATATTTAGATTTTTATCTACAGAATTAATTCAATAATATTTATTTGTGCACAATTGTGACCAAAAAGTCGTTTTATTTCCAGATGATCCAAACCATCAGTGCCATCGACACGGACGAGCCTCTGGTTGGACACAAGTTTGTCTTCAGTTTAAGCTCCAGCAATCCGAACTTTACCATCTTCGACAACGAAGGTGAATCTATTCAGTATGCAGAAACCATAATGTCTTTTTTTTTTTGTCTCTTCTGCCTTGTCCTTGGACTGGAACCCTGGAGATTCATCACTGAGTGTTTGAAATATTCCAGATAACACGGCGAGGATCCTGACCAGGCGGAGTGGCTTTAACAGGCAGGAGATGAGCACGTACTACCTGCCCGTGGTGATCTCAGACAGCGATTATCCCATCCAGAGCAGCACCAGTACTCTGACGGTCCGAGTGTGCGGCTGTGACAGCACGGGAAACCTGCGATCCTGCAGCGTGGACGCTCTGCTGCTCTCGGCTCGGCTCAGCACCGCCGCCCTGGTGGCTATTCTGCTGTGCATCGTCATCCTGCTCAGTACGCTTTTAAATATAATATTCATGCAGCACTCAGAAACCTTTACAGCACAGTTCAGTTCTCATATCTGACAAAGGTCAAAGGAATGTCGCTTCTATAGTCACAGCTCATTCACATTGATTCGCCCCACTGATGATGTGAGGTGGCATTTATTTAACATTTATATAACTATAAACAGATACAAAGTGCACCATTGCTATTCTTTAGTCTATAAAGCACATCAGGTTGTTCTGTTATTGGGAAATAATTAAATACAGCGTAATTGTAAGTAAGCGAACAACATGGCTTTCTAAATGTTTCAAAATTTTATATCAAAAATGTAAAACACTGTCAAAATGTAACCTTTCTGCTTTCATTCATGGGCTTTCATGCTTTACAAAGAAATTGGGCAAATTTTCCTAAATCTTTTTTTCATCCCAGTGATCGTGGTTCTGTTCTCGGCCCTGAGGAAGCAACGGCGCAAAGAGCCTCTGATCATCTCCAAAGAGGACGTGAGGGACAACGTGGTGAGCTACAACGACGAGGGTGGAGGTGAGGAGGACACGCAGGCGTTCGACATCGGAGCTCTGCGCCACCCGGAAGCCATGGAGGAAAGCAACCAGCTGAGGCGCGACATCATCCCGGACGTCCTGTTCCCGTACCGCTCACGTTCGCCCACTAACGAGTGCAGTGACCTCAGAGACTTCCTGATCAGCAGGCTGAAGGAGACGGACGCCGACCCCTCCGCTCCTCCTTACGACTCTCTGGCCACTTACGCCTACGAAGGCAACGGTTCCATCGCCGAGTCCCTGAGCTCGCTCGAGTCATCGGCTAACGAAGGAGATCACGAGTACGACTTCCTCGGCACCTGGGGGCCCGAGTTTAAAAAGCTAGCCGATCTGTACATGCTGAAAGAACCGACATCGACTAGCTAAACGATTCCACGCAGAGTCGCGTATGGTACGGACTACGAGGGAACTCTCGGGAACTCCTGGTGGATTTTCTACTGACTCTCAGACTTCTAACTTTCAATTTTTTGCTAAAAAAAATCCTTTTCTTTCTTTGTTCATGGTCCTGTGACGGTTTTTGTGCCAATGAGACGAGTGTTTAGTGATTTTGTCGATGCCGTTTGTTCATTAGCAACAAAGAAAAAAACAAAACGAAACAAACATTTGACCTCAACTTCATTCACTTGTGTGAAAGGTTTTACTCTCGTCATTTGCAAAACTGTGCATAAAAAAACTCACTGATCAGATCAGCAGTGTTGTGGAAACGCTGCACACACACACACACACACCCAGGCTTGTTTCTGAATGTTGTTGTGTTTTATATCCATATTTTTTAATGAATATATTTTAATAAAAAATACAAATGGATCTTTGTGGTTTTCTGTAAATATTTGTGCAACATTTTATTGACCAGCAGTTTGAGCTTTATGTGTTTTACACTCATCTGATCAGCAGAAGGTTGTGAGTTCAAGACCCGGTACTGCTCATCTGTCGCTGTTGGGCCTTCAACCATCAGTTATCTGTTTAGGTTGAATGAATTAAAATAGCAAATAAATAATAGCAGTTTTCAGAGAATTAGTAAGAAATCTGATGAGTTGAGAAACGGAACAGATGAAGAGGCGTGTTATTTACACGTATATCTGCTCATATACAAACCGTTTAACACTGAAATAAAAATTGTTAAAAAAGTTAAAAAAAACAAATTTATTATTCAGTAAGTCAGAACTGTAAATAAAATAAAGTCAAATACTCATTTTTAGTACTTTATTGTGAATGTTGTATTCAATCATGACCCAAGAACCACAATGTTCTCTAATCTATAAAAAGAAAACGGTCCCAAGACTCGTCTCGGTCGGGTTCTGTGGAAAATCTGCGGTGGTTTTGGATAATTGCGAGATCCTCTGGGTTTTGTAGAGTTTGCTTGATTTCGCTTCATTTCTGCAATCAGTAATCAACAGGAACGCCGGAGTGAAATTCTGCACTTCAGAGCCATTAAACATGAAAAGACCAAATTAGCGCTAACGTCGATCTTCAGTTCGCTCCTGAAGGAGTAGTTTTACCGCCAATAAATTCAACTTTGAGCTTAATTGTGTGAAATTTTACAACAAAACAGACTCTTGTGACACAAACAGAACTGCAGAAATACGTCCTTAACAGTGGAATACGTGAGAGTGAAGACAGTAGTAAGAACGATGAGCAACCTGATCCAAAGCTCAAAACACACATTGACATCACAAAATCACTGACCCCTTTCACATTGATGACATCACTGACATGAGGAGCAGTGAGGAGCAGTGAGGAACAAGTCAAGTTCCACTTGGCCAGTTGGATCATGGGTGGACATTTGATCAGGAGTTCTGTGGAACAAGTGATGGGTTGATGAAGGTAAAAAAGTAATTAGGTGTTGGAAGAGATGGAAGTGATGGAGATAAAAGCAGTAATGAAGATAAAAGAAGTAATGGGGTGATGAAGGTGATGGATGGGGTGAAAGTGTTGAAGGTGATGGAGTTTTAATCCTTCACACCATCAAACAATGTATAAAGTGCATGAGATTCTGCAGACAGGTGTGATGATTTGATGTCTGAAGGCAGAAGAAAATTTCTGAGAGAAAATGTTATTTTTAAAAGTAATTAATACATTCATTCGCAAGATAAAATTCTTGTGAAAATAATAAATATTTTGCAGAGACGCCGTAAAACTTTTCATTATATTACAACGATAAATCAAGAACCAAAAAAAAACCAACATACAAAAAAAATATTTATTTCCTGCGTGGAAGCAGAAATGTAAAAACTTTTTAAAGAAAAAAAAAAGATGTTTTCAATACAAAGGTTTTTTTATGATGTTTTTATGTGACTAAAAATCAAGAATATTTTTGAGAAGACAAACGACATGATCAGACTTCAATAAAAAACAAACAAACAAAAAAAAAATACTAAGTTTGTTTCACACAACCTCCTTTTCTTCAGAGACTCTGTAGGAACCTGCTGTGGAACCTGGAAAACACCAAAAACCCAGAGAAGCAACCTGAGGTGAAACATCTGTAGGGGTTTTGCATAAATGCTCCTTACATTAACCCTTAAAATTTAAAGTTTAAGAATGAGTTTACTATCAATTTATTTTGCAAATCATTTTTATTACAAATATTATTATACTAATAATTATTAATTATTTGTATTATTAAATATGATAAATTATAAATTATACAATACTAATAACACATCTTTCAGCATCTAATTTCCTGCTATTCTTCTTTTACCCTAAACCATATTATTATTATTATTATTATTATTATTATTATTATTATTATTATTATTACTTAAGTTGTAATGATCAGTTATAACCAGCAGATGGCGAGATAGACTAAAAGAAGAATTCCACACCGAGTTACAGAGAGAGAGAGAGAGAGAGAGAGAGAGAGAGAGAGAGAGAGAGAGAGAGATTTTGACATTATTGTGATCAGTTATTGATGAACACATCTTAAAAATAACCACAATTCTGGTATTTTAAAATAAATACTTTATTACAGTGTAATTGCACATTAATTACACATGTATAATAACAAAGAGCTGCAAATGAAGCAGAAATCAAGGTAACTGTTAAAAACTGAAGTATTAAACTGGAATTTGGAAATAAAAACTCGAATAAAAACAACAAAACAAAAATACACACATTTCTTCTGTGGGTTTTTAATAAACACAGCAGGGTTTTTTTTGTAAGTGCGACACGTGACGTGTTTGTGCATCTGCACATCTGGAGCGAGCGAGTCGATTTATCGTGGTGATGAAGTTCAGCGAGAGCAGGATTTCAGCAGAGTGAGGTTCCTGTAGAAGAGCTCCACTCCACTATAAATCACAGACGAGAAATGAAGGAGATATGAGAATTTCAGTATTAAAGAGATATCAGAACCCTGATGCTCTCTCTCTCGACCACCTGACCATAAGATTGGTTCCACTCTTCTGGGAAGATGTTTCACTAGGTTTTAGAGTGTGATATTTTCAGACACCTCTCATGTCTTAAATGTAAAATAGAAATGTTTGAGCTCATGAGAACTCATAGGAAGCGAGTGTGTTGTGAGATCTAAGGTTGGAGAGGATCCTGTCACGCTGTGTTCTGATGAGTCACTCAGTAGACGAGCTCCAGAATGTTCAGATCGACCCCGAAACTTGGAAGAATTTTGCCTCAGATTGACGAGTGACGTGGTGATTCTGTGTTTGTTTATAATTACAAAGGAAACCACCACTTCTTATGTGACCATATAGTGAAGTTTCTTCTCATCAGCAGCAGAAAAGTTCTGAGATGTTGTGTCGAAGCAGAAAGATGTCCTCAGCTGGACCAGGAAGCAGAAAGATGTCTTTAGCTGCACTAGGAAGCAAAAAGATGTCCGGGAAGCAGAGTATTGTTCTCACCTGGACTGGAAAACAGACTGTTGTAATCTTGTGGGTGTCTCTAACTATTCTCTTCTTCACTTATTGCTTCTATCAGCTCACACTTCATTTTTCTTATTCTGTCATAAAGTAATTATGCAGAAAACAGATGTGATGTGGAAATTATTACAAGTACACATTCACAAAACGCAGAAACAATCACATACAAACAATACAAGAAATGTTGTGAAACAAAAAAAAACTAAACCTTACGGGGAACATGGGGGAACACGGGGAACATGGGGAAACACGGGGAACATGGGGAACATGGAGGAACATGGGGGAACATGGGGAACATGGAGGAACATGGGGGAACATGGGGGAACATGGGGAAACATGGGGGAACACGGGGAACATGGGGAACATGGGGGAACATGGGGGAACACGGGGAACATGGTGGAACATGGGGGAACACGGGGAACATGGGGGAACATGGGAAACATGGGGGAACACGGGGAACATGGGAAACATGGGGGAACACCGGAAACATGGAGAAATATGAAGGAACATAAGTAAGGAATCGATAAGTTCTATGGAGGGTGCAGAAGATGCAAAAGCTGAACAGGTGATTTATTTCATGAGATTCTTATTTTATGTTCTTTTTTCTTTTTTTATATTTTGTTTATCAGGTATTTATTTCTCTCATGTTTACTCCTCATACACATTCCTCCTGTTCACCCCTTTACCTAATCCAGTGGGTTTCAGTGCTTTGCATCATTTCCACTTCCATACACCTGACATTAAACCTGGAAAGATGAAAGACGCTGAAATTCAGCAGCCCGTGAAGAGCAAATGAGGACAGTGTCTTTGTGTGAGTAATGACATCTGTCTTCACCGTGTGTCCACAGGAATCATTAGCCTGGTGGTGATAATGCTAAAGGTTACACTATGTGTGTGTGTGTGTGTGTGTGTGTGTGTGTGTGTGTGTGTGTGTGTGTGTGTGTGTGTGTGTGTGTGTGTGTAAGGATGTGTCAAACACACCTGTCTGTTAGAACTTCCTCATCCGTGAGATCACATGTTGGACTTTAGAAAGTGTCACGCTGCTGCCTCGAGGGATTTACTGAGGCTCAGCAGGCTTTTGGAAATGCAGGAAATTTTCCTGGAGATTTGATGACAAATGCATCACAGAATTTACACTGTTATGATGCTAACGTCAATCCAGAATACAGAAACATATCTACAGTATGAAGTCTTGGAACCTGTGAAGGTTCAATAAACCAGGAGCCAATAATGAGTAAAACTGAATTATGAAAGTGGGTGTGGCCTATGGACTTGAAATCCATTGAAGTTTATAAGACGTGGTATGAAATGTTTTTGAGACTAGAGTGCTGTAGATCTGGTTGCTTTTGCTAAATGTCTTTCCTCAAATAGTGGCTATTGACAGTGTGGCCCCTGGAGACAATTTCTTAATGAACAATGCTGAAAAAGACAATGAACATGCACTTGTTCGAGCTGCAGTCCTGCATCACCTCTTTTGGTGAACTTGCTGAATCATGTTTAACATCTCTGTGGCAGATTTGCCTTTTTATACAGAATTTCACGTATGCTTTTGTTCTAACTTGCTGTCCGTGTTGAAATCGCAGAAGGTGTGGCCTCTATATATGAGATAATATAGGAGGTGTGGCTGCTATATTTGAGATCTAGTGAAGAAGGTGTGGCCTCTATTTATATGAGATCTAGTAAAGGAGGTGTGGCCTCTTTATATAAGATCTAGTAAAGGAGGTGTGGCCTATATATATGAGCTGTAGTGAAGGAGGTGTGGCCTCTATATTTGGGATCTAGTAAAGGAGGTGTGACCTCTATATATGAGATAATATAGGAGGTGTGGCCGCTATATTTAAAATCTTGGGGGTGTGGCCTCTATTTATGAGATCTAGTGAAGGAGGATTGGCCTCTCTATATAAGATCTAGTAAAGGAGGTGTGGCCTATATATATATGAGATCTAGTGAAGGAGGTGTGGCCTCTATATATGAGATCTAATGAAGGAATGTGGCCTTAGTAAGATCCTGCAAAGTGTCAGTAGTATATAAATGTATAAATGATGCATGACCATGTGTAGAAGATCCAGCACCTCCTTAAATGATCAGTCAGTGTTAGTCAAGTGGGCATGACCTCAGTGTCAGTCCCTATAATAGGCGTGTCCTGTAAACCTGTCAGTCTCAATAAAGCTTCATTTTGTGATTTTTTTTTCCACAAAGCCAATTAAATGAAATCATTTGTTTTTTTCACAGCAGTTGAAATGTCAGAGCGTCTCTCACTGCCTGGAAATAACTCTTCTGAACAGACTTTCTCCTAACACCTCTCCTGTTATTTCTGAAGCCATTCTGCAGGCTACACTTGTAGTGTTTTACCTGTAACAGAGGAGTCCTGTGGGAGAGTTCACTCAGAGCTTACAACCTGCTTTTCCTTTTACACTATGTAGAATATTTCATTATAACCTCAATGTGCTTCTCTCTGTTATATCTCTACTCTCTCTTCTTTCCTGTCCTCCTGTAAACTGCACACCATCTGATTCTCGGGTTCCTGTGGCTTAAATGAACAAAATGAAATGAAAAAAAAAGCTTATGTAATCGCATTAATGCCGAACATCTACACTTTACATAATTGTGTTTATTCTGGTCTACTCGTTTAATTTCAATCAGAGGACACTGAATAATCGTAAAGCGCACTAAAGGATATTACATTTCCAGGATCGGCCGTAAAGACGAGGAAAATACCGGTGTGATTATGTTCACATTATGCTCGGCAGTTCCTCTGGAACATCTGGTCCTGACAGACGGCTCTCGTGCAGCACTCGGTTCACACCGGGGCCAAGCACTCGGAGTGGGACTTGCTGGGAGAAGATTTAGAGTGACAGGAAATAAAACAAACTCTGTGATGTGAGGAGCTTTGTTTGAGATCCAGAAAAGGAGGCGTGGCCTCAATGTTAGTGAGAAAGTAAAGAAGGTGTGGCCTGGATGTATAAAATCTAGTGATTTGGATATGGCACTAAAAATGAGATAAACCATGTTCTGAAGTTCTGAAGTTTGCCCAAGTCTTCAGGCAGACACGTCACTGTAACATGACATTATTTTAAAATCTGACAATTGACCAAAAAAAGGTATAAGCTGCTATAACATGAGTGAGAACAGGAATAACCCTGTTATAAGTGTTAGAATGTATATTAGAACAGTAACCTGTCTCTGGGGCGTGAAGCGGAACGGTGTAAATATGCTGCATCATCGTTTAATAGACAAACCATTTGCAATTGTTTGTGAATTACTGGGATATAAAAGGAATAAAACACTTGAGGGTGTGATGTTATTAGAAAAAAAATCTACTTCAGATTGGTCTCACACACACACACACACACACACACACACACACACACACACACACACACACACACACACACACACACTTCATGTGTGAAGCTGGAGGAGAGACAGTGCGATTTAAAGCTGCTCTTGGAGTTCATATGAAGCCGAAAGCTCTGCACGCTGTGGTTGAAGTGTAAAAACCGCCGGCAGGGAAGGAGAAATTACTCACATAAAATATGCATATGAAAGTTTAATATTTTTCTCCCTTGTTCTGGAAGATGGTAGAGGGTTGTGTCCAGTGGGAGCTCATTTTCTGGCAGGACCCAGACTGACCCGGAGTCCCGGGAGAACGAATACAAGGTGACTGTTGAGGGGGAAAAAAAAAAATATATATATATATATATATATAATGCAAATGCAATCTGTGACACGTTACACTGAGCAGGAGGCATCACCGGAACACTCCAGCAGAGTCTTCACTTACTCACTGCACATCTTTTGGTATAAAATGCACAATTGTGCACTGAATAAAACCGGGTTTAAATGTAAAAACAATTAAATGAATAAAGAAAGAAAGAAAGAATGAAAGAAATAAAGATAGAAAAAAAGAATGGAAAAAAGAAAGAAATTAACATAGTGATAGTTAATATGCCCCCATGTTATACTAAATATTATGAGTTCATTTGAAGAACATCATCATCTTTATCCTGATGAGTCTGTAATGCATCCTGGTCTTTATTTCCACTGCATTGTGTGTGTGTGTGTGTGTGTGTGTGTGTGTGTGTGTGTGTGTGTGTGTGTGTGTGTGTGTGTGTGTGTGTGTGTGTGTGTGTGTGTGTGTATTTAATAAAGAGGTTACTTATAGTGTACAGTCCCCAGTGTAGAATTCTGTGGTGTAGAGTAACAGATTCATTACGGCCACTTGGATCTGTTCATTATCAGGAACACGATTAATGGAAAAGCGAGTTAGGTGAAAAACACTAAAACTTACTATGCTACAAATTGTGAGGTCTATCTATCTATCTATCTATCTATCTATCTATCTATCTATCTATCTATCTATCTGTCTATTTGTCTGTCTATTTGTCTGTCTGTCTGTCTATAGTCTGTCTGTCTATCTATCTATCTATCTATCTATCTATCTATCTATCTATCTATCTATCTATCTATCTATCTATCTATCTATCAATCGTCTGTCTGTCTATCTATCTATCTATCTATCTATCTATCTATCTATCTATCTATCTATCTATCTATCTATCTATCTATCTATCTATCTATCTATCTATCTATCTTTTGTCTTTGTCTGTCTGTCTGTCTGTCTGTCTGTCTGTCTATTGTCTGTGTCTGTGTCTGTCTGTCTGTCTGTTTAATTCAGTTATTTCTATATCACTTCTTACAGTAAACATTGTCTCTAAGCAGCTTTACAGAATGTAAGAATAACAGAACAGAAGTCCTTATATGAATATATTAAATGTAAAAGTGTGTGTTTATCCCCGATGAGCAGCCGGGGGCGACTGCAGGGAGAAAAAGTCCTTTAGATCGTATGAGGAAGAAACCTTGAAAGGAACCAGATTTAAAAGGTGAATCTCATCCTCATCTGTGTGACAACAAGAATGTAATAAAACATTAAAACATCAGAAACACCATAAAGTGAGAAATATCACGATCACTGAAGTGTGTGATTTTGAGTAACGTTCTTTTAACAGAGCTGTGGAACTTGGAGCTTCTGAACAACTCATAAATTAACTGAAATCTTTATGAGGTACAAACATGGGAAGTAATGAAGCACAAATAATTTCTTACTGTACTCGAGTAGATTCTTCTGGTAGCAGATCTTTTACTTTTACTCGTTATATTTTTACACAAATATCAGAACTTTCTACTTTTCACATTTTTAAAACAGACTCGTTACTTTAGTTTTAATCTATTTAATCTATATTAACGATATGTTTTCTTCTCATTGTGCACCGTTTTCAGCACTTCAACATGTTTCCTGTCATTACGCTGCTTTTTCAATCCACTGGTGTATCATCTCCTGTCTCTCTCACACCACAGACGTAGACTAGTTTCTGAAGCTCACAGTGAGCAGGCAGGAGGCAGTAAGAAGTCTGGGGTTAACGTAGATGAGACAGAGGGAGTCAGTGATGAGAACATGACTGAGAACAGACACATTCCTGATCATCATCATCATCATCTTTTCTCATCTAAATTTGACATTTGTTTTGTATTAATATATTAATATGATGGGGTTCAGTTCCCAGTGTGACTCTTAAACAGGTAAAGACTTTATACTGAAGAACATGTCGGAGCACAAACTTCTTTAACTTGTTTAAAAACGTGTAGTCAGAACTTCATCTTTTACCAGAATCTTTTAAAACATCAGTATCTGCACTTCTACTGAGTGAAGGATGTGTGGACTTTTGCCACCTCTGATGAGATGCAGCACAACTGGAGCTTTTGCAACATCTGGATGCCTTGGGATAAGTAGAAAAAAATATATTTATTTGTTTGTTTGCTTGTTTATATGCTTAAATCAAAATATCAACAATATATTTTGAAACATAACATAAATCAGACAGACAGACAGACAGACAGACAGACAGACAGACAGACTGTGGTGTAAAGGAGACAGTGGATGGTGAGCTGTCATTACTGTAACTCTGAATGGACCAATAGATACTGTGGTCACGTTAATGAGTGAATTTCATAAACAGTAGATTGTATTTTTTCCTCAGAATTTCAGAATCGTTCCCAGGAGCCTCCGTGAGCCGCAGCAGTCAGACGGAGAGACGAAGAGACGGAGAGACGGGAGTGGAATATCACTTACACAGAGATGCGAGTGAAATATTTGCCGCATTATTGCTCAGGCTGCATGGTAATTTGCCAGCTGGCAGCAGCTGGACCGAGCGAAGAGCCATGAACTATGTGAAGTGGATTTCTATAAACATGAGGAAATGTCACAGTTTTCTCTCTCTCTCTCTCTCTCTCTCTCTCTCTCTCTCTCTCTCTCTCTCTCTGTATATATATAAATATACATGAGCAGTCTGGGAAAATCAAGATGGGTGAAAATCAGGGATGTGGGGCAATTTAATGGTGTTTATATCACAACACCTTACTGAATTAGAGCTGCTTTCTAGATTTTATTCCAGGTGATACCCGTGTGTTTTGGGCCAGAAGAAAGGAAGGAAGGAAGGAAGGAAGGGAGGAAGGAAGGAAGGAAGGAAGGAAGGAAGGAAGGAAGGAAGGAAGGAAGGAGGAAAGGAAGGAAGGAGGAAAGGAAGGAGGAAAGGAAGGAAGGAAGGAAGGAAGGAAGGAAGGAAGGAGGAAAGGAAGGAAGGAAGGAAGGAAGGAAGGAAGGAAGGAGGAAAGGAAGGAAGGAAGGAAGGAAGGAAGGAAGGAAGGAAGGAAGGAAGGAAGGAGGAAAGGAAGGAAGGAAGGAGGAAAGGAAGGAAGGAGGAAAGGAAGGAAGGAAGGAAGGAAGTAAGGAGGAAAGAAAGGAAGGAGGAAAGGAAGGAAGGAAGGAAGGAAGGAAGGAAGGAAGGAAGGAAGGAAGGAAGGAAGGAAGGAAGGAAGGAAGGAGAGTCGGTAGGATGTTCACAGATAATGGCTTTGTATAATTCTGCAGATTTGCTGAAGTGACAGTGACATTGTGCAGAACAGCTGTGGAACCAGAATGTTGTCAAGGAGTTATATATTAATATGGTGTAATAATGATGAAAAACTTTTCACACACACACACACACACACACACACACACACACACACACACACACACACACACACACACACACACACTGATGATTAAGGCAGAAATGAGAAGAAACTAGCATGATGTTTTTATATTATATTAACTGATATCAGAAATACAACATTATACCAAAGTAGAACCAAATACTAAACCCTGAGGAACTCCTATTGCCAAAAGTATTGGAACACAGAACCACATGTGGTTCTTTCCCAAACTGTTTGAGTCAGAAATAAACCATTATACAGGACGTCTTTGGATGTTACGTGAAATTGCTCCTTCACTTGAACTTGAAGACCCAAACCTGTTCCAGCATGACAATGCCCTTGAGTACAAAGCCTGCTCCACGAAGATCTGCTTTGCATGGTTTGGAGTGAAAGATCTCTTGCTATAGAGATCCAACCCTACTGAACCCCAGACCTCCTCACCTTCTCACCTACATCACTACCTGAGTTTACTAACATCCTTGTAGCTGAATAAATCTGGAGATCATTATAACCACAATTGAAGATTAAATATAAAGTGGGATATTCAAAAAGAAGCACAAACCAGTGATGTCAAGGAAGAAAAAGAAAAAACTGCAGAATCATTATGAGTTAAATGTATTAATAATAATTCAGTCGAACAGCTAATTTATAAATAAAACAGACAAATAAAATACAATTCTTTATTCTGCTTCTGTTTGATCTTTTACTTTATTTCCTGTAAAAGAAAAGAACCATTCAATCTTTTTGGACCCCATAACCACCCAAGGACACTTATTTCCTGGTCAATAAATCCCTGCGCTTAGAGTCGAAGGCCTAAACACCAATGAGCCGTTCCTCATAAATTCCTCATAAAGCTGAGGGATGCGTGTCACCATCACGTTCTTCGTCTCAGAACTTCCGATCCGTGAAGAAGAGCGATTTGATAAAAAATCCCACTGCATAACATACTACAGAAGAAGCAGCACAACCGGAGACAAAGCAAGTCAAAGTACACAAGTCTACAAAGCAGTTATTAGAAATGTCTAGTCAAATACACAAGCGTTAACTGTGAGCCATATGCCACGTAATTGCACAGGTGCCTGTCAGCAGATTGCGCTTGAAGAGCAGCCGTTACAATAAATATAGCGATGTGTAAGTGTACAAAAGGCCCGTAATGAGCAGGTACCTTCAATAGGTGTCAGTCAAATCCTTTAAAAGTGGCAGCTTAGGAGGGCGCACACAAACACACACACACACACACACACACAAACACACACACAAACGCACAAACACACAAACGCAGAAGCAAAAATAAAAGAAAGAAAGATTTCAGTAGATGTTTTTCATGTTTTTTTCATATATTTCACAGTCACTTTTCAAAGATGTTTGAACATTTTAACCTTCTCACTGGAACTGAGCTTCTCACAAACAAAATATTACTGCACCTTTAATCTCCGCTAATTGGATTGAGCTTGTTGAGGAGTCGAGGAGACGCCAGGAGACGAGGCTCTGACCTTCACCACGGTGCTGCTCGTCCATTGCATTCCATGACCTGTGTCCAGACAGAGGGAGAGGGAGAGAGAGAGAGAGAGAGAGAGAGAGAGAGAGAGAGAGAGAGAGAGAGAGAGAGAGAGAGGGAGGAGAGTGAGAGAGGGGGGAGGAGAGAGAGAGAGAGGGGGGGGGGAGAGAGAGAGACAGAGAGAGAGAGAGAGAGAGAGAGAGAGAGGGGGGGGGGGGGGGGATTAAACACACCCTGAGCTCTGACCTGCATTTCACAGCAGCCATTTCTCAACACACCTGAGACGAGTCACTGTGCAGTCAGGTGATTATCCAATCAACCAATCACGTGGCTTTAGCACAATGTTTACTAATAATGTTTTTACACTACACACTTGAACACACACTACACAATCCTACACACTCTACACACTCCTACACACACTACACACTCTACACAATCTACACACTCCTACACACACTACACACTCCTACACACTCTACACAATCCTACACACTAAACACAATGCACACTTTTCCCACTCCTACACACACTGCACACACTACACACTGCCTAAACAATCTCATCACACACTACACACTACACAAACTCTTTAGGATTTTGCTAACAGGCTTCACTTCCTATAAGCCACTGCACATCAGTGGACATTCTTTGTTCCACCTTCACTGATGACGATCACGTGTATAAAACTCACCTCTCAGTCTGTCTCACGTTTCTCTCTAATGCTCATCGTCATCGTTGCCGTTTTGAGTCTCTCTTTATGCTCTAGGTTTAAAGTTCAGTGTTCTGTTTTTTGTTTAATGTGGATTTTATTTCTTTCTAGGAATAAATGCTGAAATTTGTAAAAATTATTTGGTAATAAAAATAAACTATTTCAGCCCCGATGCTGGTGAGTCTCGACTCGGACTCGACGTTTGTGCATTTGTTAGAGAAGCTGGTGAGATAAGTCATCTCTCTGTCGCCGTGTGCATGTTGCATATCTTGCATCATATATTATTTTCATGCTCTGATAATAGCAGCTCCTCAGACGGAATATAAATGGCATCAGATATCAGAGTCACGCGTTATTGTTTGTTATGCAGGCCGTGGCGTGCCGTGGCGTGGCGTGTTGTTGGGTTACGTGGTGGAGAGGATTCGATTTTAGATCGCTCTACATCTGGAGAGCTCTTCTACACGTCGCCTATTAATCAAAGACGTGAAGACGGAGACGGCTCAGTGATCCTGATAGCCTTTTCCTCTAAATGAGGTGATGATGGATGACTTTTTTTTCTAAGAGTAAAAGTAAAAAAGTAAAATGAATTAATCAATTTATTTATTTATTTATTGGTTTGTTTCTTCTTCCTCGGCATGTAATCATTGTTCTTTTTTTCCTCTTTCTTTCTTTCTTTCTTTCTTTCTTAGATTTTTTTATTGAATTTAAATATATTCATTGTCGTCATTATTTTCCACTGATTCCTCAGTAATATTATATATAAACAATCATTGCAATAAAGTAGTGAAATTGAAAACTGAAATTGAGAAAAGAGGGGTGGGGGGGTGAAGGGGGAGGGGCAGAGTGAGGGAAGAGTGTGAGAGAGGGAAAGAGAGCGGATGTTTAAAAGATAAAGAGATGGATAAAATTAAGGTTTGGTGGTGTGGGGTTGTGGTGGTAGTGTGGTGGGGGGGGTGGAAGAGGTGTTGGTGTGGAGGTAAGGAGGGGGTGGTGTGGGAGTGGAGGTGGCAGTGGTTTTGTGACGTGTGAAGATATAGGGGTAGTGGTGTAAATGTGTTAATGTGTAGGTGTGTGGTGGTGTGTGGGTGTGAAGGTGTGGTGGGGGGTGGTGGTGAGGATGTTGTGGTGGTGGGGGTGTTCAGGTGGGGATGTGGTGGGGTGGGGGTATTGGGGTTGGGGTTGAGGATGTGGTGGGGGTTATGTGGTGGTGAGGATGAGGTAGTGGTGTTGGTGTGGATGTGAAGATGTGGTGGGGGTATTGGGGTGGTGGTGAGGATGTTGTGGTGGTGGGGGGTGGGGATGTGGTGGGGGTGGGGGTATTGGGGTGGTGGTGAGGATGTTGTGGTGGTGGGGGGTGGTGTTGTGGGGGTGGGGATGTGGTGGGGGTGGGGGTATTGGGGTGGTGGTGAGGATGTTGTGGTGGTGGGGGGTGGGGATGTGGTGGGGGTGGGGGTATTGGGGTGGTGGTGAGGATGTTGTGGTGGTGGGGGGTGGGGATGTGGTGGGGGTGGGGGTATTGGGGTGGTGGTGAGGATGTTGTGGTGGTGGGAGGTGGTGTTGTGGGGGTGGGGATGTGGTGGGGGTGGGGGTATTGGGGTGGTGGTGAGGATGTTGTGGTGGTGGGGGTGTTCAGGTGGGGATGTGGTGGGGGTGGGGGTATTGGGGTGGTGGTGAGGATGTTGTGGTGGTGGGGGTGGTGTTGTGGGGGTGGGGATGTGGTGGGGGTGGGGGTATTGGGTGGTGGTGAGGATGTTGTGGTGGTGGGGGTGTTCAGGTGGGGATGTGGTGGGGGTGGGGGTATTGGGGTGTGGAGGTGTTTCTGGAGGAAACTGGTACATGACAGGTGAACTCATGCTTATCCACCGACATGCCGCATCACTGCATAAATGACAAGGCTGCTTTGTGCTGTTCTAAATACAAATGATACACACACACACACACACACACACACACACACACACACACACACACACACACACCAATCTCAGATAACACACTAAACATCAAACCATACTGCAGTGAGTAATATATGAGATGGGATAATGATTGTGGGTAAAAACAAACAAACAAACAAACAAACAAACACACACAACAGCCTCTCTGATATTTTACCAGGTCTTTCTGTTTTTTTACACTCCAGATCCATGAGTGAGCTTCATCCATGTTGCACATCTGCTGCATCATCCATAATCCTGCCTACGAGGTGCAGCGAGTGTGAGAACAGCAAACAAACAACACGTCCAAGAGCAAACCAAACCCTCCCCCGGCTCCAGAACATACTGCTGAAGGATACGCTACGTTTCACATCCATACAATGAGCTCTTTTCCTACGAGAAGCTTTTCATCCTCTGACACCTCAGCAATACTGCCCATGATTATGAGATTTCATTCACACTTTTATCCGTTTATAGTTACAAACTGTTCCTCAATTAAAGCAGCTGTAAAAGTTCATTCCATCTCCAGCTTTTGTTTTATTTTCTCTCTTTATCTTTGTAGAAAGCTGTTGCTTTAACCAATCAGGTGGCGACTTCACAGCCCTCTAGAAGGCGTATAATAATGTTGGCATATTCACATACGTCGAATGGATGGTCAGAGAGCATCACTTCTGCAAACTGCATCTGTTGCAAGCTCAAATATACTCATGTGGATTTAATATCTGCTTTTTTTGATCCATGATGGCTGACAGAGGAGAAGAAATTGATTTGGTCACAGATACACTTACAAGGACATTTACAAGACAGACTTTGAGGAAAGGTCAGCCAAAACTCCTCAAAACAGAACTGTTTATACTTTTGTGTTTTCTTTACTATAGAATTTGCACAAAAACACAAATTGCCTTCATCTCAAATCCACAGAAAAACTGTAATGCATTAAAAATATGTACAGAAACGCAGAAAACCCCGGGGTGATGTTCTGAGGTGAATATCAGTGCTTCTGCTGGAGATGATGTATGTGGAGGTGCAGTTGCGGCTCCAGTGAAAGGAGACGTGTTGAATTGTGTTCATTGTGTTTCTTGCTTTAGTGATGATTGTGATAGTGATGTTCATCCTCTCTGTAGGAGATCCTGTGTGTGATGCAGCGCTCTGTTCTACTGCACTTCTCTATAATACTGATGGTTTCTCTACACGTGGCATCATAATGATAGGATTAAATGGTGTCTTGATTCAGGCAGGACACCACGGAAGGCCTGGGGGTGAAATACATGGACCACCGCTGATATATAGAGATATATAAGATAGAGTCCATCCATGCCACTTATTTAATTTTGTATTAATTATTTAATTTTATTAGGCTAAAACATCCTGTAAAATGGAGTGTAGCCTTGTTTGTTTTTCCATGTTTCATCCTCTTTTTGGTTTTCCATCAAAGCTTCTCCAGAGCTCCCTTTTGCACAAAATCGATGATTAATATTCTTTAAACCTTCGTTCCCGTGCCGAGGCTCGTACTTTGATGGCGTAATCAGAATGCATAGGACAAGTAGATCACATCATGCCCGGGCAGCGAGGGGTCTCGTTTCCATGGCAATCGGCCTCCTGTTCATGGTGAAAAACTACCGTGTGTCAGTGAAGGTCTCGAGTGGCGATGGCCTTCAGACATGGTCACACTCCAGTTCTCTGGTTTGGAGGGTTTTGTCTTAATTGGGGTTGAGCTCACAGCATAAAAAAAAAAAAAGAAAAACTTTTAACATGGTGAAGGTCATCACCATTACCTTCATCTTCACCTTCATCTTCGCCTCAAAGACCAGAACCAGTGCTTATTTATTTTTTCCCTTCACAAAAAGGCAGATGAGTCATTCAGTGTTCGAGGCGGAAATGATTGACAGTTAGGAAAAATAAATGTTTTTCCTAACACACAAATATGAACTAAAGCTCTCAGGAAACCCCGACCCTTTTCCTTCAAAATTCTCATCACCCTCGCTGTGTAAGAACCACTGACACTGGAGACTCATTCCAGGTGCATTAAACATTCAGAGCTTATCCCTTTGTTTGAGGTGTTGCTATAGAAACAAGCTCATTAACATAAACACAGTGTTTAAATAGATGGTGGTGATAGTGGTGGTGGTGGTGGTGATGGTGGTGTTGGTGGTGGTGATGGTGGTGGTGGTGATGGTCGTGGTGATGGTGGTGGTGGTGGTCATTGTGGTGGTGGTCGTAGAGATGGTGTTGATGGTCGTGGTGTTGGTGGTGATGGTGGTGATGGTGGTGGTGGTGATGGTGGTCTTCCAGCTAAACAGGTGTTAGTGAAGTCAGGTACTGATGTAGGTGAGAAGGTGAAGAGGCCTGGGTTCAGTGCAGTCAGCGTTCACATTCATCCCAAAGGTGTTTAATGTGTACCCCTGACTAATAAATATGACTGGAAATGTCGTGGTTGTGGAAATGTAATTGTTCAGTGAAACATTTATGCTGCATTTTTACTCCAGTGTTTGTTTTATGAAGATTCTTGTTGCTAAGAAGGAAAACAGAAACAAAGCAGAAAAACAGTCCGAACATGAAACTCCTGCGTGAGCGACGGGAACAAAGCGGACTGCGGATGTGTGGATGGATGAGTTAATTGTGCAGTCACTGCATCGTCCCCAGCGCTCGGCTGACGTGTCCTTATTTAGCGGCCGGCCCGAGGCAATTAACTCCTCTTTCAGCTGCCTTGGCCAGACCTCAGCGTCCATTACATTCTGTATTCAGCTTCCGTCTCCATATTGCTGAGCTCTGCACCACGCTTTTGTCCCAGCATTTTCCCTGTAAACTTTTCCGTTTAGACTTTCTTTGTATTTTCATGAATATTATATAAACCGCGTGATTTTACATCAGCGTCGTGTCAGCGAGAAGACGTTCGGCTGCTTATGATCTCTCGTACGACTGACTTTACATCAAACGCAATATGAAAAATCAAACACCACAAGCCGGCAAAGCAAACACTCCATCCCAGATTGAATCCATGGCTGCAGTGAGGAATAATAAACGGAAGCCATGCAGAATTTAGAAATAAAATGGATGAAGTCTGACTCAACTCCCTGACAGTCACAACTATCTTTATAAGCTCTCTGTCTGACTCGCGCTCACAGTCCATTTATGCTGAATTAAACAAGGATAAAGCGCATTCCATTAGAATTCCAAACAGAATTAGGAATATACAGTATATTGGCACCCCACCACCTCAGCTCCATTCCTCAGGATTATACACATCCAGGACAAAAGTACCTGAAGAGTAAAGAGGTTTAATATCATGTGAAGACCAAATGTTGAATTAATGTGCTATAACATCAAATCTGCCTGTATGAACACTGTATAAACAGGTTTGTAGACACCTGAACATAAAATCTGTATTTATTGAGTATTGTATTGAGCTTTCCATTGCACCTTAAATCCACAATTTGCTTTAATATAATACCCTCCATTCTTCTGCACAGATGTTCCACTCAATTTTGTGGAGATTCATGCAGACACAGGGGTGTTAGTAAAGGGTGTTGTCCTGTGGAATCAGGGAAGCAAAACGTCAATACAGCAATAAAATATCTGGACATTTTAGCAACAGCAGAGACACACAGAATCTCTGGCAAGGCATCCGAACCTTAACAAACTATAAACCCCTGTCACGGATCTGTGACAGTGACAAATCTCTGCTAAACAGCCTCAACGAAGTCTTTGGCCGATTTGACATCCAAAGCACCACACAGCACAGAAGATCCCACCTTTCCCACAGGAGCAGGAGCTGTGTGTCTGTCCCCAGTCAGCGTGGAAAAGACCCTCATTAAGATCAACCCAAGGCAAGGCAGTCGGACCAGACAACATACCTGGTTGGGTTCTAAAGGACTGTGCTAAGAACTCAAGGATGTACTAACTGACATCTTCAACATCTCATGCATATCTCTGAGGACCTCGCCTGGATGACAAACACCATACCACTGACCAAGAAAGCTCAGTCACGCTGCTAATTTCTCTGCAAACCAGGGTGCCATAGAGACCATCCTCATCAGCTGCATCACCATGTGGTATGGAGGTTGCACTGCCTCCTTTCAAAAGACTCTGCAACGCATAGTGAATGCAGCCAGCGAGATCACCGGTGTCTCTCTGCCCTCCCTATTGGACATCTACCACACCCACCTCACTAGCAGAGCCTACAGCATAGCTGCTGACAGCTCACACCCATCACACCTCCACTTCAACATCCTGCCTTCAGGGAGAAGCCACACCCCTTGAAACATATAGAACAAATCCAAGTGAAGCCAAAATGTTATGCTACTGCATCCAAAAGCAACTTATATAATTGTGTGCCGGCAGACAGACGGACGGACGGACGGACAGACAGACAGACAGACAGACAGACAGACAGACAGACAGACAGACAGACAGACAGACAGACAGACTGATAGATAGATAGATAGATAGATAGATAGATAGATAGATAGATAGATAGATAGATAGATAGATAGATAGATACTGTATCTTTCTCCAAACCTGGTTTTCTTCACCTCTTTTAAATCCGACCACAAGCCCTCACTTTTATTCCTCCTTACCATCGTGACGCTGGTAAGATCAGGCTGAAGCTGTCGTGCCTCATTAAGTGCCGTGTTTGTCCAGAAGTGTTCTGAAGTGTTTTTTGGGTTCAGTACTGACAGGTGGATGGGGACGGGGAGGGAAACAAGGAGAGAAGGATATGGATGGATAGAGGGAGGAGGAAGCAGGAGGGAGAAACTAGGCTGTGTCTTGCAACTCTATTTTCCATAATCTGCACCTCCTGCTGCCAAATCTCCATGCAATAACTTTCACTCAAACATCATGGGCTTGGACAGCTTGGACTTGTTTGGAGCTAATGCTATTAGCGATGGACGAAAAAAACTCACTTTCCAAACCTAAAACATCGCCATTAACTAATTCACATTCAACAACATTATCTGTAACTATAAATGGCTAAAAACTGAGATTTGTAATTAATATATAAAACAATGTAATCTCTAATGTAAAACAAAATGCTACACTTTATTTCTTAAAGTTTTTATCCATTAATAGTTACTTTAATGTTGTGGAAGATGTGGAAGATCTCCTGCTATAGAGCTCCATCCATATTGGAGATGAATGTGAATGCTGACTGCACCCCAGACCTCCTCACCATTTATCACTACCTGACTTTACTAACACTCTCCACAAATCTCCACAAAATCTAGTGGAACATCTTCCAGGAAGACGCAGCGTATTATATTATTGGATGTTGGATCGGAAGGTCATGAGCTCAAAAAATACGTTTTATGGATCTCCATGTGTAAAAATGTGTATGAAGTAGGAAAAGATGCAAGTAATTCAGAGTGTTTTGAACATCTGTTTTATTACCGCTGTTTAAAATGTTCTAAAATATCAGACACCATAATGAGAAAAGCAGTAAAAGAATGAGTAAAAAGTCAAGCGTCCACCATGTTCTGGCACGACGTTGTGCGGAGGCGAACTTGACAAGTCTTTTAGACTCAAAGCGCTTTTCATTCCCTGAAGGATCCCAATCACATCCCGCTCTGGATGCGTCTCAGTCTACCAGAAGAATTAATCGGGCTTGTCAGATCTTATTTGAGGCATCAGGCACTGAGGTAAAATTACATTCTTTAATACGGTTCTGCATCGCCTCCTCATAAGCACTGCCTGTTTTTTTGTGTTTTTGTTTTTTTTATACCACATTGTCTGGATTGTCTTTCAAACACCCTTATTCTAATGACGTTCCCATCTGGTGCGAGTTGGTGTGCAATCCCCTCCTGACTCGCGCATCAAAAAGAGGAGATTTTGACATTGACGTCGCTTCGCATTAGCATGTTTCGGGGCGTGTTTGGATGGCGGACGCGGCGGACGTTTGATTCGTCTGCTTTCTTTCGAGACGCTGACTCGCTCGTTGTTCTGTTTCACGTGATGAGGAACGAGCGTTCAGAGGTCGTCTTCCTACGCCGTGACGGCCATCTTGAACACGGTGGTGCTATTTTTACCGAAAGATGACAACTTTCAGAATATTCCAGAAGCTGAAAATCTACAAACTTTTACAGATGAATACATTTCAATTACAGGCAATGTTGATACAGGAACTGAAACTTAATGTTTCATAGACACTACGAACGTAACTATAAATAGATAAAGAAAAAAACGATGTTATTCTTTAATAAATAAAATACGTTTTAAGACAAATTTACTTTATAGAATTTTTTTTTTTTTTTTTTGGTAACTTTATATTAAAGTCCTGTTGTAACTTTATTAGTTTAAAGAACAACACATTTGAGTTTTTATCCTTTGATAGTTACTTTAAGCAACTTTAAACAGGTTGTTTGTTGTGTTACAGCAGAAACACCTACTGTTACATGTTTATTTCTAAACATTATAGACCCCTGACACTGGAGACTCCTTCCATAGATGTTACAATATAAAGGTTTATGACGACCATCTGCTCTAACAGGCCTCGTAATTGAGCTGTTACCATAGAAACAGTAACGAATCAGAAGGTGTGCGTTTATACAGTGTTACTCTACGATTTGTTCTGTGTGTGTGTGTGTGTGTGTGTGTGTGAGAGAGGTTGAAAAGAGATCAGAAGCTTTGGC
>JBCEWE010000050.1:348584-443584 GCA_039877035.1 Silurus lanzhouensis
GAGTGTATATGTGTGTAGATATGTGTCAGTGTGTGCAGATGTGTGTAGATTTGTGCAGATGTGTGTAGATGTGTGCAGGTGTGATGTGTGTAGATGTGTGATGTGTGTAGATGTGTGATGTGTGTAGATGAGTGTATATGTGTGTAGATATGTGTCAGTGTGTGCAGATGCGTGCAGATGTCTGTATATGTGTGTAGATGTGTGCAGGTGTGATGTGTGTAGATGTGTGATGTGTGTAGATGTGTGATGTGTGTAGATGAGTGTATATGTGTGTAGATATGTGTCAGTGTGTGCAGGTGTGTGCAGATGCGTGCAGATGTCTGTATATGTGTGTAGATGTGTGCAGGTGTGATGTGTGTAGATGTGTGATGTGTGTAGATGAGTGTATATGTGTGTAGATATGTGTCAGTGTGTGCAGGTGTGTGCAGATGCGTGCAGATGTCTGTATATGTGTGTAGATGTGTGCAGGTGTGATGTGTGTAGATGTGTGATGTGTGTAGATGTGTGTAGATGTGTGCAGGTGTGATGTGTGTAGATGTGTGATGTGTGTAGATGAGTGTATATGTGTGTAGATATGTGTCAGTGTGTGCAGGTGTGTGCAGGTGTGTGCAGATGCGTGCAGACGTGTGTAGATGTTTTCTTACCCTGCGCGTCAGAATGGAGGAACCAGGTGCTGATTAAAGACGTGCCTGCGTTGGTCTGCGGAGTCTCGCAGCGTGGAGCCGAGACTGGATTTGGTTTTGTAGTCGTGGATCTGCAGCACGTTGCCACGAGCGCTGTGACTCAAAACCCTCGCTCAGGGACTCGGTGTGTCCTTGCACTTCTTCTCTGTTGAGGTAAAAGCTTTTGAAATGCCATAGCGGGGATTTCTGAGAAGCGGCTTGTCACCCGAGTTAAAAGCGTAGATCTGAGCGCGAGGTCTGGGTTCTCTCGAGCCACGGCGGTCTCGCTGGAGTTAAGACGACTTTTGGCTACGTTCGATCTCAGCGCTGGAACTTTCAGCTTGGTGGTTAACTATCAGAGTTTTCTAGCAACGTGGCGACTTCAAAAGGCCTCCAAACACCTTGTTTTTAACTTTAAAGAATGTTATTGTGAAAAGCCGTTCAAGAACACGATGGACCACCTCAAAAGTTTTACATTTAAAAGCTCCGAAGATTATTTTAATTCCCCGAATGTCCTTCTGACATCATCAAACAGGACGTTCCTCGCTCCCTGGGAATACTTCTAAGGCGGATTCTTAAAATTTTTATTTTCTTCTTATGAGTCTTATGTTAAACACTCAGAGGATGAGAAAATAAATGCTTTGGCATCTTCTACACTGAAGCATGTAATAGAAAATAGGATGTCCTGTAGATAATGAAGTGGAAATGGGTTGTTTTTTTGCATGCTTATTTTATCCAGACATGGCAACCCTGTAAGGCAAAGGGGTAAAGAAAGAGTGATAGTAGTTTTAAAAAAAGATAAATCATGTTTAGGTTTGTCCAAGGGTTTCTCCTGTCAACCCAAGGATGATAATCTGTACAGTGTGTGTGTGTGTGTGTGTGTGTGTGTGTGTGTGTGTGTGTGTGTGTGTGTGTGTGTGTGTGTATGTGTGTGTGTGTGGGAAGTATTTTATATTCATAGGTACATTCTAACTTTTGACATCTTCTCAGTGTGCCAGGAAATGGAAAGAGAGAGTCAGAATGTGAAACAGAGACAGCGGCCAGGGGCCGAGGCCCATTAACAAGCTGTCTGCTGAAAACACTGAAAAAGTGAAAGAGTGAAAGAATTATAACTTTAAAAAGCTGGAAGAAGTTTAAGAGGAGTTTAAGATGCTGAGACGACGGATGTGGCGTTCAGGAGAATAAAGGAAACGATTAATGAGGTGAAGGAGGAGAAGATAAGGACAGAGAAAAAGAGAAAAAGAGACAGAGGACAGAAGAATCGAGGTGTAGATAGAAAAGTCTGTGATTAAATATTATATTTAAGAACTCTTTAATTCTGTGTTGATTAAAGAAATCATTCAAATCATTTATTCTTTATTTTATTTATCGTATATTTTCTGCTCTCTGTATTACATATTAATGTTCAGGTGCATCATACAGAATGAACAGATGCACATGTTCTATTCATTTTTAGGGTTTCTTTTCTTTTTCCTATTTTTTTTTATTACAAAATTCTCCAGGGTTCTGCAGGAGACTCTACATAGAGAACCTACACATCCTGCACAACTCATCAATCACCAACATCAACACCAGCATGCAGGACACCAACATGCTCCTCTCTCTTTCTTTGTTTTTTCATCTGATTGCTTACTCATCATTCATTCATTCGTCCAGTCATTCATTTGTTCATTCATTTATTCATCCATCCAGTGTGTGCATCCATCCTATTTACTTATTCATCTCTCGTACCCATTCTTTTATTCATTTTTTACACAATCTTCTATTTGCCATTTCTATCCATTTATTCATCCATTTATCTATCTGTCCATTTATCCATCCACCCGTTCACTACTCCATTCATACATTCATTCATTTAGCTACACACCCAATTAATTCTGTCATTCATTTATCTATACACCCAATCACCCTTTCACCAATTCATCCACCCATGTGTCTATCTATTCATCCATCCATCCATCCATCCATCCATCCATCCATCCATCCATCCATCCATCTATTTACCTACCCACCCCATTAACAAATTCATTCATTAATTCATTTATCTATCCATCCATCCATTTATCCATCCATCCATCCATCCATCCATCCATCCATCCATCCAACCATTTATCCATCCATCCATTTACCTACCCACCCCATTAACACATTTATTCATTAATTCATTTATCTATCCATCCATCCATCCATCCATCCATCCATCCATCCATCCATTCATCCATCCATCCATCCAACCATTTATCCATCCATCCATTTACCTACCCACCCCATTAACACATTTATTCATTAATTCATTTATCTATCCATACATACATACATACATACATACATATATTTTCTCTATTCATCATATCACCAGAAAAGGTGTGAGGGTTTGTACCCTGACGTTTTGACTGATGGTGTAGAAAGCGAGGGATGTTTTAGAGACTCTTTATACGCAGGGGTTTGTAACTTAAAGCTCCTCTGATTTAATGTGGCTTTAACATTCTCAGTAAATCCACATCCCTATTACCCTCCACTCCATTAACCTTCAGAGCTCATTCCATAGCTGCCATGTTAGCAGCTAACAGAGCACTGAACTACGTTACCCATCAGCCCCTGCACATCACATGGTCTCACGTGCACCTGTGAGACGTTTATAAGCAGGTTTGTTTCTGGCTTTTGAGTAAAATGCTGGTCTGGTTTACGTGTCAAACTTATTAATAAATCATCAGCACACACACACACACACACACACACACACACACACACACCGTCTAAACATGGAAACCCTGACAGTAACACATGCAGGCTTCTAGTTTCTCTCCAACATGCAATGAAAGAGTAGAGTGTGAGAATGTGGTAAATCGTAAACTTATTGATCGCTGCGATTTTCCTCTTCTTCTCTCTTCTCTCTCTTTCTGCCCAACACACAGTCTCAGAATGGCTTTTCTCTCCCCTGGGTCAAGTCATCCTTCACTCCTCCACTCCTCCACACCAAGATTCTCAGCTCACTGGTCCGTGCCTGCATCGGATATACGGATGGATATTAACTCGTGTTTTAGCCGAATCCTCACATCAAATGTGCAGAAAATAACAGAAAATAATGAGAACATAAAATCGACTCAGAAATCACGGGAGAAAAGAAACGAATCATGTGTAAAGATACACTGAAAAATGAATCTATTCTGAAAAATAAATCCAGCAGGAATCACATGAGAAATGTATCAATCCCTTTAAGAATCATATTTAAAGAAATGAACGTAGAAATCACATGGGGGAAGAAATTCATTGTTACAGATAAAGGAATCACGTAAAAATAAAACTAAGCATATAAGAATCACGTGTAATGGTGATGTAAAACTAAAAATTTAATGTAAAGAGACAAAACAAACCATGTCGTAATCACATGCTTTTTTTGTAATTGTGTAAATAAATTAGTTTGATGTAAAAAAAAAAAAACTAAACCAAATAAAATCCGATGTTAAAAAAAATCGAATCTAAACAGTGCGTCCATGAATTTCACGTCAATGTTCTATTTTAAAAAGACAGGATTCCCAGAAACACTTTTTCCTGATGTGTGTAAATATAAAGCCTACGCAGTGGAATCCCAGCCCACACGCTGCTCCACCAGGTCTTTAATTTTGGATAAAAAAACGTAATCTCGTCCTCTTTCCACGAGCGACCCGAGTGATGTGTTTCACCCTGTTATATTCGACAGCGACACGAGAAAACACCGCGATGCTTCGTGTCACGTGTTAATTAACTCTCTTAAGAGCTGTTGACAAACATGGCTCCGTAAAGGTCAGGAAGCTCTTCAGATGAAGTACACGTGAGATAAGAAGTGAAGGTGATATGTTTCTTAGTGGGAAAAAAAACCACAGGCGTAACGGAAGAAAACGTTGACGGTATCCTTCGTTCTTTTAGTGGGACGCAGCTGGTAATGAAATCTACAGCCCTGAAAATCCACTAATCGAAGCACAGACCTTTCTGCTGATTTCTGAGCAGCGTTTCCTTCCTGACTGAAGATCTCAGACAGGATCTAATCTGCTTCATGTTTTCTTAGGCTTCAGGTTTTAGCACGGATTTGTAGTATGAATCTGAGCTTCATCGTATCCATGTGTTTCATGGGATTTTGGTATTATGTTTACATTTAATTGACACCCTCATCCAGCGAGACCTACAATTACCTCTTTCAACTAAACAGCTGAGGGTTGAGGTTTTTGCTCGGTTGTGCTGAGATTGGGGGAGTGGGAGATCAGTGGTTAAGGTGCTGGGTTATTGATCAGAAGGTCGGGGGTTCAAGCCCCGGTATCGCCAAGCTGCCACTCTTGGGCCCTTAAGCAAGGCCCTTAATCCTCTGTGCTCCAGGGGCACCGTATCATGGCCGACCCTACGCTCTGACCCCACCTGGGATCTGCGAATTTCACAAATTTCACCGTGCTGTAACGTATAAAGTCTATTTGAAGTTACAACATTCCACTGAGAAGTCCAACATCCAAACCACTGAGCTACAGTAAAGGCCAGATGTGTTTCTGCCGCAGTGAAAAATGAGCATTGAGAGACCAAAGGCGAACTAATCGTGGATAAAGTCATAAAAAACAGACTGTTCATGCGATTTCTCTGTAGGTCTATAAAATACCTAATAATATCTTCTTCTTACACCACAGAGCTGCTGAACTCTAAATCCTAACTGGTGTTGGTTTATTGTTATAAGTTCAACACGCTCGTCCTCACGTGTAAAGTGTATACCGGGTTCTGAATGTAAACTTTTACAGAATCCGTAGTAACTGCTGTACCTGGTCAGAGGTATGTTTTGTAAAAAAATAAAACCAGCTGAATTTGATAAAGTTTATCACAGACAAACAAAAAGTAAGAACCGTTGTTGATGCAGCGATGTCGCTGAGGTTGAGGAACGGTTCAGTGTTTTCCGCTATAGGCCACACCCACTTAATTCTACAAATAAATACAGTATAAATGCAAATAGTTTGATCATTGACCAAATAGTGATTTTACCTGCTCGAGACACACTTCAGTTTTTGTGACCACAGTTTCTATATCTTATGCACAACATTTGTGCATTTGTTTTTGTGGGTTTTTGTCATGGGTTCATCTGCCATTGCACACTTCAATGAGCTTTAATGAGTGTTTTTGTAAAAGTTTTCAAATCTGTCTTGTTGTATGTACAAAGAAATTTATCAGTTCATAATTATGCAAGTGACAATTACACACACTGCACTATATCATGCTTTTAAAATGAGATGCTGTGATCGTTCATGGAGAGCGGATGGCTAATAAGAATAAATGCACTCTTAGAATGCCAACAATCTGTTTGTCTTTCTCTCTCTGGACTAAATCTTTATTTTAATCCTCTTTGGTGGCAAAAAATAGCATCATCAGTCCATATTTTAAGGGAAACACAGGCTTCAGTTCGCTGATTCGCACCATTGCCATGTTGACTGAGTGCCATATGTCAGTGCTGCTGAATCGCTACATGCTAATCCCTGCTCGCTAACTCGATTTAGATTAGAACTTTCAAAAGACCGTGTTAGCTGTTAATTGGGATCCACTTTAATTAGACTTCCAGCGGTTTCAGGATTTGATTATATCTGATATTCTCAATTGTGATTCGTCGGAAGGTAATTGAGCTCACAACTCTGTAGGTGTAGCAAGTTTTTTATTATTGTTTTTATAGCACCAATTTATTTGTGAATACACACGGACGGTACCATGGGCACTCCACAGGAACGGATAAAAACCGTGTGTATCCATTGTTAGGGTGTTTTTTTGGGGTGCACAATTATGGAAAAAGTTTAAAGTTTTGTGTACCATAAACTTCTTGGACCCTCATATCACTCGCTTCATACTTACATTCGAAAATGCACTTTTAGATCTTCTTCATCTGCTTCCTTCACTGTACCTTCTGTTTTTCTTAGTCACTAAACATTCAGCTGGGCTGCTCTATATGAGAAACCACCACCACCAACACCACGTGCCAATGATGATTTCCATACTACTGCATGCCATCAAGAGATTTATTCCTAATACGGAGATGGACATCACCTTTTCAGGAGGCTATAAAGACGTACATTTGCTTGTCTATAATGACATGATATTGTTGCCTGCCTCCTTAAAGCAGAATGTTCTGGAATTAGATTAGTTTGGTTTTTAATCTGGCATGCGTGGGTGTGCTGTCAGCTCGCTTCCATGAACAACCCTATTGCTTACCTCTTAACTTTCTGCTTAGCTGCAAGCTCCTGGCTAACAATAGCCTCTTTTTCTCTAAGCGAATGTGACAGCGCAGGTTCAGTGAATTGGGCAGCTGTGGCCTACTGAAACCCTGAATGTTTATTCAGCAATAAGCAGCGTAGTCCTGTAACTACTCCAGACTGCTAATGCAACGCGCCCTGAAGCTCTCTCCTGTTTATTCGCACTCCAGCATAACAATGTACATCCGACTCATCAACCCAGATTTTCCTCTTCTGCTCAAAACTCACGGTTCCGTTTTATTCTCAGGAAGTTGTGGAATCTCTGGTTAATTTTATTGTGTGATAAAATCGCTTATGTTTTTGTCTTACACACTTTCACTTCCTCTCATGAGGAATATAGAACGTTTTTGGATTTGGTAGCATGAAGTTTTTTCTCTTCACTCGAACCAGGGGACCTAACCTTTATGGTCTTGGCAATGCCCCTGTGCACAAATCCAGCTCCATGATGATATGAAAAAGACCGGAATGTGGTGTGAAAAATTTGGGATGCAAAATTCTGTGCTGCCAAAACTTTATCCTCATCATGGGGCAATCAATCAATTAATCAATCGAACAATTAAACAATCAATCTGTCATTTTTTCTTTCTAGCTTCCAAACTGTATGACTTTTTGAGTAAATACAAAAGGACAATACAGACATGTAGCCGAGTACATTTCCATTACACAACATCCAAAAGTATTTCTGCATACTTTCTATCAAACATGTCCCTGTGTACACGCTACAATAATAACATATTATCCTGAGCGCATTAATATACTGAAAACATGCAGGACTTCCGTCGGGAAAACAACTTCAAATGCAGGACTGGACAGCGCGGTGGTCTAATGAGATGTAAGTGCGTTCTCCTGGGATGCTGTAGCGTTCCAACACAAGCTCTGTGACTGTACGAGAACTGTCATCACTTCATCGCTATTTGAGGCTTGTAATTAACAAAACACATTTTTTCCTTCAAGGTACCTAGCACGTTCAAATTGCCTTGAAGACTTCTTACAGCTTTAACGGACTCCTGAAGGAACGGAAAGAAAACGCTCGAAAAAAAAGCACATACACCAGCCAGCTGTCATTGGTTCTGAGATTAGCATGACTGAGTGACAGGTTATTTACTGTTTTTAGCCATATTAGCATTTTTGAGTGACATTTTCTTTGACCATTCTATTTTCATCTATATCAGGTAGATAATTAGGGGGAGCATTTCTCTGCAGACAGCTGTGCCGACCTGTTCTGTAGTTTTATATATTAATTATAAACTTTGCCTCGATGTATCCTCATTTGGTACACCAGCATATTCGAAGCCGACCAAATTATGCAGTTGCAAAGTGTGAGGTCTTCTATTTTTTTTTGACCCTGAGCCTCAGTGCCAGATTTTCTCCCAGTGCTCATGATAAACCATCTGCATAATCAGGCCATAAGAATCCTCGGTCCTCATGCAGACTCATTTTCAAGACTAATGTATTGCAAACAGCCGATATATAACCCTCCCTAACGTACCCTTGGACTCCTGCCAAAAAACATACATAGCTAAAGTCACTACATTTGTACTAACTTTTACATTTCTCAAGCCTTCGAATGATAAATTCAAAAGTACTAATTATCTCTTGTATCGTGATCCATAAAAAAGAACCTTTCCTGTAAGACTACATAATTCCCCAAGAGGGCAAAAAATTATACGCTTTACTGGTTCAAAGACAAAAAGCCAAAATAGGACATTACAGAAAAGACAGCCAATTCTTTTCTCCTCTATACATATGGATGATCCGAACAGCCCAATAGATCATCCTGGACATGTTCGGAAATAAGGAACAGGAATGTTCTGATCCATGTAATCTCTTCTTTCCTACAGGTGCAACGCTGGAAAATTTCAAGCAGCTCTGGATCTTCATCAATGTCATCGAAGCACTGTGGCATATTTTACTCTGGATACATTGCGGCTTACTTAGTATTCCGAGCTGAAGGTCCACACTGAAGCATTTCCAATGCTCACGGGGAACTGCATGCTGCTGTTCCTCTGGTTTCTCCTGGACAAGAACTTTGTTTCTCCAATGCCCAGGTGGGAAAAGGAGCACCACAGGGGTCTTGGGGACCACAGGAGTCTTAGCATGGTGGGGGTTCCAAGAGTCAAACGAGGATGGGTGTGGAACCAATTCTTCGTGCTGGAGGAATACATGGGGTCTGAACCCCAGTATGTCGGAAAGGTAAACCACGGATCCAAGTCTGTCTGATAATAAAATCCCTTTGATGTTTATTTTTTTTTATCATTGGTATAAAATACCTTTGAACTATACAGAAGTAAAAAAAAAACAACCCTGAGGTCCGGTGTGGACATGACTGTGTTTAAGTGGACCTCCTGGAGAGCTGTTGATAGACACACCCACAGCATCCCTTATTCAGAATGTAAAATGTCGTGGGGATTTGTAAAAGGTTAATTTGAACACTAAACACTGTTTGAACGGTATCTTATAAAACAAGTGAAGTAGAAAGACCTTCATAGTAACGCTCTGTATTGCTAGCTAACCTCTTTGTAGATAAAGGTGCTAACTAGTTAACACCAGTAGTGACACTCATAAAACACACATTATAATCAAACACAAGGGAATAAAATTGCGTTCTTCTTTTAATCAGCATCCCACCAGCAAGGATTTCTTGAAATTCCCCAGTAAATTTAATACCTGCTCTTCAGCCATATTTCTAAATATTTATTGTGTTTTTCTTTTGTAGAAAGAGGCCAAAAAAACCAGACTCAGAATATAACACACACGTATGAATTCACTCCAGTAAAACAGTTTAGCCGTGTTTTTGTTCGTCATTTTTATTTACTGTTTATTACGCTCACTGAAGTCAAAGCCTCACTGCACCAAACACGACTTCACTACAAAGAGAAAACACGCATGGATTTTTATTCAACATTAAAAACTTGTCAATGAAGCCCGAATCCTTGAGCCAGTTCATACCCATTCATCATGCAATTCAGAGCTTTGATCTGAGATGTTTGCTTTTTTTTGTTTGCTCTTTTCTTCTCAAAATGATCCAAAGAAAAGTAAATCTGTGAATAATGGCTGGAAGAAAAAGGCAGGGACTTAAAAATGAGTGTGGATGTTGGTGAAAAGAGATAATTTTATCGGCTTGTGTTTGGAGATTGCCTACTGATTTATGTTGACCGCAGTGGTCTAATCATCCATGAGGGATACACTATTATCCGTTGCTTATGGCGGCGTAACCTGGTGGTATAACTTGTAGCCATTGAGAGCATTGATTGTGCATTCAGCGCAAAGGCATTGGGTTAAAGGGATTTTAAATTCTCTCAGATGTTCCAAATTGAATATCAAGGCTCGGTTGTTGAGGAAGGCGAACCTTAAGCTTAAACTGGGATCACGGTCAAATTGAACCATCGAGTAGGGTCTAGTGGAGTCGTGTCAGGGCGGATGAGGGATTGGCGTGTGCTACTGTTCACGTCAGAGCTGCGACAGTCGAGTTATCACGCCCTCTTTAACGGTACAAGAAGAAGCCGAGGCCTTCGAGCGCTGATTAATTTAACCTGAAGAAAAGTGGCAGCAAAACAACATCAAGCTCCTCTTGATAGGTTTAAATAAACTTCATCCTGGTTAAAAGGAAATGGGAGGAAACTGTAGATCGGCTGTAGATCAAACGATGAGAAAGTTGGATGAGGCAAAGGCTTTGAAGACTCTGGAATAGTTGAATTAAGCTTCACACTTCAGAACTTATATGTTGCACTGAAAAAGATGGACGCACACCCTGTCCCTGAGGATGTAGCACTCATTGTTTGTTCACAGATATTGTTGAAGATTTGCTGTTTATGCTGAAATTCATCGCTCTCTCTGTGAATATGATCTACGCTATTATTATTGATGTTCCTTACTTATTTACACCAAAACATTCCATATCAACATTCAATCATAGTAAACTTCCCTCAGTGTATAATTTAGGACCAAATCTATACTAACACTGTAGACAACAGGATTGGGACACCTAAGCATAAGATGGAGGTCCATGCGGGTCCACATGTAGCCCCATTTACTAGTATAATAACCTCCATTCTTCTGAGAAGATGTTCCACTAGTTTTTGTGAAGATTCCTTCAGCCAAAAGAGTGTTAGTAAAATCAGGTACTGATGTAGATCATAGGTGAGGAGGCCTGGTGTGTCGTTCACATTCATCCCAAATGTGTTCAATAGGGTTGGAGCTCTACAGAAAGAGATCTTCCACTCCAACCCATGTAAAGCAGATCTTCATGGAGCTGGATTTGTGCACAGGAGCTGGAACAGGTTTGGGTCTCCAAGTTCAAATGGAAGGAAATTTTCATTATCGCGCATCTAAAGGCTTCCTGTACAATTGTGTGGCTCCGAATGGCTGGAAAAGTCAGGTGTCTCAAGCTTATGTTCAACTGTCTGGGACACCAATCCCTGAGTAATTCCCGCCGAGCGCTCCGACCGTGTGTGTCATTTATACATGAACACATTTAACGATGTTTTGCGGATCTATTTCAGACTCCGGTTGTTCTTATTTGAACGGTATATTTAAAGCAATCAGAAGTGGAGTAGAAACAGAGTTCAGTCAGGCAGCGGTGAAAAATGGAACCTGAACAAAGGTGTCACCTCGGTGAGATCCAATCGCCAGAATCTGAACATTTTATATAAAGTGATATAAAAAAATCAATAAAAAATAACTGTAACACCATCAGAACCAAAAGGCATTTAAAGTGTGGTTTTAACAGAAATTCAGTTCTGCAAAAAAATAATAATTAAAGAAAAAAAGCTCAATAATAATAACAGGGTGAAACCTTGAGGAAAAAAAATTTATAACAAACGCCTGGATGCTGAAATTGTATCTTTGGTCTTTCGGAGTTTATTGATATTCTCTCTAAAAGTCCATTCAACACTGGTAAGTCCAAAGATAGTCGAGTCAAATTGGTCAGAAGGTTGTTGATTGATTTTCTATAACGGCTGCTTTGGCAGCAGTGCAGCTGCAAATTGCAGATTTGTATACATTAAGTTTTAATAAGTTCTGGTTTCTCTAGCAACGGCTCGTTCACGAGGAGCGAACAGATAAACTCCTTTGGGTTTTGGATTATATTCAATTTGAAATTATTGGTAAATTGTTGTAGTGAGAAGAAGAATAAAATGAGTTGATATAAAAAAATATTACTTATATATGAAACCAAAAAAGGACCTGATATTTCATATTATTTATTAATATATTCATTAAATCAGATCCCCCACATTTGAAACAGTCCTCTAAACAGTGCCAGAGACATATTTAAAATATTTTAAATTTAAATTTGCATTAAATATATATTTTACTCATTTTATATCTGTTTTTGATAATAAATGTCGGCATTCAAACTAAAATTAATTAATAGAGGTGGAGGCACAAATCGTCTATCGGCAAAAATCCGTACCGATAGTTTTTCCGGCTTCTGGTCTGCTGTCATTACGAGAGCGACCTCTAGAGGCGAACCACTGACACCACGTGATGTTTGTTTTAACACAAGACGTCATGCTGCACGGAGAGTGCTATATAATGTTTATTATTTATAATTAATTTAATTCTATAATTATATTTATTAATATTATATTTATTTCCTTTATCACATTTTCACATTTTAATACTGTTTTTAATTATTTTTATTTTTGTAATAAAGTTCATTGTAAAAACTCCATACATCTCCAAAAATCCATTGTAATCAGTTAATTAATAGGTTTCGGAATCGGTAAAATCCACTATCGGTCGACGTCTAGTTAATAATCTAGCCTAATTAAGTAAATGTTTCATTTTATTTTATTTATTAAAATTAATTTTGTTTATTTTATTTATTAAAAAAATTTCAGTAATGATGCTTTTTTAATAGCTGATATCTGTTGAATAGCGATGCTCATTTATTTGTACAGTGCAGAACAAAATAATAAACTAATTCAGCATTAGGAGGGAAGAAATACATTTAAAGTCATAATAGAATCTCCACAATAATTCTTGTATTCACTCCACCCGTCATTTTCTGTTACAAACCGACTCAGTAAAAAAATTATGGGGTCCTCAAAGAAAAATGTTTGGGGACCCCTGTAGTATTAAATCGTTCCAAATAGTTTATAAACCATATTGATGTAAAAATGCAGGGAAACCCGGGTTATTTAGTGGTATTAAGTGGTGGATTTATTCAGGTAGGACACCTTTTGAAGTTCACTGTATTTCAGTATCCATTCGCTTTCTGCTCATGTGCAACAATCATCAGAAAGAATTTTCTCCAAAAACTTCCCGACTTTCAGACTTGTACTTTTTCGAGCGCTGAGTGCTTTAAGAGTGTGATGATTATACCACACAGCCGGTGCAATTAAGTAATCGGTAAATTTACCCCGTGCTGAGAGTCAGAGGAAGAGTGGCAGCAGTGCCAGCTCAGTGATTAAGGTTCTGTTATAGTCACTGGAAGGATGTCAGTTTAAGTCGCAGAACTGCCAGGAAAAAAATTAAGTATAATTGCACGCTGTAAATGCGAATTTGCACACGTATTATGACTTCACGGAGTATTTGTTCTTGTGGTTGGGCGTCTGATGAGTACAGTGGAGTAAGAAACCTCAGTTACAGCAGGATCCTGAATGATCCCACATCGCCTTTGATTCTCATTCTGACTAATCAGAAGGTGTTGATAAGTTCTCCAAGAGCAGATGCATATCACAGGTTTATATTAACACACTCTTTTTAATACCTTATAGTGTGTGTAGTAACGATGTGGACACCAGACACTCCACAGAAACAGGATCGAAAAGTGTAAATTGTAGACACCTGACTATAAGATCGGTATAAGATGCTTCTTTTTGAACATCCCATTAAACAAGGGTTTTAGTAAAGTCAGGTAGTGATGTAGGTGAGAAGGTGAGGAAGTTCCTGGGGTGCAGTCAGCATTCACATTCAACCCAAAGGTGTTCAATAGGGATGGAGCTCTATTGCAGGAGATCTTCCACTCCAACCCATCGAAGCAGCTGTTCATGGAGCTGGCTTTGTGCACAGGCGCATTGTCATGCTGGAACAGGTTTGGGTTTCCTACTTCAGTAGGGTTGAGGTTAGAGATCTGGAGCAGGCCACTTAAATTTCTCCAATTTTGTGCAGTTTGAGGAAGAACCACATATTAGAAAATCATTTATTTTGCAAATCCCAGAGAAATCCCAGATGATCCCAGGGTCAGTCGTAATACAGCACCCCTGGAGCACAGAGGGTTATGGGGCCTCTCTCAGGGGCCCCAGGAATGGCAGATTGGCAATACTGGGGCTTAAACCCCTTAAATGGAAAATCCATAAGAGAGGATGGAAAAGGCAGGTGTCCCAATACTGTTGTCCATTTACAGTAATGTGTCATTTAGAAGCAGTTTACTGTTTTTGGTAACATGACAAACTCTATTTTTGGAATGAGGGAAGGAGCGTTTATAGCTGCCATAACAAACAGAAACGAGAACAACCGTTTTTCAAGCATTCTGAAAATCATCAATTTGCTAAAACGTGTTGTCTGTCTGCTGGTGCACATTATGTTTCTCCTGTATTTCCTTGTTGATTAATTAATGAGATACATTCACCTATTTTCAGACTTGGATCACTCACACACTCTCAGCAAAACCTGGTTCTTTAGAATGTGATGTTTCTAAGCCAGTGGATTTGTTTTGCTCCTCTTTTCTACTTGGAAACCTTCTGCTAGATAAAGCTCTGTCCTAGAATTAACCTTTTATCCTGAGGGAAAACTGCAGCCACAGTCAAATATTCAATACACTTCATCTTGCTCTGATTGAGAAGTGAGAAATTAGAAAACTGTCGATTCTAATTGCCCTAAATAAAAAAGAAATCCATGAACCTGGGTCGAGAAGGACGGATTTGGCTGAATCAGGCTGAAAAGCAGGTGTAAAAACGAGGTGATCAGCTAGCACCGATGCAGACAGATAGCACGGATAGCTGAATCAGGATAACCCGCAACCCTGGTTAAACAGATTGATCTCAGAGAACGGAATCGAAATGAAAAAGTGTGAGTAATTGCTTTCGTGTGAGGAGCAATCAGCCTTTTACACGGAGGATAGATTATCTCAGAGGGACAATCTGTTCTGTCTGTGTGACCTTTAAAACAAGAATTCATCATGCTATCATCATTAAGATACTAAAGCCAGTGTAACCCCAAGTACGTCTCATGAGGGGACGCCGGCAGCCGACATCCTCAGCAGCGTGAATGGAGATTGAGTGAGGGTCTTTATTCATAACCCCAACCTTAATGATGTCCCTTTTTATAGAAGATTAACCATACATAAATAAAGTGGAACACGGAGCCCATTTATATCCCCCTGTTATGACTGGAGGATTATCTTGTACCATAAAGCCAGCTCAGGGCTGAGGAATGAAGTCCTTTATGCAGAAGTCCTTTATGCTTCAGCGAGAGGAACATTTTCATTCATTTGACTTGATTTACATATTTGAAAAAGCCACTTGAAGTTTTTGTGCCTATATGAATTACGTCTACACTCGAGACAAAATGCTTTTGCTCGAGCTCGATCTACTGCCGATTCTAAATTCCCCTCGGTGTGAAGAAGTGTGGGTTGATGGTGTCCTGTAATGGACTGGCGTCTCATTTAGGGCAGATTCACACCCACAGATCCCAGGATAGTTTCTGGTTCCAAAGTGATTCGTGTTTAATGAGAATGAACATTGAAGCACTTACTGAACCATAAAATGGACAAGTTGGTTGTCTACACAATTATATTGTGTGTCCTGATTATTCTGTAGAATCTTGTTAGAGTAAGAACAGAAGCTGTAACTTTCCCAATGCAAAGACAAGATGATTAAAAAACTTTTTATGGCATTATCTTTTAGATTTACAGCAAAATCAGAAGGTATTCAGTGTGTGTGTGTGTGTGTGTGTGTGTGTGTGTGTGTGTGTGTGTGTGTGTGTGTGTGTGTGTGTGTATTTACAAAGAATGACCAATCCACCAATCCATTAGCCACAGTGGAAGTGCAATCAAAGTGTAGAATCCTCTCAAAGATGATCCAGAGAAATGGGAAATGAACCTGAGCTGCATTTTGCCGTAGAAAACAATGTAAACATGAAGTTTTTCAGTGTGATATTTCGGGGTGTGAATAATTTCTGAATGTTCTGTAAAAGTGGTGCAGTGAGCAGTGTTGCTACTCCGAGGGTGTCGGGTTCGATTCTGTGTAGAGTTCTTCAGGTTCCCCTGGTGTCTGCATGGGTTTTCTAAGGACTCTTCAGTTTCTTCCAACTTTCTAAAAGCATTCCGGTGGGTGGATCAACTGCTCCAGGTTGTCTCTCAGTATGAATGATTGATGGTAAATCTGTGTGTGTGTGTGTGTGTGTGTGTGTTTGTGTGTGTGCCCTGTTGTGAACTAGCATTACTGTACACTCAGCATGTATTCCTCCTATCTCACATATAGTAATCCCAGGATTGTGGAGCCACCATGACCCTGACCATGCAAAAGCCATTGCTGATGGGCTTCATGAGATACAGAGGTGTTTAAAAATCCTGATGTTTCATTGACAGTAAAGATATTTTTATTTTGTGAGTTTTTCCCCCAAATATTACCAGAGTCCTAAATTAACGGTGACAAACTCACTCGTTTTTATCATCTTCTCAGCTCGTGATATTTAAGGACAGAACCTTTTGATGGTTCTTGTGCTTGATGAGCCTTGATGGGCCAGCTCATAAATCTGTTTACTCGTCTATCCATGAGCACTTTTTTGTCCTCCTTCTCCCCATGGGCATAATGCGATTTCTGCTGAAGTGTCTCATTATGATAAACCTTGCAGCTACACAGTGATCTGGATCGAGGAGATAACATGGTGAAGTACACGCTATCTGGAGAAGGAGTGGGTTCTATTTTCACCATCGAGCCCAGCACGGGAGACATCCATGCCTTGAGGAGTCTGGACCGTGAGGAGAAGTCCTACTACACGCTGAGGGCACAGGCCGTAGACGTGGTCACGGAAAGAGCCCTTGAACCCGAGTCTACCTTCATCATCAAGGTCCAGGACATTAACGACAACGAGCCCAAGTTCCTCGAGGGTCCGTATATGGCGAGCGTCCCGGAGATGTCACCTGTAGGTAAGCTGAGCTTCTTCATACGCACACAGAGAAAATATTTGCTTTCCTAAAATGCAGAAAACCTTCCTCCATATCACAGACTTTGTTTTGGAATCCATTTATCTGGGTTACATTAAATTGAACCCTATTTCCTATTCTGGTGAAATATACGGCAGGACTTCCTGAGAGAATTGCTTTTCGGCAATAAAGGTAAACAACGATAACAAGCTTCACATCCTGAACACCCTCTTCACAATCTTTAAAGAGGTCATGTTTCAATTTATACAGTAAAAAAAAAGGCTTTTATATTGAAATATATTTATTTACCTGAACCTGACACCATCACCTTTCCTACAGAGGACAATAAACCCTGTTTGCAGTAGATAAAGTTACATTCTGAAGACTGTCTAAGCCACAGAAATGGGGAAAGTGCGAGAACATCCTGAAAAATCGGGGGGAAGTGAATCATTGTTTGGAAGTTGCTTACAGTCCTGGTCTTTTCTACACGTAGCCAATGTCAGAGAACCTCATATAAAAGACTTCAGCCCTTTGAGGTGCGATCAGCCGTGCACTACTCTATCGGCTAATGTTTTAATTTCCTTGCTACATCATGGATTTTATACATGAATATTTCCAAGGCCAAGGTCCTTTTCCTCCTACGCACAGCGTGTAAAATCCTGATATATATTAATTGCTTTCCCGATGAGACTTTATTAAAGACTCGATTGAATTATTTGAAAGCATGTACGATTTATATTTCATCAAATACCTTGTTCCCAGAATCTCATTGCTTCGGCGAGGCATATTTGTGCTTGATGATGAAGCCCAAAAAAGATGGATTTTTTTCTTTCAGAAGTTCTGCTGTGTAACGCGATCGAATTCGGCCACTGCCTCCCAACATCCACTTTTTCTTTAAAGCGTGGTTTATTTCGAAAAAAGAAAACGTGTCATGTCTAATCCTTCGGGGATTAAACTTAAAAGCTGCCATAAGCATTTTATTTACTTTCTCACTCTTTACAGAACAGAACACTTTTTTGTGTCCTTCTTTCTTTCAAGAATTCATCCTTCTTTTATATATATATTTTTGTCATATTATTAGCTATTTAATGTAGTTATAATATACATATGCTCAACATTTGGGGATAATCGAATAGATTAATGTTTATCTTTTACATGAAAGTGGTGTAACATTAATGGCTAATGATATTACGCACACCTGGCTAATGATATTACCTGGTTTGCTAGCAAGCCCGGCTAATATTCTGAGATCTAGCTGATAGTTATACATATACACACATATACAACATATACTGTAGATCAAATAGCATCTGGTAAAATAACATACACTGGTTAAAAAATAAGATTTTTATAAATACATAACACAATGATTCTAAACGACGTGCTGTCATTGGGACCTCTGCCTCCGCTGCTCCTGAGAAATGACCGGAAGTTTTGTTATTGACCCACTTCCTCACGTCCCTCATGAGCAGTCCTCTGGCAGTCCAGCGCTGTGTCTTATTGCTTGTACATTCACTTAAATATAGTTTTGGGAACAATTTGTGAGTGTAATATTCGTATTGTACACTCATCAGCGTCAAGTGATGTTTTAGTGAACAGCAGTTTCAGTTATCCAACAGGAAAAACTCAAATTTCTTATAATCTACTAACATACTTTTATATCATTTAACCAAATATAATGTAATATACTCTTATAGAATATACTCTAATGTGATCAATATAATATATTCATCTCTTATATGCTCTTATTAATCTATTATACTTGAATACTTTATACTCATATATTCTAATCTAATCTAACATAATTAAATCTACTTAGAATCAGAATTATCTTTATTGCCATCTTTATTTATAGTATCATAGGATGCGTTTTGCAAGAAAAAACTATTTAATATAAGAAGATAAAATAATAAAGTAATAATCAAAGATTTAACTATACAATTTGTTCGGGGTGTGTAAAGTGAGAGAGTGCAATTGAATCTTATTATTGAAATAAGTTTTAAAAGATTATTAAAAAAGTAATCTGATCTAATATAATCCAATCTACTCTACTTTAATCAAATGTAATTTAAAATTCTCTCATCTAATCTAATATTGCAGATCAACAAAGTGTACTTTAAAATTTCTCAAATTTATATTTATATCTGCAGATTTCTAAAGGCCATGATGTATAAACATTATTATTCTGTGAACTCAAACATTAGTTTTAGAATAATTAAATTCTGTTGCTATATAATGCATTTCATAGTCAAATGTAAGTAATAAATAGTATTTTAATCTAAAGTGCAGGAAATGTCATATATGCAGTATAAAATATTATATACAGTTTATATATATATATACAGTACAGACCAAAGGTTTGGACACACTTTCTCATTCAAAGAGTTTTCTTTATTTTCATGACTATAAAAATTGTAGATTCACACTGAAGGCATCAAAACTATGAAAGTATCTACTATCAAAGTCGCCACCTTTTGCTTAGATTACTGCTTTGCACACTCTTGGCATTCTCTTTATGCCTACTTTGAAGAACCTACAATATGACATATTTTCAGTTCACTTTTTTGTTATGTATATAATTCCATATATAATTCCACATGTGTTAATTCATAGTTTTATGCCTTCAGTGTGAATCTACAATTTTTTATAGTCATGAAAATAAAGAAAACTCTTTGAATGAGCAGGTGTGTCCAAACTTTTGGTCTGTATTGTGTATATATATATATATATATATATGTTTATTTTGTTGTAAAACTAACAACTCCAAATCGACACTATATTACTGTAAATAATAATAAATAACACAATAGATGACATTAACCCACATTTCTGTTCACAAAATTGTAACAGAAATAATGCTTCTATATACAGTATTCCAAACTCAGCAATTTCTCATTTCGTATCCGTTATATATTTCCTGGATTCTATTTGTTTATTTTCCAAATAACAAACCAGTTTTATTGCTGAATAAAAATTAAAGTGGGAAATTGCTGAGTCTTGAAGCACACCATTAACCGGTGCGAGGATCTTCATCGCAGTCACGCTCATTTAAACAAAATACGGTTTGAAATACTATTCCGAGTGGAATAACACTGCAGGAGATCCAGTCTTCCTCCTGGAGGAGGTCCGTGGTAATTATTATCGATTACCACACGAGAAAATCTACACACTGCAAACTGAGCGTTTATGTGTACTGCATATTAATACGTATCAACACAAACAGATTGTTGTGTCAATTATCATAAGCATTTAATACGTTGTGGCTCATTAATAGTAGGTCACTTACATTAAAAAAACCTCCTCAAAATTCAATTCTTCCTGCTGCGGCGTCAAAAAAGTTGCTGTACAGAGGAATTTTTGCAGATAGAGAAAGATTAAACCTGGAAAACAACAGTGAAATTGCAGATTTGCAGACTTTTAATTATACAATTAATAATTAAGAATATATTTAAATATTTCGCTTATTTTCTCTCTGAATTCTCAAATTTTCCCTTCACTTCAACTTAAAGACCCAGACTTGTTCCACAAAACCAGCTCCATGAAGATCTGCTTTCCATGGGTTGGAGTGGAAGATCTCCTGCTATAGAGCCTCAACTCTATTAAACAGGATAAATGTGAACTCTGATTGCACCCCAGGCTTCCTTACCTTCTCACCAACTCCTCTGTAGCTTAATAACTCTATATAAATCTTCACAAAATCTAGTGGAACATCTTCCCAGAAGAGTGGAGGTTATTATAACAGCTTATGGAGGAATGGGATGTTCAAGAAGAAACACATACTGTAGCAAAATTATGCTCAGGTGTCTACAGACGTTTATCCATATAGTGTATATTAACAATTTGTAAAGCTTTTCCCAAACTCTTTCATTCATATTGTATGTACAGTCCAGATGTGTAAATCCCACAAACTTGTTTCTAGAAAATGCTGTGTTGCCAGTCTGGAGATGATTCTGCACCATGTGACTGAAGAATTATACTTACAGTACTGATAATAATTATCTTGCATTTGATTTCTAATGAACATCTGTGCACGTGTGTGTGTACAGGTACGTACGTGACGCGAGTCACGGCCACCGATGCAGACGATCCCACGTACGGAAACAGCGCTCAGATCGTCTACAGCGTCCTACACGGCCAGCCTTACTTCTCCGTCGAACCCAAAACCGGTACTTCATTACATCGTTCAAAACAGCGCAGTTCTTGAGACTGTCTATACTTGGATAATATAATTATAGTGTTTGGTTGATGCTCGATGTTAAAGAGTCTCGATGTGAGATGAAAAGCCTGCGTGAGATTTTCTGATCATTTTCCAACCCCTGAGTCTAAAATAAACATTTCACTGTTCGTACGTCTCACGTTGGCATTTTGTTGAGCTGCATTTTTCTGATCAAAAGCTTCTCCCTGTGAGAGAGTGAAACTATTACAGTTGATTAGCCTTTAGCGCAATGTCAAGCGCTCTTAGAGACATTGATTAATAAAGAGCTATTAAAAAACCCGTATCTCCTGATCTCAGCTCAGCCATCAAAGGAAAAATGAATAGGAGTAAACCGTAGCCTGGCTGACTTTACCTGCTTCCTCTCATTCCCGTCTGCTCAGGTGTGATAAGGATTGCGCTACCTAACATGGACCGCGAGATCAAAGAGTCGTACCAAGTCATGATCCAGGCCAAAGATATGGGAGGACAGCTGGGGGGTTTGGCTGGAACCACCACCGTCAACATCACCCTCACTGACATCAACGATAATCCACCGAGGTTTGCAAAAAGTACGTCACAACATGGACACAAATTATTAGAAACAATCGAGATGATTTTTGAAGATAGATTAGAAATCTAACGTTCTATTATAACGGCGGCATTTATGAGCATTTTGTCACCATAGCAACAGTTTGAAGGGAAAAATGATGGTTTCTTATCTTCAATATGTTTTACCCCAATCTGTTCTGTGATCCAATCTCTCAAAAATTTATGGTTTATCCATTGTAATACTGCAGTATGATTCCCTCATGGGTTTAGCTGCGTTTCTCTGAGGTTCTTACAAGGTTTAAATGAGCTGGAATATTGGATTATTATGAGATTTTTTATTGGAATTTTATAGAATGTTCACATTATTATTGGATTGTGCCCTGTTTTCCTAGGGGGCTCTGATTATTTTTTTGGATGGGGTCATCCATTAGAATGTGGTGTGATGTCAAGTCAAGTCAAGTCAAGTCAAGTTTATTTGTATAGCGCTTTTCACAACAGACATTGTCTCAAAGCAGCTTTACACAAATCAACAGTTAAGGTGAATGGTGTGAATTTGTCCCTGATGAGCAGCCGTGGCGACTGTGGCAAGGAAAAACTCCCTTAGATGTTATGAGAAAGAAACCTTGAGAGGAACCAGACTCAAAAGGGGAACCCATCCTCATTTTGGGTAACATCAAGATGTCTGTGAACTCTTCTGAGAAGATGTTTCACTAGATTTTGTGAAGATTTGTGTAAGATTCATTTAGCGACAAGGGTGTCTGTAAAGTCAGGTAGTGATGTAGGTGAGAAGGTGAGGAGGTTCCTGGGGTGCAGTCAGCGTTCACATTCATCTCAAAGGTGCTTAACAGGGATGGAGCTCTATAGCAGGAGATCTTCTTCAAATCGAACCCAGCTGGAGCTGGCTTCATGAGCATCGTCATGCTGTAAGAGGTTCAAATGAAGGGAAAATTCAGTGCTTCCGCATCCAAAAACATACAATCCAATTTTGTACCTCTCAAATCCACATACGCCCAAAAAAAGCCAGGTGTCCCAATACTTTTGTCAAGATTTTTCTTTTTCCAAAACTGGAACTACCATTAATTTTCTTTAAATATCTCATATTTCCAGTATTTCTCAGTATTTCCTATAAATCACCAGTGCACCTGGTTTGAGGAGCATTAAAACCCCATCCTAGTGAAGTCTCCTTCCGACAGCAATCCCACTGGAAATCTTAAAAAAAAAATTTATTTGGTGTTATTCAAAAATCCCAGAAAGGTGCTTTGTTGTACACAAGCAGCAGTTGACTGATCGGAAGCAGCCGTGAACAATTATCTGAATCCTTGAACGCTGTAATTAATAAGCAACGGCTTTGTGTACAGCAAGGATCTGCACTGAAGAGCGACCCGGCACGTTCCAGGGCATTAGATCCACGATTGTCCGTGATTAAACCAGCTGGGGGTCTCAGTGACACAAATACAAACAGTTTTGTCGGATTTGCAAATGTGATTGCGACGCCTGTTCGCTCTGCCAGGCCTGCTGAAGTGATTAGCGGCTAATTAGCGCTAACTACCTCCAGACTCTTGCTGTGATCCACTTTTACATCTCATCCTGAGCGACAGGTTCCTTGCTGATTCCTTCTCTTCCTCTTTCGGGGCTCTATAACAGGTGTCTTTCACCTGAGAGTTCCTGAATCTGCGCCGGTGGATTCCTCATTGGGGAAGATCAAAGCCCATGATCTGGACGTAGGGACGAACGCAAAAGTGGAGTACAGGATCGTACCAGGAGACAGCAGTTCCACCTTCGACATCTACACCGACGCTCACACTCAGGAGGGCACTGTGGTTCTCAGAAAGGTATGTATTTATGTGTGTATTTTTAACATCTCATTCTACATTTATTCTCCATTTGCTCTTATAATAACCTCAATTTTTCTGGGAAGATGTTCCACTAGATTTGGTCGAAATTTGTGGAGCTTCATTCAAGTGTGTTAGTAAAGTCAGGTACTGATGTAGGTTAGAAGGTGAGGAGGTCAGCATTCACATTTATCCCAAAGGTGTTCAATAGTGTTGGAGCTCTATATCAAGAGATCTTCCACTCCAACACATGTAAAGCAGATCTTCATGGGGGTATTTTCTTTTGCACAGGTTCATTGTCATGCTGGAAGGCGTTTGGGTCATCATAAACCTCCTATAACTTCAATATTGTACTTACAGGATCACATATAGTGGGAAAATTCGGGTGTCCTGAGACTTTACAGTGTTTTACACGCGTCTGTTTTTTCACGCCCGAGGTTGAGCGACTCTTATTACACCTCGAACCCCATCCCATTTTTCTCCCAGTACCGTGTGAATAACGCATTACTGAGCTGTAAAGATGTTATTTTCTACACACTGCCAGAACCAGTAAAAAATCTGATCCATCATCTCCTTACTGGTGGTCAGGACTTGTTCCCCAGGAAACCCTGAGGTACAGAAATGCACCTTCAACAAAACCTCGAAAACGAGTCTCATGGCATGCGATTGTTAGGCCCGAAAGAAAACCAAGCGGTCCATCTTTCTTCCTGGATTTCAAAAAGCATGAATAAATAAACCGGTGCTCGAGGATGAGCTCTGCTACCTCTCGATGCGACGTGACAAGTCAAAATCCCCCGCACATCATCTAGCCGAGCCCACTCGCCTCGCCGGGCACGTAACACACGCGTAAGTGCTTCAGTAAAAGCTCGAGGACGAGGCTGAAGTGCACTCGTTTTTTTTTTCTGGAGAGATGGATCGCTCCATCATTACTGCGGTTTAGCTCAGTGGGGTTCTGTGACTCTGTGATGACTGTTTGAGTCTCTCAAGCTCTCGCTCCTGAGATAAAGATCTCACAGATCTGCAGGTTGGCGCAGTTCGAGTGAGAAATAAAACTGGAAGTGATTTGGCCGTTACACAGGAAAACTGTAGCTACAGTCATTATCTTAATGATAATTATCCAAAAATACCGATAATTCCAGCACTTCAAATCATGTTTCTCTTCATACACACATTTTTCTGATTTCATTTGGTTTTCCCCTGCTTGTATATTCCCCAAGCTGTACCCAACCTCCAGAGCATCTGAAGAACAAAGTCACGCTGAGTCCTGACTCTGCAGAACCGTATCTGCTGACCCAAAAAAAAACAGGAAAATGAATATGAGAAATCCTGACTGTGGGGCTGAGAACTGAGAACAGGGTCAATGACAGAACCACGTTTCTGTCATCATCGTCCGTCCTTTCTGGTGTGTGTGTGTGTGTGTGTGTGTGTGTGTGTGTGTGTGTGTGTGTGTGTGTGTGTGTGTGTATGTGTGTGTGTGTGTGTGTGTGCATGGGCACCTTGGGGAACTGCTGAAGCAGTGCATTCTGGGGTGTCTCCTTGCTTCAGGGAGACAGGTCATGGATATAAGAGGACATCGGAGAGAAAACTGGTGTATATTTGTGCGTGGACACGATTACTCTACAATTCATCTCGTTTTTATTCTTTTATTACTGAACTTTTTCTGCTTTTTCACTCTTTTACACAGAATCCAGATCCAGTCCTGATCCCCTGATTTATTATTGATTATTGATGTTATTAAAGCATAACTTACCTTAATGCAGAAATCAAGTCCTGCTTCAGTATAACGGACCCCCGTGTCCTCCTAACGTGTTTTTCCCGGATGTGTGTAACACTCTCTGAGGAGATCCATCTCAGGAGCAGGGTTTTCTCCTCTCCTCACTGACACCTGAGTTTATTGTAATTTGCACCTTCTTTTAATTTTCTGCTTCATTAGAACTCCTTAGTTTCCGAATACGGCTCTGAAAATACCTACAAAAAACGAGCACAGAGACCCGAGCGAGTGTCTGTGAGTGACACGGTATATCCCGCTTATGGATTTATGGCTAAACGATAATTATCGTGAAACAATTCACCTGGCAACGTGTCAGGAGCACTGAATACCAAATCAGGACTGTGGGATTTACATCCGATCTCCAGTGAAGACGGGAAGCGTTTTTATTCATTTATTCATTTAATGCTGAAGGCATTGAGAAACGTTCAGAGGAGATGTTGAGAAGAAGCTATCCATCTATACTGATAAATAAATATACATTTGTTTCATTTGAAAAAAAAAACTTTCTGTCATCCCACATTACTTTCACATGCATTTTAATGACATTCCACACTTCAGCACTTGGTGGAAAATTGCCTCAGATTTAGAATAAAGTGTGTGCAGTGTGTGTGTGGAGTGTGTGTGGAGTGTGTGTGGAGTGTGTGTGGGTGTTTTTCACGAGCCGTATAATCACATGTGAGTCATGCATCACTGTTCTCCTGTACTACGTGATCCTCCACTGATTACTTTCCCGAACACTCCGACTCTGAGGCTTCATTACGATCACGTTCGGAGAAAAGCGAGCGCCGTTTTCCGTCGCGTTTATTTTCTGAAAACTTGCACTGGAGCAGTCAGCAAGCGAAGGCTGACGTGACACAACCTGACACGTGCAATATTTTCCTACATTTCTTTATAAATAAAGGAAGAACAAGAATAAAAACAGCGTGTCTTGAACAATAACAAAAGTTGTGTCTGGTGCTTTTAGGGGCGAAATGTTCAGGTGTTCGGGTCCTTAAATTGTAACTGAACTCACTGTGTAACACCAGTAGAAGTCCCTCACATGGACATCCACGTGTGATTGATCTAATATGCTCTCAGAAGCTCTTCAGCTAAAATACGGATCAGATTTGATCTTTTAGTGCTCGCAAAAAAGACGCTATGCAGGCTCTTACACAACACGTCATAATCAAACAATCGCCACCAGATCAGAGCTAATTAAGGGTTCTCTGAGGAACCATTTCATAACGTCCTGGTCACTGAGGATAATCCTGAGGATTAGAAAAACATGAGTTAAAAAGAGTGGTGAAGGTTTTTCACAGACCTGCTGTAAAAGTTCTCAGTTTCCTTGGATTGTATCTTTATATATACGTATAAATAGTAAAATAAGTAAATTATAGAACATTAGGAGATGCTCATGAGAGGAGAACACACTGGGACATTCTGCTGCAGGAAAAACATCAGCAACGTGGTACGATAACGATTTCCTTTTACCATGTCGTACATCCTGAAGGGTTTCTTTTTTTGCTCTGATGCTGCAGCGATTTGCCTCGTCGCCGGTGTGGTGTAATAAACAGTAAGCTCCGTATCTTCAGCGTGAAACAGTGGAGCTCGGAGCACAGAGTGTGAGCGGTACGTGGGTTACACGTGGAAGGCAGGAAAGTGCTGAGAGTCAGATGCAGCTTCTGACAACTCGACTGGAATTTGAAACGCAGCTCGGTTTGCTCGTGTCATGATGCAACAGCGTGAGCTATAGGAAACTGAAAGCTCCTGCCAAGATAAGAGAGGAAGTGGAGACCGGAAAGCGGAGGAAGAGATGCCCTGATGCCACGCGGCACAGAGACGAGAGGAAACGCTGTGCTTTTATGTACGGAAATGACAGGATCTGACACTACTACACTACAACACCCAGAACCTGAGAGAAGTGAGACTCTGATGGTGTGTTTGGTCTCTCTGATGTTTCATAACCTTCTCCTGTAACAGACAACACTGTCAAACAACTTGTTAGGGAAAAGTAAGTAGCAGTATTTTACAATTCCTGCTACCTTTACTACCTTTACTGTTACTTCTACTAGTATCAGGTCGTGCATTTCACTCCTCAACCTTCATGTTCTACCTGAATCAATCCACCTCTTAATCCCATCATCATGAAGTCACGTCTGTAGAAAGCGTCAGTATTATAGAGATGTGCAGTGGAACAGAAAGAACTCTTCCCAAGTTCCTATTTGACTTGTGTTTTATTTACTTCTGACTTTTGACACTTTTTTTTTACAGCTTTTTTTTTTTTTACAGTTTGCACATTTTCTCAGTTAAACTCAGTAAACTTTCCCACGTCACGGCGTGTCTCTGTTCCAGCCGCTGGATTATGAAAGCCGGAAAGCGTACAGTTTTAAAGTCTCAGCGTCGGACCCGCACATGGACGCTCGTTTCCTGCAGGGTGGCTCACACAGCGACTCGGCCGTGGTGAAGCTCAGCGTGATGGACGTGGAGGAACCTCCTATCTTCAGCAGCTCAGAGTACAGCATGGAGACACGGGAGGGAGCTGCAGGGAACACGATCGGGGTGGTGAAAGCCCACGATCCTGACACGGGGCACAGTCCCATCAGGTCTTTACACACACACACACACACACACACACACACACACACACACACACACATAACTCATGTTTAAAACACTGACGTTTCCTCCCTCAGGTGATCATGAGCGCTGGTGATCTGAAGAGTGTGACATTGTGATAAACATTATTTGTGGATGAATATTTTATAAGGAGACACACAGCAGACTCGGTGATTCAGCACATGCTGGTGTTTCTGCTCTGCTTTTAATATTTCACTACTGCACATTAGCAGCAGTTCCTGTGAGACGATGCAATAACACACACACACACACACACACACACACACACACACACTGTAATACAAAATAACACACAATAACACACTGTAATACACAATAACACACTGTAATACACAATAACACTCCATAACACACCATAATGTACACACCGTAATACACAATAACACACTTTAAATACACTATAACACAAGACACACAATAACGCACTATAATATGACACCAACACACCATAACACATAATGATACACCGTAATACACTATAACGCACTATAAAAAAACACAAAAACACACTACAACACCATAAGACATTAACACGCCATAATACACAATAACACACTATAACACACCATAATACACAAGAAGACACCAAAAGACACTATAATACACAATAACACAACAAAAACACACAAAAACACACAATAGCACACAAAAACACACTACAACACCATAAAACACAAGAAGACACCAAAAGACACTATAACACACAATAACACAACAAAAACACACAATAACACACCATAATACACAATAACACACTATAACACACCATAAAACACAAGAAGACACCAAAAGACACTATAACACACAATAACACAACAAAAACACACAATAACACACCATAATACACAATAACACACCAAAAGACACAATAACACACAATAACACACCATAGTGCACAAGAACTCACTATAACACATCACACACAGAAGAACACAAAAAACTAAACATTATATTCAGTAATACACAATAACACAACAAAAACACACAACACACAGTAACACACCATAATACACAATAACACACTTTAACATGCCATAAAACACAGGAAGAAACCAAAAGACACTATAATACAGAATAACAAAACAAAAACACACACACAATAACACACAGTAACACATCATAGTACACAAAAACACACTATAACACATCACACAACATCACACACAGAAGAACACAAAAAACTAAACATTATATTCAGTAACACACAATAACACATTCTGTGTCTTTTAATATAAAACTATATATTTTGTGTCTTTACACTTTATTTACACTTTTGTTAAATGTATTAAAAGTCTCGTTGTCACTTCCTGCATGTTCCAGTTGTGTGATTATGAAGTCAGTGTTGGTGGTGTTTTTGTCTCACTCATAATTAAAGCTCTCAGAACTCTGAGAACATTACACACACTCATGTGTACACGTTGTGATGTTTCTGCTGTGCAGTTACTCCATCGAGTGGAACCCAGACACGGAGAATTACTTCAGCATCGATCCTGTCCAAGGCACCATTTATTCCCGAGAAGCTCTGGACAGAGAGACGACCCCAAAACACAACATCACTGTTGTTGCAACTAAAGTCAGTAAGTACACAATACACACATTCCTCATCAGTTCCTCATCAGTTCCATGTTGTTCTCTTAATGTTCTTAACTACACACACTTCATTTCCTCATCGTTCTCCTCCAGTCCTATCTCATCGTCTCATCCACTCATGAACTTCATCTGTGATGATGAAGAAGAAAACACACCAAAATGTGCAGTGACAAGCACAAAAATCCGATTACTAACAACATCACTCCATCTAGTGGACATTTACAGGAACTGCAGTGATGTGTAACAGTGTTGTGTATATGTTATAAATGTTATAATTGTGTGTGTGTGTGTGTGTGTGTGTGTGTGTGTGTGTGTGTGTGTGTGTGTGTGTGTGTGTGTGTGTGTGTCTGTGTGTGTGTGTGTGTGTGTGTGTGTGTGTATCTGTATTGTGTTGTGTCTCAGAATAGAAATGTCCTGCTTTGATCTTTCAGATGATCCGCTCCTGTACAGTCGAGTTGATGTTGTAATCACGGTGCTTGATGTCAATGAGTTCCCTCCAGAACTTTCTTCTCCGTATGAGGTGTTTGTTTGCGAGGATGCAAAAGTAGGCCAGGTAAGTGTGTGTGTGTGTGTGTGTGTGTGTGTGTGTGTGTGTGTGTGTGTGTGTGTGTGTGTGTGTGTGAATAATCCTGCAGTCACTTAGTTAGTCACAGCGGCGGCATACAAAAATGGTTGTGATTTTGAGAGCGATGTTACGTGCTGTTTTGAGACAATACAGTGTGTGTGTGTGTGTGTGTGTGTGTGTGTGTGTGTGTGTGTGTGTGTGTGTGTGTGTGTGTGTGTGTGTGTGTGTGTTTGTGTGTGTGTGTGTGATTGCTCTTATTCAGAAGTGTTTTAGGTAAAAACCTGACAAAGACTCTTCTTTTCAGATGAGTGTTGCTCTCTCTCTCTCTCTCTCTCTCTCTCTCTCTCTCTCTCTCTCTCTCTCTCTCTCTCTCTCTCTCTCTGTCTCTCTGTCTCTCTCTCACTGCCTCTCTCTCTCTCTCTCTCTCTCTCTCTGTCTCTCTCTCTCTCTCTCTCTCTCTCTCTCTCTCTCTAATGTTCCTCCGAATGTAGACTATATACCAAAAGTTTGTGGACACCTGACTATAAGATTGCTATGTGCTTCTATTTGAACATCTCATTCCACATGTGCTCTTATAATGAGCTCCACTCTTCTGAGAAGACGTTCCACTGGATTTTGTGGAGATTAATTCATCCATAAGGGTGTTAGTAAAGTCAGGTAGTGATGTAAGTGAGAAGGTGTGGAGGTCGGGGGTGCAGTCAGTGTTCAGTATGGTTGCAGCTCTATAGCAGGAACATGTTTGGGTCTCCAAACCTTTTCTCTATAAACGTCCTATACAGTTGTGTATCTCCAACGTTCCATATCAGGTTTGGAACAGAACCACACATGACTGGAAAAGTTGGGTGTCTGAATACTTTTGGCAGTACAGTGTGTATGTGGAATTGAACCCTGTGGCGTTTGGCATCGCTGCACTTCTTTTACAAATTAATATTGAATTAAAAAGTACTGAAAATAAAAGTGTTTTTAAATACGGTGTTTAAATGATGCTTCTGAAGGTGTTCATGATTATGTTGTTTACTTACGGATCACGTGACTCACTACGGCTAATTAGGAGCAGCTTGCTAGTTTCTTTGCCAGATTTCTTCACTTCGTTAACTCCAGAGAAACAAATCCAAGCCTAAGCATCTGCATGCGTTTTCCTCTAAGCAGCTTTGTGGGGGGAAAAAAGCGATTTCTCATTACATCCAAAATAAGATTTATCACGGCAATGCTGGATTCTGATTGGTCAGAAGGTGTTCACTGATTGCCCAGACACTTGCAAATCACATGTTTATACAGGGGTGGCACAGGGAATTTTGGAAACAAGGAGTTGGCGACTTCAGGGCGTGGGTGATTGATTGGAACCAGTATGAGCTTGGTTCGAACCCCTTTCTGTTAGTTATAATGGATTTTTTGATAATATAATATAATGGAGTTATGATTTTCTCTGGTGTGAGGGCCGTTCAACACCACCTGGGACTTCTTTTTAAATTCTGAACCCTTTTCTTCAAAAACAATATCATCTGCAAACATCATAGTCCACGGAGACTTCTGTCTGACTTTGTCCTTCAACTGGTCCATCACCACTGCAAACAGGAAAGGGCTCAGAGCCGATCCTTGATGCAGTCCAACCTCCACCTTAAACCAGTCTGTCGTTCCTACTGCACACTTCACTGCTGTCACACTGTCCTCATACATGTCCTGCACCACCCTCACATACTTCTCTGACACACCAGACTTCCTCATACAGTACCACAACTCCTCTAAATCCACAAACACACAATGCAGCTCCTTCTCTCCTTCTCTATACTTCTCCATCAACATTCTCAAAGCAAATAATGCATCTGTGGTGCTCTTCCTCAGCATGAAACCATACTGTTGCTCACAGATGGCCACTACTCTTTCCCATAACTTCATAACTTCATGGTGTGACCTAACTGGTAATGATGCCGAAAATCTCTCACACTATCACTATTCTTATAAAAGGTTTTACGGCGATCACTTGTTGTGCACTACTCCACTGCTCCATTAGGGGCACCAACTCCTAGTTCCCAAAATTTCCCATTTCCCTGCACCACCCTTGTATTATTGTCTTTGTGCTAATACATACTTGTTTCTATAGTAACAGCTGATTTACCAGATTAAGCACGTCTTTACGTTATTGCATCCAGGTGATCCAGGTCTTCAGCGCTACAGACAGAGACATGCCTAATATAGGACACAGATTCTTCTTCAAATCTCCCAGAGATATCCGGAACAAGAACTTCACTATCCGGGATTATGGAAGTAAGTGTTGTAGCTCCTGAATGGTGGAAGTGTCCAGTGGAAGGTTGTGATTTTAAAACAGTGTGATGGCTTTGCTATTGATGACTGAATGTCCAAAAGAGAATAATGATCTTGCTTTGTGGTTGGAAAGACTGGACTTTGAGAACATACACTTACATTTACAGAGTAACTTATAACAGAGCAGTTGATGGTTGAGGACCATGCAAATGTCTTAATTTTATGCAGATTTATGCAGATTTGATGAATAACATCTGACAGCAAGCCAGAACAACCACCTGACCTCCTCCATGTCTGACTCCGATTCAGTCTGTAGTTGATCCAGAGAGAAGATTTCTTCACATGACTAGATAAACTAAACCCTCCATTTAACAAAACCGTCAGGAACATACTGTAGGTTGGCATTTTATCTCGTTATTTTCTTCTCTGAATTCTGGTCAGCAGGTCATATAGCTGGTAAAGCTCGTAATCGTTTTTACCTCCAACTTTTGTCAATGGATCGTCTTTGTTGCTTTGGTTTATGGTTTATGAGTCCGACATGTGGCCTGCTGAGTGTAATTCTTTATTGCATCACACACAATCAATAACCACCTTTTCACTGGAGAGCTTTAGAGCTGCAACTCTGATCAGGATCTGTAGCTTGTGGTGCTTTTCTCCGTGAGCCAATGGAACACAGCAAGCAGAAACAAAACTGACTTGAAATGTCATATGATTTATGTTTGACAATAATTTACAGTATGAAGAAAAAAAACGGTTCTTCAAAACGTCAAGAAAATCCCAAAGCCACGTCTGTATGCAGAGACACAAGTTTAAATTACTGAACAATTACAACATTCGGGAGACGCCCTTTTTCATAGCGACTTATATTTGTCATTTTATACAACTGAGGGTTAGGGGCCTCACTCAAGGGCCCTGCAGTGGCAGCTTGGTGATGCAGGGATTCAAACTCATGACCTTTTGATTAGAAGTTGTACATCTTTACCACTATTTTACCACTTCCCCAATTACATCAATGCCAAGTTAGTAGCTGGTGCATCTAAAAGATAAAGGAGGCTGCTAATTGTGATAATGCCACATCTGTAAACAGCAGTCCAAACACCAATTGGATTCTGAATCCCGACACAGCTTCTAAATCCAATTCCTAATTGGGGTCAAAATAATTACAGAGGTTCTAAATTGTAATGGGAGTCCAAATCCCATTACCCGAGAAGTGGTTCATATTCTAATAAGAAGGGTCCAAATCCCAGTAGGGGTTCAAATCTCAACAGAGGTTATAAATCTTAATGGGTCCCTAAATTCCAAAGGTGGTGGTGGTGGTTAGGGAGAAGTTCCAACCCCAGCAGTACCACATCTATGGCCAGGGGTCCAATTCTCAGTGAAAGTCCAAATCACAGTAATGCAGTTTGTCTGAGAGCAAAATTGGCCCCAAATTGTTGAAATGCTCTGTGTTTCTTTGTGTACTGAAATAACATGACCACATGAGACAAAATGCACGTTCTGTTCACTTTGGGTAAGCGTGACCCGTTGTAAATTTGGACCGAAGTGGACTGACGTGTTCTCAACATGCGCTTAGATTAAAAATGAGTTTGTTCTTTCAGCAGAAGCTTTTTTTTAATAATGAATTTTCATAATGAAATGAAATGTCACAGTTGACTGCTCTGAAAGCTCTGATCATTACTGATGAGTGCAGAGGAGTCCACATACTACTCTGTGTGTGTGTGTGTGTGTGTGTGTGTGTGTGTGTGTGTGTGTGTGTGTGTGTGTGTGTTTGCAGACAACACGGCCGGACTTGTAAACAGGCGTGCAGGATTTGGGCGGAGGGAGAGGAGTGTGTATGAGGTGCCGGTGGTGGTGGAGGACGGCGGCTTCCCCGTCCAGAGCAGCACCGGGACGCTGAGTGTACGTGTCTGTGCTTGCGATGTCTCCGGTTCCATCTTGGACTGCAGCACCAAAGCTTTTCTTCTGCCTCTGGGTCTCAGCCCTGGAGCTCTGCTGGCTATTCTTCTGTGTGTGATCATTCTGCTGTGTAAGACATGTTCACCACACACATGTTCGTAATGAATATATCCTGCACCTTCAGTGTCCTTGTCTTTAACCTTCAATTTAGAATGTGTTACTTTAAAATCTCATTTTTATTATGTTTTAGGAAAAGGAGGCGTGGCCTCTATCTCTGTTATTAATTCAGATTAATCCATAAAGGAGGCATGGCCTCTGTCTCTGTTATTAATTCAGATTAATCCATAAAGGAGGCATGGCCTCTGTCTCTGTTAGTAATTAGGATTCGTTTATAAAAGGAGGTGTGGCCTTTGTCTCTAAGTAATTAAAATTAATGTATAAAAGTAGGCGTGGCCTCTGTCTCTTAGTAATTAAGATTAATCTTTAAAGGAGGTGTGACCTCTGTCTTTGTTAGTAAAAATTTAGATTAATTTCTAAAGGAGGCGTGGCCTCTGTATCTATTAGTAATAATTAAGATTAATCTCTAAAGGAGGTGTGGCCTCCATCTCTGTTAGTAATTAGGATTCATTTTAAAAAGGAGGCGTGGCCTCTGTCTCTGTTAGTAATTAGGATTTGTTTATAAAAGGAGGCGTGGCCTCTGTCTCTTAGTAATTAAGATTAATCTTTAAAGGAATTGTGGCCTCTGTCTTTGTAAGTAATAATTTAGATTAATTTCTAAAGGAGGCATGGCCTCTGTATCTATTAGTAATAATTAAGATTAATCTCTAAAGGAGGCGTGGCCTCTGTCTTTTTTAGTAATAATTTAGATTAATTTCTAAAGGAGGCATGGCCTCTGTATCTATTAGTAATAATTAAGATTAATCTCTAAAGGAGGCGTGGCCTCTGTCTTTTTTAGTAATAATTTAGATTAATTTCTAAAGGAGGCGTGGCCTCTGTATCTATTAGTAATAATTCAGATTAATCTCTAATGGAGGTGTGGCCTTTGTCTTTTTTAGTAATAATTTAGTTTTATTTCTAAAAGGAGGCGTGGCCTCTGTCTCTGTTAGTAATAGTTAAGTGTAATCTCTAAAGGAGGTGTGGCCATTGTGTCTTACTCCTAGTTAAAAGGGTGTGGTCAGTGTCTATTAGTACAAATAAAAGGGGCGTGTCATCTGTTTGTTAGTCCTAGTAAAGTAGGCGTGGCTTTACAGCTCAGACCCACTTGCTGCTTTAAATGTAAATTTAAATCACACTAAATGACAGAAGTAAATGCACCCCATCATATCCAAGCTTGGATAAGGAGGCTCTTATTTTTGCCACGAGGGGGCAGTGCTGTAAAATAAACCTAGAAACCTGGAACTGAAACAGAAGCAGGAAAGAAAAAAAGACCTACAAATGGCTTCCTAATTACAGTCTCAGGTTTATTCAGGAGAATCTTCATGCTGCTTCTGCAGAATGAAACCTTACATGTGATTCATGGCCTTGTTACAGCCGTGTTTCTCTCTCTGTCTTTCTGTCAACCTCCTGCCATCTCCATTTCTCTCTCTCTCTCTCTCTCTCTCTCTCTCTCTCTCTCACACCCACACACTCTCTCGATCTATCTCTGTCTTTGCCTCTCTCTCTTTCTCTCTCTCTTTCTCACACACTCTATCTCTGTCTTTGCCTCTCTCTCTCTCTCTCTCTCTCTCTCTCTCTCTCTCTCTCTCTCTCTCTCTTTCTCACACACTCTATCTCTGTCTTTGCCTCTCTCTCTCTCTCTCTCTCTCTCTCTCTCTCTCTCTCTCTCTCTCTCTCTCTCCCTCTCTCTCACACACTCTATCTATCTCTGTCTTTGCCTTTCTCCCTGACCCTCTTCTATCATTTTAGTTTCTCTGTGTAGTGTATTTCATGCCTACCCTTGTTTTCATTCTTACTATCTTTATATTTACATTTCTTTCTTTCTTTCTTTCTTTCTTTCTTTTTTTCCCCCACCGTTTTCTCTCTCTCGTTCTTTCTCTCTTTCTCTCTCTCTCTCTCTTTCTCTCTCTCTCTCTCTCTCTCTCTCTCTCTCTCTCTCTCTCTCTCTCTCTGATATTCCTAATCCCCTATTTTTCTTTTTGAATGTTGTTGTTGTTCTCAAAATGCTCTCCTTTCCTCTTTTTTATTTTTTCACATCCCACCCCGCTCTCTCTCAATACCCCAATTTATTGACACACTCTTTCTGTTTATCTCTCTTGTCCTTTCCCTCTTTGTCTGTCCGTCTCTCTCCGTCTCTCTCCGTCTTTGTGTTTCTGTCCTTTGTCCTTGCTGTGAGAGATGGAAATGGAAGCTGAGTCTGTCTGTCACTCAGGGAAGCACAACAGCGCACAAAAAGAGCGAGAAAACAGGAAGTCAGCTAATAACAGACACACACACACACACGCACACACACACACACACACACACACACACACACACACACACACACACACACACACACACCTCTCAGGGTCACTTTCATCTCGATTAATTTATTTTACCTGTGATCACATTATTTGCATAACGATGTGTGTGTGTGTGTGTGTGTGTGTGTGTGTGTGTGTGTGTGTGTGTGTGTGTGTGTGTGTGTGTGTGTGTGTGTGTGTGTTGGCAGTAACTCATGCTCCGTATTATGTCTTGCAGCGATCGTGGTTCTGTCCGTGTCTCTGAAGCGCCACAGCAAGAAGGACGTTTTGATGTCGTCGAAAGAGGACGCGAGGGACAACGTGATCCGCTACGACGACGAGGGCGGAGGCGAGGAAGACACGCAAGCCTTCGACATCGGAACTTTGCGCCACCCGGAGGCCGTAGAGGACTCATCTGTCCACCGTTACGACCTCCGGGACGACAGGAACGGCGAGGACGTTCAGGTGTACCTCCAACAGCGGTTACAGGAGAACCACCAAGACGACACGGAACCACCGTACGACTCGCTGGCTACGTTCGCGTACGAGGGCTCGGGTTCCGCGGCCGAGTCGCTCAGCTCAATCGAATCGCAAACTCACGAGATCGACATCGGCCTGGACTTGACGTCGATGGGAGACCTGGGACCTCGTTTTAGCGATCTGACTCTGATCCTTTCCATGAGAAAAGACAATGAAGGAGAATCGCGTCTCCCACACGCTGAGGGATCAAAACCGAGACGAGACGACTGATGCGATTTTATTCTTGGAGAAGAGCTCGGTGAAAGTGGAACACCTGGAAAGCTATTATTTCAGGCGTAACACATCGACCGAGGCAGTACCAGAGACGTGCGCTATCTTTTTTTTTTTTTTTTTCCTCACGCGTTCCTCAACCCGTTTTCAACTCATTCAGGTTGGAAGTTGCAAAGCCTTCTGACTGCGTCTTCACTCCAGCTTCATGTTTGCACTTGTCAGGAACTGAGTTAAAAAAAAATCCTTTCGGGGGGATTTTGTAAAAGCGCCCCTTTGATATGAAAAAGTGCCTCAAAACTTATTTTCTTTTTCTCTTTCGGTTCACACGCTCATTCTTCCAAGCTAATCGACTTTGCTCTCTGTAGCTTGAGTTTCTCACTTGTTATGAAGAAGGGACTAATAAAGAAAGAAATAAAGATCAAAGACCTTTGTTTTGCTCCTTCAAATCGGTGACGTTGTGTTGAAGTTTGGGATGCGAGTACACAGTAAATCTGGAAGTGTGTGCGTGTACCGCTATGCAAATATCTCATAGTACAATAAAGAAATTATTCTAGCGTACAATTATGCAGAAGAAAGAATCTACGCTACACATTCACATGCTAACGTGTTGCTAATAAGATTAGTGAAAGGAAGCTGGTATGCTAGCATGTACACTACTATGCTAATAATCAAGTGTGCAAATAGGAATTGGGATAGGATTTTCAAACGCAACAAACTGTGATGCACTCTCTATCAGCAGGAACTTCTTTAGTAATCTGAGCTACAGAAGTTCTTCTGTTAGGCCCACAAGAGCTGCAGTTTTGGAGATGTTCTGATCCAGTCGTCTGGACGTCACAATTTTGTTGAACTCGCACAAATCCTTACGCTCGCCCATTTATCCTGCTTCTAACATCAACCACACACATAGGCTTGTTATGTTACTACTCAATCCAGCTAACGACCGAGTAGATTCCTACATACTACATGTGCACAAGAACATGAAGAAAAACATGCGTTAAACTAGTACTTTTTACAGCACAGTAAATTTTTTTTTCTCCCAGTCATGTTCAGAAGCTGGTGTCAGAGTGCAGGTTCAGGCATGTTACAGCGCCCCTGGAGGACAGAGGGTTAATGAACCCAAGAGCTGCAGCTTCGTGAAAACAGGGTTTGAACCCCCAACCTGTAACCAGAGTCTTAACCACTGAGCTTCCACTTCCACATACCCACACAGGAGATCTTTTCCAACAACAAAAAGTGTTGAATTGTTTTTTCAAACTGCAGGTTTATATTAATGTATTTATTTTAATTATTTTATTACGTTTGCTGAAACCTAAAGACGCTCTGGTGGTAATAAACTTGTGTGGGTGATGTTTTCTGTCATTTATTTAGCAATAATTAAAAGAGTCTCCAGTTTCAGAGGAAAAGCAGTAACTTTAGAAAGATTTAAACATTGAGAATTTTAGTGCCAATTTTATTAGCGTTTTTGTTGAACCACAGCTGTTAATCTGAAAAGGGGGGATTTATGAAGGTTTTGGCATCATCAGATCCATCGTAAGGGTCTAATCAGGTTTGGAATTGTAAGCCAAGTCGGGCAGCGTAGCTCCGTGTGTATGGAGATGCCTGGAGATGCAGCACAGCTCGGGGTTTTGGCTTTATAAGAGCTTTTGTCTTTCCAGATTGATGATGTGGCTCGAAAAGCCTCTAAAAACCAACGTACAAATGAATATGGTCCGATAACAAATCCGTTTGTTTGTTCCACCGGATTTATGATTACAATTTCAAACAGCAGACCCACAAACCCCATTTCATAAACAAAGACAAATGAGATGTGGCTGAGGAAATGGACGATTGTTGCCTACCATTTGCATTTCGGCTCTATTCTCATCATCACATCTACAAAAATGGGATCCACACACACACACACACACACACACACACACACACACAATTGGCTGAATGTCATTTCCAGGTCCACGTTCCAAAAAATCCATCAAAACCCACGAGTCATAAGGAGTTTCTGTAAAGTCGGAGCTGCGTCGTGCTTCTGGTTTTTACGGCTGACTTTCATACACCAATCTCTTAATTTAAGCTCAAATGTCAAGTGGTTTTCCAAATGTCAGATGGTGCACCACGCTTTATGATAACAGGCCGCCAGAATCGACACCACGGGGTAATTACCACCTTTTGAAAAACTCTCGCCACATAAAAAAGGAAATTTCAGACCTTTTGAACAAATTCGATTCGCTTTAGTAGACAAAACATCACATCTTTCACGTGATGAGAAGATAATAAACATGAAAATCAAGTGTGTGAAAACGACCTCAGAAAGTTGGGAAAAGTACCGTGAAGTTATCAGAGCAACTAAAAAGCTAAGTTTTCCAGATTTAACAGAGTCTACGACACTTTCCATACAATTGGAATGTGTTTGAACTTTTCAGACATTCACTTTTATAATAAGTTTCACTCTTCTGGGAAGATGTTCCTCCAGACTTTGTGTAGATTCATTCAGCAACAAGGGTCAGGAGAGGACAGGAGATCTTCTAAAACCCCTGGAAATCAGATCTTCATACAGCTGGGTTCATGGACAGGGGCATTGTGATGCTTCTATAGAGTTTCTCTCTTGCATGTGTCTGCTGTTTGAAACATTTTTTTGTTACTGGTTGACTAGTAAAAAGTTCTGCGACTCGGATGTGAACACAGTCCAGGTCAGCACGCTTCCTGCTTCATAAATATTCTACATCTCTGTGTGTGTCTGTAATTATGCAGCATTTCGTAACGGGTCTCACACTGAATACCAAACAGCACTTCGAAAGTTCAGAACGCGACACTGCGATCTCAGCACAGACAAATCCGTTATTACGCCGTGTTCTGTGATTTCCTATTCGATAACAGTTTAGTGTGGTTTTATTATCACACCCTCACAGTGCTGCTCCAGAATCCAGAGTTCTGCACCGGATACGAGTCTCACACCATTCTCAGGTTCTCAGATAAATTCCCAAAAGAAACCTGTTATCCAGTGAGTTTGTATCTGTATATACTGTATATATATTAGGGGTGTAACGTAGATGTATTCGTGCCGAGATTTTTCGGTACAGGTCTTTCATTTCAGTGCATATGTGTATTCAATTCTTTGTACGTGCAGAACATAGTTAAAATCTGAGTTCCCTCAGGAACATATTAAGTGGTTGCCCGCACCACGGTCTCCGGAAAGGAGAAAATCCTGACAATTCCACATATCGAGGGAGTGAATGAATGAAGGATGAAAGGAATAAAGACATTTGTTAAAGTCTGCTAAAATAAATAGAACAGTTAAGTAGATCATATTTAAAAAAAATTTAATATTAAATGTAAAACACACACACACACACACACACACACACACACACACACACACACACACACTGGTTATTTCCGCCTGCATTAAAGTGAACAATCAACAAAAATTCTACCTCAAATCGTGGCTCTAAAATAAACATAATACGCAAGTTATTGTATAAAACGACACGGCAACATCGGTCGCTTTTATTCTCAGTCAATTTCCTTCTACTGCGCAATAAACACACCAAGATTTAAGTCAAACTGTCGCCAGATCTGAAGAAATAAACATTGAAGAGACATTGGAAATCTTGGACAGGATTTAGAGCATTAGGAAACGCTATTAAACTATAACATTGAATAACAGGTTGATGTGATGAAGTGGAGTTGATTATTTTTCTAAAACACTTGTGTTTTATTTGCAATGAATATAGATTTGATTGAGTAACGTAGTAGAAATGAGTTACATCCTGTTCTTGCTTACATTATAGCAGCTATAAACACTCATTCCCTCACCGTCCTGCCTTTTTATTTTTAAAAAGAAGTGTGAACTTCTCTGTCCTGAAGATCTTACAGCTTGATCGCTGATTATTACACTGGACACTGGAGACTCCTTCTGTAAAAGTGCAAACATAACAAAAAACTCTAATTTCAGCTTCTGCACTTTCTGACCAATCAGAATCCAGATCTCATCAGCCCAAATTATTATCCATCTAGATTGTATGTATCCTTTAATCTGAGTTCTCATTACTGCAGCTCTTGGCTTTAATCCATCCTTCTTTTGTTCAGGAAGCTTTAGGAACAGAGACTTTCACCTAATAAATAGGCAATAAATGTGTTTTAAACCTTATTAGGCTGTGTAAACTTAATCTACCTTAAATAATGGCAGAGTAATAAAACAAGTAATAAACCTCGTATTATCCACAAGGTCGCAGTCATTTACTCTGGAGCTGAAGAACAAGAAACGACTCCAGCTGAAAGAGTGACAAAGTGAAAGATCGAGGAATAAGACACGACAGACTGTAGAGGTTAATCAAGTATAATCCACACTATGAACTATGGTATACTTTATATATATATATATATATATATATATATATATATATATATATATATATATATATATATATATATATATAGATATATATATACAATATATCAAGCTGTTATTGATGTTATTGATGTGTAAAAATCACAATTCTGCTGCTTCGAATCTCACACCCAGAGATAAAGTAGTGCCAGAAGATTATCAGGTTTAATAATAATAATCATGTTTCTACTAATAATAAAGATGTTGGAGTTAAAACCTGGTGCTGTTTTTCTGACTGTTTCTCAACTGAACGTTTTCTTCAACAATTTGTCTCCAAATTCCTCTTGTGCCTCCAACATTTTATCAAAAGTAAGTCACAATATTCACCATAGAAGTTCCACCACATGCAAAACTCCTCCATGGAGATCAGTGAGGTCATTAGGAAACGTGTACAATCGCTGTTTTACTCTGGATGGAACTGGAACTGGATGTTTCTATGGTAACAGGTGTTTATAAACACCACCTTCATTTAGATTCAACTAACGAACACAAACAACCAACACTCTGAACTCACACCTGAACTCCTTCCAGCCAATCACAATCCACTATTCACACTTGAACTCCTTCCAGCCAATCACAATCCACTATTCACACCTAAACTCCTTCCAGCCAATCACAATCCACTATTCACACTTGAACTCCTTCCAGCCAATCACAATCCACTATTCACACCTGAACTCCTTCCAGCCAATCACAATCCACTATTCACACCTAAACTCCTTCCAGCCAATCACAATCCACTATTCACACCTGAACTCCTTCCAGCCAATCACAATCCACTATTCACACCTGAACTCCTTCCATCCAATCACAATCCACTATTCACACTTGAACTCCTTCCAGCCAATCACAATCCACTATTCACACCTGAACTCCTTCCAGCCAATCACAATCCACTATTCACACCTAAACTCCTTCCAGCCAATCACAATCCACTATTCACACCTGAACTCCTTCCAGCCAATCACAATCCACTATTCACACCTAAACTCCTTCCAGCCAATCACAATCCACTATTCACACCTAAACTCCTTCCAGCCAATCACAATCCACTATTCACACCTGAACTCCTTCCATCCAATCACAATCCACTATTCACACCTGAACTCTTTCCAGCCAATCACAATCCACTATTCACACCTGAACTCCTTCCAGCCAATCGCAATCCATTATTTACACCTGAACTCCTTCCAGCCAATCGCAATCCACTATTTACACCTGAACTCCTTCCAGCCAATCACAATCCACCATTCTGCAGGAGTTCATGCTTCATTATTTTTTTTAAATGTAACAATAAAAATAGAAAGTGATGTTCTTTAATTGTACTTATTGATGATCTACAATTTATATGAGTGCAAAATGATATTAAAATTATATACTGCTGATTGTGTGTGTGTGTGTGTGTGTGTGTGTGTGTGTGTGTGTGTGTGTGTGTGTGTGTGTTTCCTGTATAAGGAAGAAAAAGCAACTTCGCATAAACTACAGAGGATCTCTGGTGGCTGGTGGAACAACTTTCCAGTGACATATTTAGAGCAGTGAATGTGACACGACTTCAATGCAGAACACACAAACACACACACACACACACACACACACACACACACACACACACACACACACACACACACACACAAACACACACATACACCTTCTCTCTCTATCACGAGGCCCAATGTGAGTATAATATCAAGCTTGGGAATTGGGACGACGCGGCAAGCAGAAGAAGGAAGTATCGCTCTGGAAATACATGTAATCCAAAGAAATAAATATCTCATTGTGGCACATTGGCACGACCTATTTTCCTTTAACTCCATGATTCTCTCTCCTTCATCGTCTCCAAAACAAAACACGCTCACGAGTCACTTTCATCTTCCAGGAAAACGTTCTGCTGCACACGGCACATATCACAAAGTAGGTCACGTGCATCCTCGAACACTTCTTCTTCTGTTCAATCTTCTATTTCTTCTGATTAGTTTGAGCAACAGAACCAAAAGTTACAGCTTTACTTCTGACTGTTACAAATCACTGACACTGGAGACTCCTTCCATTAACGTTTAAATGTAGCATTACCCTGGGAATGAGCTGTAACTGTAACATGCATGTAATCCCACTTGAAGTCGAGACATGGCCTAGCCTACCTAGCAGAAATCATAAATAAACTCCTGCTCCACCTGTATAAGAATAGGAATCAGTCCAGCGTGTGGAATACGCTACAGTCGTCTGGGTTTACGGCTGCACTCCGGCGTTCGCTCGATGAGCCGTGCCTCCGTTTATACCTCCAGACAAATAAGAGATGAGTAGCCTAGGGATTATTTTGAACATTGCGGATTCTTTTATGTGGAAATAAATCCACTTTTTTACTGCTGCAGTCTCAGCGGTCAGGCCGAGAGCGACGGACAGAGCGACATCGTTGATCTTTACTGAAATTAATATCGATTTTCAGATCATTGTGCAGCAGGTTGAGGGCAGAGTACAGAGCATTTCCACCTTTTCAGTGATCCGTGCTGTCTGATTTAACACAGGTAATAAAATCTGAAACCAAGTGGAATATAAACACGTATTGACACCAAGATATTTTTATAAACCGCAAAAGATATCATCAGTACATTTACTATTGTAATAAAAAAGTGATTTGTGATTTGTGCTGTTTTTAATTCAGGTACAGAAGTTTGAAGCATTGACAAAGTCACAAGTGTTCAGTCACAAGTATTCAGACTCCCTTTACAGCATTCAGAATTCTAGAAATGTTTCAAGAAAAAAAAAAGTATTCAGACTCTTTAAACACTTGAGTTTAGGTGGCTCCTGTTTCTTCTGATCATTGCTGATGTTTCGACACCTTGACTGGAGTCTACCTGTGGAAATGGTTATTAATTGGATATGATTTGGAGAGACACACATCTCTCTATAGAAGACCTCAGAGCTGACAATGCAGCAGATCAGCGCAAAAAACAAACTATAAGGTCAAAGGAACCGCCTGAAGAACTCAGGGACAGGATTCTATACATATCTGGGGAAGGTGACAAAAACATTGCTGCTGCCCTGAAGATTTCCAAGAGCAAAGTGACCTCCATCATTCTCAAATAGAGGAAGTGTGGCACAACTAGTACTCTTCCAAGAGCTGGTCACTGGGGCCAAACTAAACAATTAGGCTTTAGTAAGATACATTTTTAGGAACCTCGTGGTCCCTCTACGTTCCAGAAAAGGACAAAGTTCCAGAAGGACAACCATCACTGCAGCCTTCCACCGATCTGGACTTTGTGGTAGAGTTGCAAGACGGAAGTCTCTCCTCAGTGCAAAACCCATAGAAGCCATAGAAGCCCATGGAGCAGATGGTCTCTCAGACTGTGTGGAACAAGATTCTCTGGTCTGATGACACCAAGATTGAACTGTTCTGTCTAAATTCGAAACGTTATGTCTGGAGGAAACCAGGCACTGCTCATCATCTGCCCAAAACCATCCTAACAGTAAAGCATGGTGGTGGCAGCATCATGCTGTGTGGGCGTATTTCTGCAGCAGGAACTGGGAGACTGGTCAGGATTTAAGGAAAGCTAAATGGAGCAAAGCGTAAATAAACGACAGGCGCAAATGACACATTTGTACAGTGATGTGAGCATTTACAGACGTTGCCGTGTGGATCAGCTTTTGGGAAAGGATTGAAAATAAAAGTGTGGAGGCTTTGAAATTTATCCAGATTAGTCTAGACATGGTCCCAGTCTGGGCTCAAGGTTCATCTTCTTACATGAGAACGACCTTAAACACATAAGCGAGACAACACAGGAGTGGATTAGGGACGACTCTGTCGATGTCTGTGTGTGGCACATATCACTTATACAGCATGTGCTTTATTGCAAAAAGTTTGTGGACACATGAACAAGATAAGACGTTTTTTTAACATCCCATTCCATAATTACTCGCGTTTGCTGTTATGAAAAACTTCACACTTCTGGGAAGTTGTTTCACTAGATTTTGGAGTGAGTTTCATGAAGATAGCTGGAAATTAATTAAATGTCAAACCCACCTAATTGTTAGAGACATGAAACAAAAAACATATCTTCCTTTCCTGCTACACATCCCAGTCATAACTGACTCCATGCTCAAGATTAAAAATCAGAGAATTTCTGGTGTTATATTAATGTAAATTATGCGTATTCAAGAAAAGAGTAGATTCACTCTATCCTCTGGTCCTCACTCCTCCGCACCGCAGGGTGCCAAGTTTTCTTTTTCTAAAAACGTCAGGGGAATAAAACAACACATTACATTCCCTGCCTCAGCAAAATTCCCTCTTCCACTCTAATGGGGAAAAACTTCACAGGAGATTTCACAGAGGCGGCGATATATATTGTAGAATTAGCACACCCACCCTCACTACACAAGAAGAAGAAGAAGAAGAAGAAGACAAAGAAGAAGAAGAGGTGCAGGAGATTACTTGGAAATGAGTCAGATTTTGTATATATTTATTTATTTTTGCAATATGGCATGAAGACAAAGTAAAATGCTGGTTAGAAGAGAAGCTTGTAAGCATAAATATGTTTTGGAAGATGATCTGAAGATGCTGCATTTTTTTTCCTCGTCAGTGAGTTAATGGAGGGAACCCAGCCATTATGGAGGCACAAGCCAGTGCATTCTTAGTGCCGGTCCCAAGCCCGGGTAAATGGGGAGGGTTGCGTTAGGAAGGGCATCCAGCGTAAATCATGTGCCAAATCAAATATGCGGATCAAAAATACGAATTTCATACCGGATCGGTCGAGGCCCGGGTTAACAACGACCGCCACAGGTATCGTTAGCCGACAGGGTACCGGTGGAAATTGGGCTACTGTTGGCCGAAGGAGGAGAAGGAGAGGAGGAAGACGTCTACAGAGACGGCAGGAAAAGGAGCAGTGTAGGAGAGTAGAGGTTCGGGTTAGTACTTTAAATGTCGGTACTATGACGGGGAAAGGGAGAGAGGTAGCTGATATGATGGAGAGGAGAAAGGTAGATATGCTGTGTGTTCAGGGGACCAAGTGGAAAGGGAGTAAGGCCAGGAACATTGGAGGTGGATTTAAACTGTTTTATCATGGTGTGGATGGAAAGAGAAATGGTGTAGGGGTGATTCTGAAGGAAGAGTACAGTAAGAGTGTAGTGGAGGTGAAGAGAGTTTCTGATAGGGTGATGATCGTGAAGGTGGAAGTTGAAGGGATGATGATAAATGTCATCAGTGCCTATGCTCCACAAGTTGGCTGTGAGATGGAAGAAAAGGAAAGATTCTGGAGTGAATTAGATGAAGTGGTAGATGGTGTACCTAGGAAAGAACGGTTGGTGATTGGGGCAGACTTTAATGGGCATGTAGGTGAAGGGAACAGAGGTGACGAGGAGGTGATGGGTAGGTATGGTTTTAAGGAGAGGAATGTGGAAGGGCAGATGGTGGTAGATTTTGCTAAAAGGATGGAAATGGCAGTGGTGAACACTTATTTTAAGAAGAAGGAGGATCATAGGGTGACATATAAGAGTGGAGGAAGGTGCACACAGGTGGACTATGTGCTATGCAGGAGATGCAACCTGAAGGAGATTGGAGACTGTAAGGTGTTGGCAGGGGACAGTGTAGCTAGACAGCATCGGATGGTGGTCTGTAGGATGGTTTTGGAGGCGAAGAAGAAGAGGAGGAGAGTGAGAACTGAAAGAAGAATAAGATGGTGGAAACTGAAGGAGGAAGAGTGTAGTGTGAGGTTCAGGGAAGAGGTCAGAGAGAGGCTCAGTGGTGTTAAGGAGGTGTTGGATGATTGGGCAACTACTGCAGGAGTGATGAGGGAGGCAGCTAGAAAAGTACTTGGTGTGACATCTGGAAATAGAAAGGAGGACAAGGAGACGTGGTGGTGGAATGAGGAAGTGCAGGAGAGCATAAGGAGAAAGAGGTTGGCAAAACAGAAGTGGGATAGACAGAGTGATGAGAAAAGTAGGCAGGAGTACAAGGAGATGCGGCAGCAGGTTAAGAGGGATGTGGCGAAAGCCAAGGAAAAGGCATATGAGGAGCTGTATGAGAGGTTGGACACTAAGGAAGGAGAAAAGGATTTATACAGATTTGCCAGGCAGAGGGACCGAGCTGGGAAGGATGTACTGCAATTTAGAGCAGTAAAGGATGGAGAGGGAAGTGTGTTGACTAGTGAGGAAAGTGTGTTGAGAAGGTGGAGGGAGTATTTTGAGCAGCTGATGAATGAGGAAAATCAGAGAAAGAGAAGGTTGGATGATGTGGAGTTGGTGAAGCAGGATGTAGATAGGATTAGTAAGGAGGAAGTGAGAGCAGCAATTAAGAGGATGAAGAGTGGAAAGTCGGTTGGACCAGATGACATACCGGTAGAAGCGTGGAGATGTTTAGGAGAGATGGCAGTGGAGTTTTTGACCAGATTGTTTAACAGGATTTTGGAAGGTGAGAAGATGCCTGAGGAATGGAGAAGGAGTGTGCTGGTACCGATCTTTAAGCATAAAGGAGATGTGCAGACCTGCAGTAACTACAGGGGAATTAAGTTGATCAATCACACCATGAAGTTATGGGAAAGAGTAGTGGAAGCCAGGCTGAGAGAAGAGGTGACCATCTGTGAGCAACAGTATGGTTTCATGCCAAGGAAGAGCACCACAGATGCCTTATTTGCTTTGAGAATGTTGATGGAGAAGTATAGAGAAGGTCAGAAGGAATTGCATTGTGTATTTGTGGATTTAGAGAAGGCCTACGACAGGGTGCCAAGGAGGAGTTGTGGTATTGTAGGAGGAAGTCAGGTGTGTCAGAGAAGTATGTGATGGTGGTGCAGGACATGTATGAGGACAGTGTGACAGCAGTGAAGTGTGCAGTAGGTACGACAGACTGGTTTAGGGTGAAGGTTGGACTGCATCAAGGATCGGCCCTGAGCCCTTTCCTGTTTGCAGTGGTGATGGACAGGTTGACAGGTCAGACAGGTCAGACAGGAGTCTCCCTGGACTATGATGTTTGCGGATGATATTGTGATTTGTTGTGAGAGTAGAGAGCAGGTTGAGAAGAGCCTGGAGAGGTGGAGATATGCGCTGGAGAGAAGGGGAATGAAACTCAGTAGGAGTAAGACAGAGTACATGTGTGTGAATGAGAGGGAGGGCAGTGGAGGGGTGCGGTTGCAGGGAGAAGAGCTGGAGAAGGTGGAGGAATTCAGGTACCTGGGGTCAACAGTGCAAAGTAATGGAGAGTGTGTTAGAGAAGTGAAGAAAAGAGTGCAGGCAGGGTGGAGTGGGTGGAGAAGAGTGACAGGAGTGATTTGTGATAGTAGGGTATCTGCAAAAATGAAAGGGAAAGTTTATAGGACTGTGGTGAGACCTGCGATGTTGTATGGATTAGAGACAGTGGCATTGAGTAAAAGACAGGAGGTGGAGCTGGAGGTAGCAGAGCTGAAGATGTTGAGGTTTTCGTTGGGAGTGACGAGGATGGATAAGATTAGAAATGAGTTTATTAGAGGGACAGCGCATGTAGGATGTTTTGGTGACAAGGTGAGGGAGGCGAGATTGAGATGGTTTGGACATGTGCAGAGGAGGGACATGAATTATATTGGTAGAAGAATGCTGAGGATGGAGCCACCAGGTAGGAGGAAAAGAGGAAGGCCAAGAAGGAGGTTCATGGATGTGGTGAGGGAAGACATGCAGGTAGTTGGTGTGAAAGAGGCAGATGTAGAGGACAGGGTGGTATGGAGACAGATGATCCGCTGTGGCGACCCCTAATGGGAGCAGCCGAAAGAAGAAGAAGAAGAAGAAGAAGAAGAGTGAGTTAATGGAGGAGCAGCAGATCAGTGTGTGGTTTCGAAAAAGCTTCAAGTGTTCAACTTTCTAAGAATCCTGTCTTCATAAATCATATAACTGTGCTTAGAATTAATTCTACTTTTTCTATATATATAAAAAAATAAATAAATAAATAAAAAATAATAATAATAATAATAATAATTTTAATAAAAAATAAATAATAATAATAATAACACTCTTGGACTATTTGTTTATTATTGTATGTAATTTCTTTATTATTCAGTGCTGTATTTAATACACTTCTTCTAAGCTTTGAAACTTATAATAATCTGTAGATATTTGTAAAACCCTTGTAATATTATTTTATTAATTATTTTCCAAAGCAGTGGAAATTCTAATAAATAAAAAAGAATTATAGGTCCGAGTTCCTGCTTCCTGAGTTTCTTCAGGGCGAGTTTGTGCCTCCACCTGATGCAGAAATAAATCCCTCTTCCTCAACTGTAGTATTTCTGAAAAAAAACACAAACCCTGTTATTGTTGCGTTATAAGTCCGCATTAGCATATGGAGGTTAGGAAGCTCTGCTGAAAACAAACTCAACGATTAACAAGCTGTTCCTCGCCATGTGCTCGTGCAGAATCCCAAAAACTATTTGCTCTGACTGCTTTTAATTTCTGCAGAATCAGAATTTTAATCATCTACTGCCCACTCATTATCAAGATCCAGCTCCATCAATCTCACAGTTAATCTTCCACAGAGAAAGAGAAAGAGTGAGAGAGAGAGAGAAAGAGAGAGAGAGAGTGAGAGAGAGAGAGAGAGAGAGAGAGAGAGAGAGAGAGAGAGAGAGAGAGAGAGAGAGAGAGAGAGAGAGAGAGAGAGAGAGAGAGAGAGAGAGAGAGAGAGAGAGAGAGAGAGAGAGAGAGAGAGAGAGAGAGAGAGTTGGAGAGAGAGAGAGAGAGTTAGCGAGAGAGAGAGAGAGTTAGAAAGAGAGAGAGAGAGAGAGAGAGAGAGTTAGAGAGAGAGAGAGAGAGAGAGAGAGAGAGAGAGAGAGAGAGTTAGAGAGAGAGAGAGTTAAAAAAAAAAAGAGAGAGAGAGAGAGAGAGAGAGAGAGAGAGAGAGAGAGAGAGTGAGAGAGAGAGAGAGAGAGAGAGAGAGAGAGAGAGAGAGAGAGAGAGAGTTAGAGAGAAAGAGAGAGACAGAGAGAGAGAGGGTTAGAGAGAGAGAGAGAGAGTTAGAGAGAGAGAGAGAGAGAGAGAGAGAGAGAGAGAGAGAGAGAGAGAGAGAGAGAGAGAGAGAGAGAGAGAGAGAGAGAGTTAGAGAGAGAGAGAGAGACAGAGAGAGAGAGAGAGGGTTAGAGAGAGAGAGAGAGTTAGAGAGAGAGAGAGTTAGAGAGAGAGAGAGAGAGAGAGAGAGAGAGTTAGAGAGAGAGAGAGAGACAGAGAGAGTTAGAGAGAGTTAGAGAGAGAGAGAGAGAGAGAGAGAGAGAGTTAGAGAGAGAGAGAGAGAGAGACAGAGAGAGAGAGAGAGAGTTAGAGAGAGAGAGAGTTAGAGAGAGAGAGAGAGAGAGAGAGAGAGAGAGAGAGAGAGAGAGAGTTAGAGAGAGAGAGAGAGAGAGAGAGAGAGAGAGAGAGAGTTAGAGAGAGAGAGAGTTAAAAAAAAAAAAAGAGAGAGAGAGAGAGAGAGAGAGACAGAGAGAGAGAGAGTTAGAGAGAGAGAGAGAGAGTTAGAGAGAGAGAGAGAGTTAGAGAGAGAGAGATAGAGAGAGAGAGAGAGTTAGAGAGAGAGAGAGAGAGAGAGAGAGAGAGAGAGAGAGAGAGGAGTTAGAGAGAGAGAGAGAGACAGAGAGAGAGAGAGTTAGAGAGAGAGAGAGAGAGTTAGAGAGAGAGAGAGTTAGAGAGAGAGAGAGAGAGTTAGAGAGAGAGAGAGAGAGAGAGAGAGAGAGAGAGAGAGAGAGAGAGAGAGAGAGAGAGAGAGTTAGAGAGAGAGAGAGAGAGTTAGAGAGAGAGAGAGAGAGAGAGAGAGAGAGAGAGAGAGAGAGAGAGAGAGAGAGAGAGGCGAGTGATGGAGTGATGGGTGATTTCTCTTCTCCACTTACAGATAAGTCACATGAACTTCACACGAGGTTTTTGGACTTTAGATGTTTCTCTAATGCAGTGAATGTGTGTGTATTGGGGGTCAAACATCAAGTATTCATGGGAACCTTATTAGAATTTTATGTCGTTTTCTACTTATTATGATGATTTCTTTAATTATAATTTCACATGGGGGTCTGGTGTTTAGTGTGTTTATAATAATTACTCTGAAATATTTAGTACAAAATTGTTAATTTTCCTTCTTCTTTTTTTTGTTGGAATATCACGTTAAAGTTTTTTTTATTTATTTATATTTTTAAAAACTGCAATTTTAAAAATCCACTTTTTCTCAAATCCTTTTTGTAGATCATTCCAAAATATAAATTTCAGCCACACTGGGACAGCTGAACAACCATAGCGTGGAATCTATGAGATATGCAGTGCTTATAAACATCGTCACATCGTCACGTGTCTTATATATTTAGAAACATAACCTAAAATTAACAAACAAGCTTTAAAACTCGAAGCCACTGAATACAGGAAGTAACGCAAAAGCTCAGTAACATCTAGAGGGCTTCTGCTGGTGCTTGGCCCCCTGGCATTGAAGAGTCTTGTGCCTCCAGGCTGAGTGACGTGAGGTCTGATGTTTGTTACATGTGTCTGATCCTACAGTATCAGACAAAGACAGCTGTTTTTTCTCCTTATTGTTCTCCTTTATTTCTGCCATAGCAGCTGGACTGCCTTTTTCCAGCAGTTGTAATGAGATACTCCTGTCACAGCAGACGGTTTGATCCAGCTTTGAGAAGGTGCCAGCTCTGTCCAATTAAAATCTTTTAGGTGGAAAGAGAAGTGTGACTGAGATCTCATCTCCACTCTGACACCTTACGCTCCAGTGACCTTGGACAGAGCTAGCATGGATTTCAAGCCGTGTTTGTCACTCGGTTCTGTCTTCATCTTCTGTTACTTTCACAACAAGAGTTGTTCTTCAGCTTTACTTTTCTCTCCTTTTCTTTTCTGCCATTTTTCTTGTTTCCAAGAATCATTACTTCATTTCCTTTTTTTCTTATGCTTTTTTTTTTTTATCTTATTGCCTGCTTTGTTCCTTTCCTTTCCTTTCCTTTCCTTTCCTTTCCTTTCCTTTCCTTTCCTTTCCTTTCCTTTCCTTTCCTTCCACTGTACTCCAGATATTTTGTTGCCTTGTTTATTTATCTGTATCTTTTTGTTTTCTGGAGGATCAAGCTGACATCTATTAAAAAAAAAAAATAAATAAATAAAAAAAAACCTCCCAATAACTACATCTCACAATTTTAAATTTATCAGAAACTCATTATATTTTATTTTTATTTATTCATTTATTTAAATTATTTTATTTCTATTTTTTTGTTATAATTATTATCCCAGGTGTAACGCTTTCTGAAATATGATTTTTGTTTTTTTTGTTCCCACTGCTGAATCAAAAGGATAATTTTTTTCTATTAATATCGTAATAAGTATAATTAAAGACAGAAGCTGTTCTGCTCTGAAACACTTCATAATTATGGGTCATTACCGTTTAGCATGATGTTATTAGAATTCGGTGTGTCTGAGAGGTGTGTTATTACCCCTGTGGGGCAGTTATGGCAGCACATGGCAATTATATTGTACCTATAGTCTTAAAATAGCTCCAGAGATTCGAGCTCAATTGTAGGACAAAAGGAATTATTATTTTTCAAAAATGAGTCGAATTTAGAATGAAAAAATACTAAGAAGTTGATCTGAAACGGACGAATGAGCAAATGTGTATTTTTCCAGACATCTCCTGAAGTAACCCTGCATTCACACTCCCACTAATGTCTCATGTGAGTGTGTAATAACCGCTTATATTAGCGATCAGTGTGTTTGTGAAAATTAATTCAGCTACACAGTGTTAGTAAGGGCAGGTAGTGATGTAGGTGAGAAGATGAGGATGCCTTGGGTGCAGTCAGCGCTCACATTCCTCCTAATAGTGTTGGAGCTCTATAGCCAGAGATTTTCCACATCATCCAACCCATTTAAAGCAGATCTTCATTAAGCTGACTTTGTGAACAAAAGCATTGTCATGCTGGAGCAGGTTTAGGACTCCAAGTTCACAAAAAATGAACAGAAAATGTCATGCTCTTGCATCCTAAGATGTCTGATACAACTGTTTTACGCTCAACTTTGTGCTATCAGTTTGGGAAAGAACCACATATGGCTGGAAAAGCCATGTGTCCCAATACTTTTGCTATATATTACCAATATAAAACGTTGCTTTTTAGGCTTGTAGCTCACAGTAAATGCTCCAGTCCCTTGTTGATTGCTAACTTGTTTTCCAGGAAACAGAATATGGAACCCACAAGCATCCTGCAGGTTCTTCATGCCCTGTGGCCAATCTTATAAATATCGAAATAATCACTGAATGCTAACTCAAGCCCTTTTTTCTTTACATCCTACTTCAGTATTTCTGACCAGGCAGTTTTCTTCAGATCTCCTTGCTGCACGTTTGCCTCCCACACAGCCTCTGTGACCAGCTGCTTCCCTGCTGCATTCTTCTAAACGATTCCAGGGCTGTGAGTGTCATGTCCTCTGGCAGTCGATCAGTGATGCGAGTCTGTAGCCTGCGCAAATGTTCTTGACTGACACTGTTCCAATTGCTCAGGCTGTTTCTCTGAGGAAGTGGAAAAGCCTCACGCCTACTGCTTCTGCTGCTCGAGCTGGTTTTGATGTGTGTAATGCTGAAAACAGAAGCAGCTGGGCTTCTGAACTACAGCTATGCAATCTCAACCTGTTAATGCTAAGTGTTAAACGTAATGTAGCGCACACATACACACACACACACACACACACACACACACACACACACACACACACACACACACACACACACACACACACGTATTACAGGTGTAGTTTTACATAAAGGAAGGGATGAGAATAAAGCAGAGGGAGTTTAAGTGCATGGATTTTTTTTTTAAAGAAGAGCAAGCAGGGATTGTATTAACACCAAAAGTCACAGTTTATTTACTGTTTTTCTGAATTTATTCAAACAGGATTATTCTTAGGATGAATCAGGATTATAGACAGGGACTACATTTCTTACAAGCCACTTCACCTGGTCTGCTGTGGCCACTGGCTCATGTGGCATGCTGAAAAAGCCTGCTGAGATACAAACAGACTGATCCGAAAGGTCAGCGATGTTGTTGGGGATGATATCTGATGATAATGTCTGAAAAGAGGATGAGAGGTACCTTGGACAGCTCCTCCCACCCACTACATAAAGCACTGGTCAGTCTGAGGAGGACGTTTAGTGACAGACTCATACTTCCCTGATTCTCCACAGAGAACCACAGGAGATCATTTCTGACTGTAGCCATCAGAATGAAGAACTTCCCCCTCTGAGTCTTTAACATCTGGTCCACGCTTTAAATAGTTATAGTTTAGATTTTTATGCCACACTTATATAATGTTAATATCTTAAACAGTAATTACAGTGCAGTAACTGTTACATGTGCAATAACTTTTATAACTGTATCATTGATGTTTCCTGCCATCTGTGTCACTGCTGCTACACATTTGTCTGAGGGAGGATCCCTGAGAGGAACCAGACTCAAAGTGGAACTCATCCTCATCATCAACAACTAATGTACATTTATTACAGTTCCATCATTGTTGAGGTGTAGTCTTCGAATTCACTAACATCATCTGCACGCTTATGCTACTAGACACATTATTTACAATGGTGGCTTGTTAGATTTTAATCAAATTGAAATCGCTTCTACCAGCTACTACCAGGTTCCATGGAGAAGTGCAATAGTTGTTTTGTTTTGCTTCTATAGAGATAAAACAGTTTTTTATTTACACCATCATTAATATTTTGGAGACTGATCATCCACTCTGGTGATCCAGAAGCTGAAAGAGGAAAAAATATTTATTAATGTTTTCATATTTATTTTTTTACCTTAATGTTTCAGAGCATTTAAACACTTAATAACAGCATTGAATTAATTTCATCTTCCCTCATCTACTGCTTTAAAAATGCTCTAACCCCCAAAGCCAATCTTTCAGTGCTCTCAACCCCCTCGATTCATCATAACATCACATCTGAATCTCCACTTCAAATCCCAACAGACTCTTTTTTTTTAATTGTTGTTTTCTAAACACTGCACTGTAAATCCCACATTACCCGAGAGGATCGGAGCATCGGAGCGATCTACGCCTCCTGCTGCGCTCGATCTGGATCTCGTTTTTTTGCGATCCGCACCTGCTAACTCTTCCCACAGCGCTGACGTGGAATCCCGCCGAGCTGCAACGATCCGATAAGCAATTCTCCTGAGTTTTATTTTTCATTTGCTCACGTCTGATTCAACAGGACGCCGCAGAATCTATTATAATGTGGTTAAAACGGTTTTAAAGAAATTTGCGAAAGATTCATAGTTTGTCATTCTTCCTTCATTGTAGCGTCTTTGAGCAGATTCCGTATGTGGATGTTTCGATGCGACGTTAGAGATGATCATGATGGCTTTTTATATAATATGTATATATGTAGATGTAATTATAAAGATTTTTATATAATGTACAAATGTAACAAAAGCTTTATATACATCACATGATGTTCCACAGATCTTCATGTGGATACTCAGGAATATGTAAGAGCATGAACGAATGCTAATGTAATACAGAACACGCACACACTTCTACACTTCTTCACTCTGATGAGTCGGTTAATAAGAGACTCTTCTCCTGATTGGGTGATTAATGAATGTTAAATTTAGAGAGTGAGCTAAAAACAACAGGTCTAAATTAATAATATATTTTTTAAGGTAATCTGGAAAAAACGTATCGATGTTAGTGAGACATTTGTCCATGATTTCTGTGATTTCAATTAGTTTATTTTGATTAAATTAATTTAATTGGTACTAATTTAATTTTTTTATAATGTTTTTAAATAAATAAATAATTAAGTAGTTCACATTAATTACTCAGTAATTAAGGAATTAGACTTTGATTCAGAAGGTCACAAGTTCAAATCCCACCACCATCAAGCTGTCACTGACGGGCCCTTGGGCATGGCCCTTAACCCTTCCCTGCTCAGTTGTAAGTCGCTCTGGATAAGGGCGTCTGCTAACTGCCATAAATGTAAATTTGTTGGACCCCATTTGGGTTATACATTTATGTTTATGTGTGTATATTTTTTACATTTAAAATTTAATTTTATGATAAAAAATTATAAATGAGCTGTTTTACATACTTACAAAATCGTCTGCTTTTACAAAACACACTATAGTTATTATTATTTATTCATTCAAACTGCAGTATTTATTCATAAATGTTTAATATTAACTCCTTTTTTAGAGAAATACTTGAAGCTGTGCATAAAATGCAAAAAAATCCAGACTGTCAGGAAAAACGTTGGCGATGACAGAAAGTGGCGGCGATTTCGCACTTGCGCAGTACAAATCATGTTTCCGGTCAGGATGGAGTAGACACACTGCTGTCTGTTCTACATTACCCATCAGCCCCGGCGGGTAACTGTGTCTCATGTCTCAGTGTAGAGTTTATAAGGACTTTTGTTTGTGTAAAAACAATATGGAGGTGAAGAAGTTTCTTCCAATAATGTCGATTTTCACTGCAGATGTATCTCATAACTCTTCATGTCTAATTTTGTACTTTTGCCAAATCATTTTTTTTACTGATGTTACCACATCTCTCAAAAACCACACTGATAATGATCTAGATCTTCCAGGGCTTTTAAAAGCGCTCAAAACATCAGCGCTCACAGGAAACGAATTTACGCTCGAGTCTGATTGAACCGTTCATGCCTTAATCGATCTGCATTGTGTTGTAAGTCATTAGTCATTTAATGGGGCGAATTTGGGGAATTTAACCATTGCGTATTGACGGAAACATTCAGGGTATTGGTTCTTTAACGCTGCAGGATATAACAGATTTCCAACCAGGGAAGCTGATCTGAAAATAACCTCAACCAGCTTGTGGAACATCATCTCTTATTAAACTACAAGATGTCCTGAAATTGTGATCAGCCTGATGCATGATGATGACATCATCACTCAGTGACCTTTTTTTTGCTGTTAATCTATATTTTAATCTAAGTTTTAAAAAGAACGTTTTACAAGTTCTATGCAGAATCCTACATTAGAGTGTTTGTGTATCAAAAGGGTTCCATGTACAGTAGAAAATCTTTTGGAAGCTTGGAACAAGTGATGATCAAAGTGAACCCTTCAACAGATATTGTTTCTAACAGTGTATTTATTTTGAACCCTTAAGGATCATTTGGATGCTCCTCTGGTTTATGGATGGAAGACCCCTTAAGTCCTCACTTAAAAAACTGCTACGCGTCCACACGTTTGTTTTCAATCGTTTCCTAAAAGTGGTTCATCCTCACTGAAACGTCTGAAAACACTTGTGGAGCCTTAAGAACCTTTAATAAACCCTTAGAGAACCCTTGAAGAACTCAGTACTCCAAATGATCACTTTTCTCTTAATATCTCGACCCAAGTTGATGTTTTGCTTATGCATAAATGGTATTTTAAGGGTTCCTTGCCTGGTTAAAGAGGTCTATTTCGAGCTCAGTCTGAGGGAAACAATGTACATGGCATATTATGTTTGGGAATAATGAGAACATGTGCATCAATGAATAAAAAGGTGTAGGAGAACAAGAGAGAGAAAGAAATAGAGAGAGAGTCAGAGACTATGAAGGAGAGGGAGAAGGAGACGGGGGTGTGACCCGGATGATAACACAGAGCAAACAGAACTGCTGGAAAGCAGGCAGAGCTTTTCTCTCTCTCTGTCTATCTCTCTCTCTCTCTCTCTCTCTCTCTCTCTCTCTCTCTCTCTCTCTCTCTCTCTCTCCTTCTGTCTCTGTCTCTCTCTCTCTCTCTCCTTCTGTCTCTCTCTCTCTCTCTCTCTCTCTCTCTCCTTCTGTCTCTCTCTCTCTCTTTCTCAGGTTTTGTCTTTTGTGTCATATCATTCCTCTCGTCCTGTGAGTGAGAAAAATATACAAGGACGTGGACAATGATGTGAATGCGGACGTGGATGTTGATGAAGATGCCTTGAGGAATGTCCTGAACGTCCACCTCGTCTTTTTCACACAAAACTCTGTGATGAAAGTAAACAGGTAGGATATGTTTATTTTTTGTGCACTTGGGAAAAAACAGCATCAGAAACAAAATCCTCAATGATTATTTATGTTGATTTGTTTGTAAATATAATTTGACTTTTTCTGGAAGTAAACGAAGGAGACAGCAGGCTGCCTGCATCTTAGTGCTGCCTCACATCTCCGGGGTCTTGTGCTCGATCCAGAGCTCCACTTGTACCCTGTGTGAGGTTTCACGTTATCCATGTTCTTGTGGCTTTCGTCTGGGTTCATCAGGGTTCTCTGGTTTCTGCCCATCACTGATAAATCTGCCTCTAGGAGACTTGTTGACTTGAACCTCTGCAGTGGTGGTGAATGTTTGTTTGATAGAAGATTTGATGAAATGGCACTTTTGTTGTGTATTTTTCCACTTCATGCCACTGTTCCTGGGATACACTCTGGATCCACCTCAAACCTGACAAGCATAAAACACTCCCTGAAGATAGATGAATGAATGAATGAATGAATGAATGAATGAATGAATGAATGAATGAACGAATGAATGAATGAACGAATGTAGACTGGAATTCATTTTGCTAAAAAATAATTCTATGTCGAATGTCTAAGATCTCACTAATAATCTGTCACAATATCACATCTTGGTGCAGGCGATAAATAAAACGTACGTGTGTTGCCGTGACGATGGTGTTCACAGCAGGAGTAACATCAGTAACCAGATTTCAGGATGGTGTGGACGGATGTGTCTTCATCTGCACTTTCAGGCGATAATTTCATTTGTATAATATGCAAAGGTTTTTTTATAGCATAAGAAAGGTGTGTGTGTGTGTGTGTGTGTGTGTGTGTGTGTGTGTGTGTGTGTGTGTGTGTGTGTGTGTGTGTGTGTGAGAACAAGCATGTTCGATCCCACATGTACACGGCGCCTCATTAGTCCAGAACTTTGCAAATCATTTGCAACACGAGCCACAATGTGTGCCAGCGTGTCTTCTGCTGCTCAGGCATGAAGCGAATTTGTGTGGAAGCTGAGTCCCTGCCAGGCATCGGGCATCTGGCCTCATCTCCAAGAGTAAGCCATTCCATAAAAAGAAATAGCACACACACACGGGAAGGCAAGCAGGAAGCAGATTACACCAAGAACTCAGAGCGAGATCTTGAGCCAGAGCTATTCATCTTCTCCTCTGGACTGCAGAAGAACCATGACTTCAGTGTGGAGAATCAGTCACTTCAGAGGCTTTTCAGGATGTTATGAACACAAACATAATCATAGCTTGAGCGTTATTCTGTGTTCATTCTGGTTTATATTTAGTTTATTGGATGTGGACGAGCTTCTTTTGGAATCTGGTTCCTCTTATTTCTTTCCTCATGTAGTCATGAAGTTTTTCTTCTCCACCAAAACCACTGGCGAGTCATAAAGTTGGAGGCACACAATTATATAGAACGTCTCAATGGATCCTAAAAGGTTCTTCATGAAGGTGTATGGTTCTGTGAAGAACCTGTGATATTCATGGAACCTTTAAATTTCACAAACAGTACTTTATACTGAAATAAAGGTTTTTCACACTCAGGAATCTCAAAGCTGATCATACACGAGATGAACAAGCAAACACTGGAAACCTGGTGTTTTCAGCCATATGTGGTTCTTCACCAAACTGTACCTACAAAGATGGAGACAAACAGTTGTATCAAACACCTTTGGATACCATAGGATGAGATTTTGCCTTTATGTAAACTAGGAGACCCAAACCTCTTTCAGCATGACAATACTCCATGAAGATCTGCTTTCCATGGTTTGGAGGTTGTGGACAGCTTTGCAATGATTGTGAACGCTGTCTGCACCACAGAAACCTCCTCATCTTCTTACCTACATCACTACCTGACTTTACTAACACACCTGTAGCTGAATGAATCTCCACAAAATGTGGAGTGGAACATCTTCCCAGCACATGGGCACTACATGTGGAATGGGATGTTCAAAGAGAAGCACAAAGCAATCTGATGGTCAGGTGTCCACAATCTTTTACTTCCTATACAATACTTCATCTCCTGATTAATGTACAAAATAAATCAGTGGGTAGAGACTAATTATACAGAACTTCTGAAAGACTTCAACACTAAATGAATAAAGTCATTAAGATACTAAAAACTCAAGATCAAGAACAGATCCTGCTTGAGCTTCATTTGAGATTAATGCTCAGGCCATGATGCAAGATCTAAGCTTCTAATGTTCCTACTGAGTAATTTAATCAAGAAACACACCTTTCCTCATCGCGTTTCAGCAGGCCGTGAGCTTTACCATCAGGAGCCGGCTCAGTGTGATGTTTAGTCGTGGTGTAGAGGTCTGACATTGGATTTTATTTTGTGCGTAAAGTATGAACGTGAACTCATCAGAGCAGAGATCTACAGAAGTCTAAATGCTGGAATTGGTAAAGGTGATGTGGTGCATTTTTCAAACCTGTCCTCATGCTAAGGTTCCTGAACCTTCTGCTCAGCTCCAGTGGTTATTCAGATTGTCAGTTTTGGATTGTTGTACTTTTGATCAGAAGGTTATGAGTTTAAATCCCAGTACCACCAAGCTGCTACTGCAGATGGTTCGGACATGTGCAGAGGAGGAACATGGGGTATATCAGTAGGAAAATGCTGAGGATGGAGCCACCAGGAAGGAGGAAAAGAGGAAGACCAAGGAGGAGGTTTATGGATGTGGTGAGGGAAGACATGCAGGTAGTTGGTGTGAAAGAGGCAGATGTAGAGGACAGGGGGGTATGGAGACGGAGGATCTGCTGTGGCGCCACCTAATGGGAGAAGATTTTCATTTAAAGTCCTGAGCCAGTCGTAGAAATCATTTCCCTACATGTTGTACTGCATATGTTATGTAGGCAACTAATAAAATGTGAATTAGAAGGAGTTTAAGGAACTTCATACATTCTTCAAAAATCGCTAATCCACACTGAAACATCTGAGAACCTGCTAAAAAACATTTTCCTGTCATCTTGTGTGGTTTCTGTCAGCCGTTTATTTCGTTTCAGTCTCTTCGAATCGATGCGGCGTTGTCAGGGGGAAAGCAGTCACTTTCACAGCAACCCGAGACTCTCCAGTTGATCCGGTCACGTGACTAAAAACATAAAAATATGAAATATGAACGTATTATGGACACCATTAACTATTAACCAGAACATGTGTTTTTGAACGTCTCTTTCCACATTTAGTCCTCATCTGCTGTTATTATCTCCTCCATCTTCTCACGAGTGTGTAGTGGTTGTTGCTGGCACATTTCACTGTTCTTACCTGTCTGAGATCCTGTGAAGCTCGACTGTGTATAATTACACCAGGTGTTACAGCAGGTCACACTCATAATCTCCAACACTCCTGCAGACAGAATTAGTAAGCGTGAGCTCCGAGTGTAGAGAGTGCAGAGGGGGGTGCACATATTTTTAGGTATGAAAATAAAATATTTACTCCACAAGCACAAAAACAAGTGGAACATCTTTTTAGAAGAGTGGAGGTTATTAGAACAGTACATTGGGGATAAAATGTGGAACATGATATTTATCTTATGGTCATTTTTTCCATAGTGCATTTAATTCTCTAAAGCGGTTTTATGACATCAGACGTTAAAAATCAGTGATGAACAGTACTGAAGTGACTGTAATTCATTTTTGTACTTAAGTAGTTTTTTCACGTATTTGTTCTTCACTGAAGTTTTACATTAGGGGAGATTTTTCTGTAATTTCACTACATTTTGAAGTCAAATCTCGTACTATTTACTCAACTACATTTAATGAAATCAATCGTTCCTTTTTATTAATGAGGATAAAAACGTATCTGGTGAAACACGCAGCGAGTCACCAATCAGGATCGAGCGCACGCTCTGTTTTACACGTGTTCTGATCGGCGCTCGGTGCATCTACTGATCACCAACATCCAGTTCAGCATCAGTTCAACATCAAGCAGAACATTTAGAGAGGAATAAATGATGAAGAAACTCCAGACTCGAACTCACCACAACACACGTGACCTCATTTAGACGTTTTTACTGAAGGTTTTGTGTTCATGATGATTATAATAGAAATTAATCAGTGTTTGAGTCATTAATATCATTCTATTAATAGATCAGTGTGCTGAGAGTCACATTCGAGTCTTTACACATAAATTGAGGGGATTAAGTGAAGAATCTTGTGATGAAAATTGAAAGCACTTTGATGACAGCACTTTGGATACTTTAGCGAGTTGATCTCTTCATCCACCACCATTAAAATCACTAGAAATATAAAGTTTTTCATGCAATGGTTAAGTTGTGAAGATACAGATGTTGTAAGGATTATGGACTTTATTACCCACAAGCCTCTTCACCAAGTCATATTTGTTTTTTGCACCTGATTCATATTTTGCATCACTCCCTCTTTGTCTTCTGCTTTTTTCTACACGATCGTTTGTTTTTTCAGCTTATGTTTTTGGTGTGTTTTGTGTGTTATTTATACTGTTGTTTATATTTTTGCACGTTAAAAGATATTATTTGCATTTGCTGTTGCTGCTTTTTTTCAAGTCGTAATACTTTAAAGTTTTAATAACAGAGAGAAAGAAGCCTTGAAACCCTTAGAACCGTAACCCATCAGAAATCTCACTGCTTGGCAAGTGACAGGTTACAAAAAAAACTCGAGCGGAACAACACGATGTAAAAGTGTCTGAAATGAGCTCGGGAGCTGCTGGAGCTCCACGGGGAGGCCGGACGGGTCGCCGCTAGGCTGCTATTTCCTTCTGATTTTCCACTCAAGAGCTTTTGATATATTTTTACTTCCAAGATGAAGGTAAAAGTACGAACATTCAAGTTCTGCATTTAACTCTGCTTTTAGAGCTTTTTTTTACTCTGCTGCCAGGAGATTTGATTCACACCAACTCATTTAATAACACACGGAGAACAGAGGAAAATGAGTCAGAATGAATGTGAGAGAAAAAAATACCATAACAAAGTGGAGTGTTTTATTCCACTGACAGTGGCGTCAGTGATTCACCTCTAGAGGTCGCTCTCGTGGTGACAGCGTGTCGAAAGGCGGAAAAACCATCGGCCGATAGTTCCGGCGATCAACTATCAGTTCCTCGACCTCTATTAATAACTAAGGGGTATTTTATATTGGCATTATAAAAGCCAACATTTATCATCAAATGTTTCTGGCATTGTTAGATTTAGAATGTGGGCCATAGTTTCAATAATGATAATGTACCAAATTCAAGTATTCCACAGCATCATGCGCTACAACAATCTGACCAATCAGGATTGAGAATTCACCAGCGCAATAATCGCCAATCAGCTCAAGCAGACACGGATGTGTAAACACCTTCACTTCCGCATTACGTATCGACATCATCAGCTATAAATCTCACTATAATCTCACTCATTTCTTTAAAGTATTTCCTCAGTGCGTCTCTGAGCTGTGCTCATTTTCAGTGTTATCACAACCCGTTCCCGGTGGGTTCCTTGCAAACGTGCCTCGTGGCCAAACTAATAAAGAAGGAAGTAAAGATCAAATTAAATAAACCTGAAATGGAGCGCAAGGCACCGGGGTGTAAATGGAAGCACCCCCCCCCCCCCCCATTTACCACCACCACCACCACCACCACCACCTCCTGATTCCATCTGACCGTAGTGAGAGGCTGATGCATCACTCCATGAAGAAACTGTTTCCATCACTCATGCCCTCATTAACCAGCGCTGTGTGTGTGAGCCACAGTAAATAAGGCTGCAATAAAGAGGGCATCAGCAAGAAGCTATGCTAATGTGGGGGCATGCTAACATGATTGTAAAGCTAATGCAGTTCCTCCATGTGAGTGTTTAGGACCTGCCAAGTCACCTCAGATACATATATAATATTTATATCACAAAAATGCAGCTCACTAAATATCAGCTTCGTCAACGCTTCCAGAAACCAAAGCCCCGCCTTTAATGGCGTTGATGTCCACACTGATCACTATTTCCTCTGTGAAGTGCTTTTTTATGTCCTGGTTTTCCCAGTCTTGTTTGGCATTAGCCCCTTTGGTGTTTAGTTTTTCTTTCATCGTTCCACACCCTGAATACTGTCACTCTTTACAAACCTTTGCCTCACCAAAGTATCTTTAAATCTGCCGTATCGCATCCACCATGACCCTGAGGAGATCGAAGTGCTTCCTGAAGCACAATAAGACCCAACGTACACCGATCATTGGACCAACACAATATTAGGGAGGTGGTCATAATGTTCTGCCTCAACGGTGTATAAAAAATCTCCAGAACTGTATTTCTTTTAATTGATGCGCTTTTAGAAGCGACAGAAGTCACGTGGAGATCAATAACAATGTTGAAGTTATTTGTTCAGTTTTGCTGGCTACAACACATACACAACGCCACACACATTCCACAACCACACAACCGCAAATCCTACACTATTGCTGTAAGGTTTCAGAGTCACTTATAAAACCACTGACATGGCACAAAAAGTGAAAGTGAAAAAAATCTGCCTGCAGGACCGAAAGGCTGTCGGAGAAACAGCATGGCCATGACTTTCTCAGCAATTTAACCATAAAAGCTGATAAACACAAAATGCTTTTCCATCGAAAAGCTTCAGTTTAAACAAAATTCATGTGTAGAAAAAAACGTGAATCGTTTTAAAAACAAATTCATTTCCTCATATGATTTATTTTTGAAAAAAAAGGGTCATAAGTTTAAATCCCGGCCTCACCGGTCAGCCACTGCTGGAGCCTCGAACACGCCTGTAACTGTTTTGTTTTATAAAAGAGATCAAATGTAAGTCACTCTGGATAAAAATATCGACCATGTGCCATAATGTAAATGTAGATATGAGGTGGTATCAAAACGGTTGGAGACTTGCTCTGTTTACAAGAAAGTACTTCATTTATCTACGTTTCCACACCGTCACCTTTAAAATACACTCTTTGCACAGTAATACATCTCCCCCAGCGTTCTTCTGGAACGTGTCCTGGAGGACTTTTTTTTCGAAGTGCGTCAAACACCTTCTGCGATTCGCGTCGGATCTCCGCATTGCACAATGCAGCAAATGTCGAAAAAGATTATGAGCACGCACTTGGTTGAGCTGCAGACCCTCCTCACTCGTAGAGATGATGGGCTCTTCCACTGCTTCATCTCAGGTTCAAACATGTACACCAGTATTCCGTCACCAATAAAGAACCTTCATCCTAACTTGCTGTCCATGATGAAATCGCAGAACAGCACCAGTTGCACTGCTCCCGATGTACACAGGATGATGTCTTTGGCACACTAACTTATGAAGATCGGTGCTCCCTGTGACTGTGCGTGCAGTCTTGCGCTGCCATTTGTTACAAAACTGGTCTCGAAACCTTTTGAGACCCCCTGGTAAATGTTTGATGTTTGAAGTTTAGAGTTCAGAGTTTCCTCGACATTTCCAACATGATACGTTTTTCATTCTTTCCTGTTTCCTATCATGGATTTCATCTCCAGTTTTTTTCTGCTACCTGTGTATAAAGCAAAACAAATTCTTCTGAAGTTTATGTTTATATATGAGTGTTTGAATGTCGCTTGCCAACATCTGCGCCGCTCTCTTAAACACGGCCGAGAGAGAAAGAGAGAGCTCAGCTCGGCATGCTGGGAAATGAGCAGGGCGGTGATGAATGGCTGTGATTAGCGACACGGAGCTTGTGGCTTTATGGTCTAGCAGTGCTGCCGTTATCACTTAAACCTGAGGCGAGGTGTTTTATCGTGGTTCTGAAGATCCAGCGAGGGTGAACCCTACTATAAAGACTTCTTATATGTTCAGGTAGAAAGACCATTTTTTATTATTTTTTTTTAAAAGCTTGAATCTGGCGTTTGTCACATCATCAGCAGGAGCAGCTTTCAATCCATATAAGTGTGTTCTTTGTGTTGTTTTGTTCTTCAGGTATTAAAGACTTCCCTGAGGACATTCTTAAAGATAGCAATCATCAGCCATGCTTTAGCGCACTGCTGGATAATGCTAAACTCTAAAAGAAAGCAATTATCTCATAAATGTAGCTTTAGATAAGGATTAATTAATCATTTTATTTCGCTTCTCCATCCCAAAATGCAACATAGATATATCAATCTGAGCAAAATTAAAAATAAAATAGCATTACATTCTTTATATCGAGCACCAACTCCTAGCTAGATTAACCTTGAGCTAACATTGCACGACCTAATGTTTTAACCTAAGGCTTATTGTTGTCCTTAATGGTTTTGTTATTGGATCATCTCCACCACTTACTACAGATCTAATGAGTCTTTTCTTCTACTTTCAGCTTCATTTAATTCATACCAAAGTCTCCACATTACCAACTGCACAAGCTATTTTGCTGTAGATAGCATTGGTGTATGTTCCTGTTCATAGGAATAATTTAACATCACAGTAGTGTTCATACTTTATGACCACGCAGACTGGTCCAAAGCGTCCTCTTATTCGAGTCTTTGCACAACACAGAAGCCATGCCAAAGAGATTGCAGAAGTGTTTATATGAATAGCTTCTTCGGTCGCTATGCCTCGTTCTTTGCTAACTCAATGGTTATCTTCTGATCGGAAGGTCATGAGTTCAAATCCCAGCTCTAGCAATCTGCCACTGCTGGACCCTTAAATAAGACCCTTAACCCTCAAATGCTCCCTTTTAGAAACTTGACTTGACTTTTAGAAATGAGACAGTTGTATATTAATCTGAATAAAGACTTCTTAAAAGTGCCATTATATAATCTGGATAATTATAGGTTCTATTTTACACCAAAACTATCAGTCATTTTTTGCACGTGTTAAAAGAAAATAAAACATGCATTTTATATATAAATAAAATGTGTGCATTCATTATAATGTGTGTCTGTGATCACAGTGGCTGAAACCAGAGCAAAGCAGGGGCAGTAAATCTTCTGAAATATCATTTGTGTGCAATTTAGAATATTTATAAAGCATGAATATTGTATTGTGTGGCTTTGATTTTAGCTCGAAACCACAACTGTGCCATGGAACAATAAAAATATAAGTTTTAAATTAGATTTTAAATCTCTGCTTGTAGGATTAGTCGCATCGAATTACATAAGAAATGAATCGAAACCTTCCACATGTAATTTGCACCTTCTTTTGTGTGAGTCAATTGTTAAAGTTTCACAAATTTGGAATCAAACAATGAAACGTGAATTTTCTTCATAATCAGGGATTTGTTTCCTGAAGTCTGAAAGCGTTCGAGTCTAAGCAGAGTCAGCTGTGCCCTTCACCATCTGCCAATCCTGCATCATTACACGAGCTGAGACAGGTTTTAAATTGCCATCCGAAACAATAGAAACTGGCTGTATGCCGCGGGTGAAGGTTTCTCATCTCTGAAGCTCTCAGCATGACGCTGATCTGTGGATAACTCTGACCTGAGACTTCTGACAAAGATTGAAAGCACCTGGATAAACCTGCAGCACCTTCATTAACTCCCATTTACAGCTCCCTGATTACACAGCGCTGCAGGAGGCCAGGACTGTTATAGGCGTCGAGTAAAGCTTCCTGACAGGGCGTGATCAAAGGGCTTGGCTGGATACGCTTATTAGAGCCTGACAGTTTTATTCACGTCCCTGAGTCCTATGAGGTTCAGTACGAACACGCAGGATGTGGGAGTTAAGTCATTTTTTCCAGTGAGTCACTAATTCATTTGACTCACCAAAATCATGAGTCGACTCTTTCGGCACATTTTGTTTCAAAACCCGGTTCACTTCAAAAAATCAATAAAAAATACATGTACATGATGCTGTTTCACCTGCAGAAGCTGATCATGTGCTGTTTGAACAAAATCACTCTAATGAACAAAACCGACTGCAAACCCGACTGTTAAAACAAACAAAAAAGCATTGTGGTTAAATGACACACGAGTCGACTCCAGACACTGACTCTGAGCCGAATCACTCAATTCCAAGAGTTTATTAATCATTACATTTGTTTTATTTGAGGTAAACATTAAACTAGCTAGTAACCAAAAACCTGCTAGTAAGCTATTTAACTATTTTATCACATCCATTAAACTCATATCCAGAATAAACCTCTTATTATTAGCACTCCAAGATTGGATATTTTATAACAATTATTTTATTTTATTTTACACTGACAAAGAATAACATCCCATAACATCCCTCATATTTCATACTTCAACCATTTGTTTCATATTTTAACCAAACAATTTGATTTAAAGTTCCAGAAAGTCTAAGAAACAAACTTATAAACTAACTAACAAACTATAACTCGGCCTGGTGTGGATTTTACAACCGAGGAGGTGCATGAACGTCTACTGCATCACACCGTGAAGGTACGAGCCCATCTGTAGATCCAGGTTGTGTTCATCATGAGCTTACTTTGTGTTAATCATGTGCGATCACACTGGGACAGCGATCGCACACTAACACCACTCACTGCTCTGAAAGATAAACATTAAAACATCTACAGTCGCTACACTGTGATAAATGCTACGTCTGATCTTCAGGGATCTTCACAGCTTAATGCATACAGGTTTAAATAAAGAAAATAGGATCCTCGCTGAATAAATTATGTGAACACCTGAGCATCAGATTGGTAGGTTCTCAGCAAGAACACACTTTTCCCATTCAGCTACAGAGAGAGACCACACCCTGCTGCAGAGAGCTCTCTCTGCAAACCCTGGGATGGAGTAGGATTTATACGATTGCTACAATTTTCCAGCCTTTAACTGGAATTATTTGTTTTGTATGGCAGTAAGAGTAAAATGTGGAGGAAAAAGCTTGGAGAAGTCTGGACTTTCGAGCAGATAAGAGTGTGGACTTGATGGGATCCTAGAATCACCACAGTATCATCTCAATTTATTAACACATATATTAATGACTTCCTCTTTCGCTCGACTCACTTTTGCTTTTGTTTTTTGTTTGTTCATTCGTTTGTTGATTCCATTTGCTTTTGTTTATTTAATTTTATATTTATGGGTTATTATTATTATTATTATTATTATTAATATTATTATAATTATTGCTTATTTATTTGTTTATTTACTTATTTTTAGCATGAAATGCATAAATTTTTGTTTGTTTGTTTATCCAACCATGTATTTATTTATTTATTTGTTTCTTTTCTAGTGAATTTTAATGTATTGTTAACGTGTAAGTATTATTTTGGAATTATTATTATTATTATTAAATATCATATAATATAATTAATAATTATTAAATATTTATTTATTCAGTTATACAACCATACATTTATTTATTTTTTCTATTGTATTTAATTTATAATAATAATTATTATGATGATGATGATTATTATTATTATTATTATTATTATTATTTTACATAGTTTTGCATTCTTGCATTTTATACTTTTATGTTAATATGGTATAAATGTCCTTTTTTAATTTAGTGTTAGCACACAGAGACTGTTGGAAAACATTTTAATATAAATAAATTCATTAATATAAAAAAATTTAAACTCCTCTGACCTGAAGATGTCTGAAAACTTTAGATAGTTCCAAAACACTGACACTGGAGACTCCTTCCATTCATGTAAAATAAACATCTCTCCACAGAAAGTGTCTCTTCATACAAATCAAAAGTTCTACACAACTTTTATAAGTTTTAAACATTAATGCATTTGTTACTGAACATTAATAAACACCTCCTGACCAATCAGAATCCAGGATTCCAGTAACACCAGGGTTTACTTTTCTAAACCGGACTCTCGTTTATTTATTAAGCGAAATAATTCTGTCCTGACTTCACCCCGAACTCGAATCCCGTCTCAGGCACAACGCAAGCGTTCTCTCTTTAAGGCCAAATTATGCGCGAAATATTATGAAAATGTCACGTTATACCAGAGGATGAAAAGAGCAGCTCCGTGATCAGAATGATTTCTGATCCTTTTTGCGTCTGGGAGATCTGACGACGGTCGCTCAGACCGGATTACACGTCTCTGATAACGTCTCGTAGGTTGAATCAAAAATAATTAGCGCTCGCCTTTGGACATGAAAGCGTGAGGAGATGGGGTTCGATCTCAGGGAGGTTCAGGGTTCATCAGAGTTTGCTGGAGAGTAAAAAAAAAGAGGGGAGACGATAAGTGTTAGAAATTAATAAGGAAAATGTGTATTCTCCTCTTCTGCATTATCTGCTGCTAATACACTCATAAATCAAGACGCCAAGAAGAACCAAACCTCACAGCAATAGAAGCCATAAAGGAACCATTTCTGGTATCTTAAAGAACTGTGTGACGACAGATGAACCACGTTCACGTTTTTGATCAGTTGAATACGAAACTTCTCTCTCTCTCTCTGCTTTCATTAACTGTTCTGTATTAACGTGTAGGAACATATGGCTCTCATCCTACACAAACGCAATCAGTATTTTTATCTCTCTGCTCCGTTCCTCCTCACACATCTCTGACATTTCCATGCTGAACTACGGAGACGCGTCAGTCGTCGATGTACAAAACGAACGTGTGCCATTTTTAGCTCAATCTGTTCCATCTTGACCAATCCTGAGCCTGAGGCTGAAGATAACGCCTCAATGGTAGCTACATGTCAAAGTGTTTGGTTCTGTGGAACCTCTCGATTTCACAAATGGAACTTTATAATGGAAAAAGTTTTTTTAACTAAAAAAGAGGTTTTTCACACTCAGGAACTCTTAAAGCTGATCATACATGAGATATAAAGTATTGGGAACATGACTTTTCCAGCCACATTTAGTTCTTTCCCAAACTGTTACTATAGATTTGGAGGCACACAATTGTTTCGGACGTCCGTGGATGCTGCAAGAAATGTTCCTACACTTGAACTAGGAGACCCAAACCTGTTCCAGCATGACACTACCCCTGTGTGTGGAAGATCTCCTGCTATGAAACTCAAACCCTATTAAACATCTTTGGGATGAATGTGAACGCTGACTGCACCCCAGGAACCTCCTCGCCTTCTCACCTACATCACTACCTGACTTTACTAACAACCTTGTAGCTGAGGGAATCTCAACAAAAATCTAGTGGAACATCTTTGCAGAAGAGTGGAGTTTATTATGACAGCAAATGAAGAATAAATGTGGAATGGTGTGTGTGTGTGTGTGTGTGTATAATTATATAATGCAGTTAAGTGAAGTGTGAAAAAAAAATGTTTCGTTGAAAGCAGATGTTTTGAATCAAAATTTTTGGCAAATTAAAACGTTGAGTAGTTGTTCCGGCCCCCTGCTGCTGACGAGGTGAAATGCAACTCCAATGAAAAATGGCAAGCCTTCATCTTCCTCAAGAAAAAAGGTCTGGGTGAAATTGTCATTATTTTATTGTCTCTGAGTTCAAATCCAATGTTGCCACAGTCAGGTGGGCCTGGAAGTCCAGGAGATGCTGTCTGGATAGAAGGAGAACATCCTTCTTTCCTGTAAATCACAGTTAAACTAAGCAAACGTTTCAGATCAGAAGAAAAATCTTGAGAATAGAGAATTGAGTTCCTTTCTGAATGACTGAGCTGAAGGTACGACTGATCCAGAGGTTCCAGCTCTCACAGAGTCACATATCGCTTAATATACGACTCGATCTTTCATGCTTTTATCAAAACCTGGAGCTGTATATCATGTGAAACAAGTTTCATGTCCCTTTTCATAATGCCAGGCTGTGCGAATAAAAAATCCATAAAGGCAACGCATTTGTAAAAGCGAACGACAATGAAAGCTCTTTATTCACGCCGTCTGCTTCGGTTCTGTAATAAAGCAAACAATCTGGATGAAATGTTCAACCGGAAACCGACTGCCAGTCAATTAATGGCTCGAAACATCGTCGTGGAAGTAAATTGAGGCATTTAGTAACAAACGGCCACCTTCGGGCTCATGAAGCTTCTCCCCCCGGAGCATCAGCCCGAGCTTGGTGCTTTAATTGGTTTGAGAGAACGCTGAAATCGCCGCCTGTCATTCACAATTAGCTAGAACGAGCCGCACGAGCTCATCTGCGAACGCACACTCGTTTCCGCCGACAGAGCGTGCAGCGCAACACGACCCTGACCTTGTGTACTTAGCAAACATCGCTGTGTGATTCATTTAGCTTGACGTAGAAGAATTGAAAGAATTTAAACAGTAAATCAGGAGATCAGCTCTGGAAATGGAGATCAGTCTTTTGCTTTGTCTTTGGTGGAAAACTTTGTGTAAACATTTAATTAAGCTGAAAATTTGTTGAAGTGACACTCGAATTCGTTAGCGAGTCAATCGAGTTGCTGGTTTGTTCTGCACCATGCACGTGTGTATCAAACAGCCTGGAAAAAAAAGCATAGGATCTTTGGTGGTTTCATACAAATCAGTTGAATCTGCAGTTTTACTGTGAAATGTTTTTTTATTTTTTTTGCAAAGTTGCAAAGGCAAGGACGAATAAACTGCATTAGCCATGTGACCCTGGTGGAGCCCAGAGCCTGGCTCAGGTCCAACTGGATAATGCAGGTAATGAAGGGGTGCTGAGAGGGCCAGCTAGAGTAATGGACCATTTGACCAGAGGCAAGCACTTAGTGCTGAAGATGAACGGGTGGCTGCAGTGTATTATTGTGTGAGTGAAAAGAATCAAGAGCTGAATTTATCACGCATCGATGTCCTTTTAAACTACTGCTGTTGAGAAGAAAATGCTAAAACCAGAACCTGATGATCTGACTATTGTTCCATGACTACAGAGGACACGTGAACAATAAAACACTCCATGTTTCCTGAACCTCACAATCATGAGACTTTACACTAAGTCACTGGAGACACCTTTAATAAATGTTGCATATTAGAAAACTGCAATTCAGTCAGAGATGCTTTTATATACAAATTAATCAAAATCTCCTGACCAATCAGAAATCAGAATTTAACCAGGTATAATAACACACTTACTCATTCACTTAGATCTTAAATACGTGTGTTCCTGAAGATTCCTCCTGGGAGCTGACCGGACTGAAAAGTCTAGATGGATGAATTGCCTTCACATTATTGATCAGTAAAGATGGATGAATTATCCAAACAAGGAGGATGCTGATTTTGACCTCCGCTGAAGTGATGAAAAGATCAGATCATCAAAATGAACAAATCTTTTTTGGGTTCTTTAGTTAATTTTTATTCCTTTGATCAAAAATAAAATAAAATGTTACATTTTCAGTAAGCAGATCCTCCAACACGTCTAAATACACCAACTTTGAATATACGAGACTCAACTTGAGACTCAACTCAAACATTTTGAGACCATCACCTTTAAAATAGTCTCCTTGCACAGCAATACATCGCTCCCCGTGTTCTTCTGAAACGTGTCCACAAAGTCTGCTTTTCTCTCAGATTTCAGCAATGGTGTCAAAACCGCTACCATCAATCAGAATCTTCATCTTTCGAGAAGAGGGTGAAGTCCGCAGGAGCCAAATCAGGAGAGTAGGGTTGGTGCATCAGTGAGATCTTGTGGATCGTTCTCCGACGATCATCATGCACGAGTTGTCGAATGCTTTCCACATATTTGCGCACTTTATCTTCCAGTGATGTTCCTCAGTTTTTGAAGCAGTGTCTCCACTCAAAAAACCTCAAACAACTCGTTGCAGAATCACTGTATGTCGAACGTATATGTGGCAGATTTGCGCAGTTTCACGCAGAATTTCACGTTTGCTATTAGTTCTAATTCGATGTCTCTGATGAAATCGGAGTCAGAACACGGGGGTCAGAACAGCACCAGTTACAAAAAAACAATGGAATGAGCCATTCTCTTTTGGAAATGTAGCGATTATGTCAACTACGATTATGTAGCGATTATGTAACTCAAGCTATCTATCTATCTATCTATCTATCTATCTATCTATCTATCTATCTATCTATCTGTCTGTCTGTCTGTCTGTCTGTCTGTCTGTCTGTCTGTCTGTCTGTCTGTCTGTCTATCTATCTATCTATCTATCTATCTATCTATCTATCTATCTATCTATCTATCTAAATATGCTCCTGTTCTCACATTCATTAAATGATTCCATGCAGCTGAGCACTAGGTGATTGCTTACCTCCTATTTAATTATCTTCCTCATCTCTCTGCACTGTTCCTCCTCACACTTCTCTGGCATATCTATGTTTAACCAACAAGATGACAGACAATGTGTTCTTTGCCTTTTTAAGCCTCCCAGACCCTATAACACTCATCACTTCTGGGGTGCTACATCTGCACCCTCCCGCCCACTACTGTGTTTAAAGCTATTAATATGACTGTCTTATTTTTACACTAACAAAATCACTAATAATGTGCTCACGTCTATAAATATTCTGTTTCAGATGTTCAACACTGTTTCTCTGAATGCACAGCAGGTACTTATGAGATGCTAAAATAGCACTGAACTCCATAGCTCATCTCAACTTGTACTATTTCTGTTTTGTATATCGAGTTCTCCATAGTATTCTTAGACCCTGGCATGTTTCACACTGGATGTAGAAACGTAACCCAGATATCTCATCAGAGAAGTGAGAGAATCTCCGATTCCACCTCAGTGCTCTTGGTATCTCCAGAGGTCTGAAATTCTATTGTGAGCCTCTGCCATTCCTGCAGCTCCAGTATCCAATCCTAAAAATCTAAAAAAGGTCTGAAACAAAGTGACAGAAAGACACAATACTACTAGGATCTATGAACTCAGGTTTCTGGTTGATAGACCTGGACCTATGCCTTCCTGGTTCTTGTTTCAAAAACCCAAGAAAAATGCATTGCATGTAGGCAGATGTCTGCATTTTTGTACTAAATACTGAGGAATGAAAAATAATTGCCAAAAATGGCCATTTTTGTCTTTTAGTCACAAGCAGATGCAATGATCCAATGGCTTTTTCAGGACACACTTCAGCAGAGTCCATAAATTCTCAGTTTGGGTTGAGTGAAGCCCAACCGTTAAGCTTCTTAAACATAAATAAAATTCTTACCAAGGAAGCTTCTGGAAGATGGACCACTGCAACACTAATGAAGCCTCTTAAACATGGACCAATGATTCACTAATAAAGTATCTGTAAAATGAACCATCTCCCCTATCAATTAAGCTTTTGGAACATAGACCAATGACTGCTTAATGAAGTTTCTGGAAGACGGATCATCTCCTCATTAGTGAAGCATCCAAACCCAAATCCCACCAGTTCTGGAACATAAAGCAATACGTGATTATGATATATCTGGAAGACGGATCATATCCACATCAATTAAAACTTCCATGAGCATGGCCCTCTGGAATGTTAATTTCTTTTCATTTATCAAAAGGCCTCAGGAATGTCCTCTGACTGTGGCCAGGTTCTAGATGTCAACACTGCATGTAAGACAAGAACCTGATCTAGAACAGTATTAAGAAATGTAGTTTTCAAAGGAGAACGCAATAGGAAAGCACTTTCAGAAGATTTCAATAGTCCTGAACACCCCAGAATGACCTCTGTAACCAAAGTTCTACCAATTAATCAAACATACAGTACATCCTCAGCACCAGGGCTGGTTTCAAAGCTCCTCTGAGGAATGTTCTCCTCCCCAGACATTACTAAAAGATCTCATTGCTGTCGTCCAAAGTGGAACAGTCTGAGAAATCCTGTTAACATCAAGGTGACCTGCTAAATTGCTCCCTCGTGTATAAATGTCAAAGAAATGGTCTCCTGCAGTGTGGACATCAACCTGCCCAGAGGGAGAAAGGCCAGTAATCCATGGGTATGTGGTCTTCATGGTCCATAGGAATCTAAAGCACATCTGAAAAGTGCAGCACCTCATTCGATGCCCAGCCCAACCAAAATATTAAATTATTTACATTAATAATCTTTTCTTTTAAACATAAACCGAAGCTTTTCTTGGGTACAAGGTGTGACCTCCATACCTGCATTCACTTTGGTTTTAAAGTGGAAACCCAAAGCACTTATATGAGCATATTAAACAGGAAATGAATGACTTCTGGGTGTTAATCAGAATTAAATGATAATTAGTCTTTAGAGACGTCCTGACCTGAATGATTGCGTGAATGAAACCGATCTAAGCCCTGGATGAATCACAAACCATTGTACTAGTACAAAGCAATTATTATCACCAAGATCTAAGCTTATTAATAGCATTTATTTTCACAGCTGAAACATCGTTTGGCTATGATGCATTGTAGATATTATAAATATGTATTATCTCTGACTACATATGCTCATTTGATACAGTGTGGTGCAACAGTGATGGGTTTTAAACAGAAAGCAGGCTGAAAACACAAAACAGCCCTCAAGATTGATGTCTATTTCTGCAGTTCAGTAGAAGCTTTTTCCAATTTCCACCTGAACCATATGCAGACTCATACAGTTTATACACATCAGCTCATACAACTCATAGAGAACATACAGAATGCAGAATTTCTTCAAAACCTTGTCTTGGCCAAGGGGTTAATTTCTAAAATGACTGGAACTGAAAAAAAGATGATCTCATCAGCCCCAAAGAAATGTTAATGGTGTGGTCTCCTAGAACATTTCTTAATGATTATATTCCAGCAATCTCGATGTATTAATTTATTTGTTTGTTAGTTTTTGTTTAAACAAGAGCTTGTATTATGCAAACATTCTAATTAAAAATAAATGTATCAGAGCTCCAATATTTCACGTCTATCAAAGATTCTCGGCTCGGAGCCACGTCATCTACACTACTACCCAGAGCTCTTTTCACGTGTCCTTTAGTAAAAGTGTCCCCTCAGGAAGGCGCTTGGCTCATGATGTGATTTGTTCCGAGCGCTCGGAAAGCAGAGCCTGGAGTGACCAGTGAACCTGACATGCCACCAAACACATTGATCACAGGTCTGTCTTGTTACGCTGACAGAAACCCACTGGTGTGGACAAGTCGAAGCCTGTGGCCCTGCTCTCGGCTATCGGCCAGACCACCCAGGTGATTAATGTGTGTCCCGGCAAGCATCAGCGTCCTCAGTGGCCGATTCATCAATCACACGTACAGCTGCACTGTCTTAGCACAAGGACCTCTGCATCTGTTCACATCCAGGTGTGAAATGTGACTCCCTCAACATGAGGCTGAAATATTCTGATTCTTACTGATACTATATGATAATGATATATTTAGATTTTACACAGAAACACACACACACACACACATACATACACACACACAAATCTATTGGGTGTAATAATTTAAATTGTCTAAAATTTGTCAAAATATATTAGATGTATTTTGAAATATAAATATAAAATATTAGATATATTTGCCTTAGCTCAAAATGTCTTTATCTAAAGTGCAAGCTACGTAGTGAAGCTACATCTACACTGCTCCAGGTAGCCTTTTAAAATTAGTTTTCATCTCAAAATGCCCCGATTTCCGCCTTCTGTTTATTTACATTCCGGCTCTTTAAAATGTCGCGGCAATAAATAAAAATGCATCATCGTTTTCAAAAGCTTAGGTTTTCACACAGTTCACACTGTGATGCGAAATTCGTCAATTCTGTGATGAGGCGTTTTCAAATTTATCCACGTCGGTGAGCGTTTTCTAAGAGCTACGTCTACGTTGACTGAAAACGTCGTCTCAGTGTGAAAACTAAAAGAAAAAGATTTGTTTTTAAACAAAAACATATTTGTGTGTTTTATTTTCTTGTTCACTCCTAATGCATTGGGGGATATAAACTTTTGCACTTTTCATTGATTTATTATCACTGTTTTGATCTAAAAGAGAGTTCATTATTGAGGATTTATAAATTGCTAAAACATCCTGTTTATTCCCCTGCTTTACTACACTAATTAATGTTCAACATCATCAATAACATTATTATCATCATCGTCGTCATCAACATCATCATCATCAACAAGTTCAGCTTCTCCCTGTCATTTCCTGACGAGCCGTGGCCCCTGAGCTTTGGAGCAGAGCCGAGTTTTGGAAAAACACTGATGTTCTTTGCAGCTCCACTGATTACAGAGAATAAAGGCTGAGGTTAAGACAAGTGAAGTGTTAAAGCATTCGAGGATCAAAAACGGCAAAAAAATGCTCAGAGCTTCAGGTGCATGTTAAAACCATGTTGAGAAAATGATGGATGTTGAGAAGAGCTCAGTCCTGCTTTCATCCCAGCCTCCACACAGGTGCAGGAGATAAAGAAGAAAGAGGCAGCAGTGAAATAATCAACACCTGACCATCGCTCAGAGCAGCAGAGAGAGAACTTCAAACGCCTTATTTCTCAGCTCAGCATGCTGACTACAGCCGGACCGGGGGCGGAGTCACAGCAGGAAGTGACTCCTGGATCCTCAGCATGGCCTGGTCATGATAACGAGCTAACGAGGTGACAAAACCAGAACAAGTGATTGGTCAGGAGGTGTTGATAAGTTTTCTGGAACAGCAGCTCTGACGATAAGTGCAGCTAAAAATGACAGGTTTATACAATTAAATTCATTTGTTTATATCAGTACGTTTTTATTTCTACTGCAGCAGTTCAGTTGTAGGCACATTTTCTATAATGATCATTTCTGTTTCTTTAATATTTATGAATTTTTCTCCAATGTAACAAAAATTATACTTTTTTCCGTTTTTGGAAAACAATCTGCAGGAAAAAATGGTAACATTTACATCATTCAGCAGATGCCTTAATCTAGAGCGGCTTATATTTTATCTTTTTATTCAACTGAGCCATTGAGATTGAAGGGTCCTGATCAAGGGCCCTGAAGGGGCAGTTTAATAGTGCTGGGATTTGAACTCACAACCTTTCAATCAGAAGCCAAACATCTTAACCACTGAGCTCTTCTTTCCCCGTGTCCTGAGTGAATGAGAACTCATTTGGCAGATGTTCCACGACTGCAAATGTAAGAATAAATGTATGATTTGTGATTGTGGATAAGTTGCGGTGGTGTATGAGGAGTAAAACAGCAGCTGTTGTAGGAAAATAATGAACTTCAGGTTGATGAATGCTGTTCTTTGTTGAATATTTAACTGCGGAATCAGTGCACAAAATGTCAGAAGTGGAAAGTAATTAAGTACAAATACTTTGTAATGGTAATTAAGTAGATTTTTCTGGTATCAGTATTTGGCTTTACTATTTATTTTCCGGACAACTTTTTACTTTCACTCATTAATTTTTTTTACACAAAGAAAAGAGCCGAATTTAATACCTTCAGTGCAACGTACGTTTATTCACCACGTCCTTTCTTTACTCAGATAAAAAAAAAACTCCACCGAAAATGTTTATTTAATCAGTAAACATTTTTACCGAGTCTCAAATCAGCACCAAATCCGCCATGATACAAATGAACCCTCTTGGGGTCTACAAACGCGGCGATGCGTTTTGTCGCATTTTTTCTTCCTAAAGCTGAAACAAAGTAAAATTACTGTGTTCTATTTTTGTTAATCGTACAGATAAGAGCAATTCATCATTTGTATCCGTGAAGGTTAAATAAAGAAAACAGACTCTCTACTGTAAGTCATCTCTCTTCACAGACACTTAAACAAAACAACCTGAATCTCAATGAATATTTTCCTCACACACACACAATAAATATATAAATAGAAAACTTGAAATGTCTACTTTTAAATTAACCAGTTCACATCAAACAAATATTCTCTGATTCTGTAATCTGTATGAAAGTTAAAAGAGGTACAGTGTCTCCGGTGTCACCTCATTAACCGTCCGTATGGAAACATAGCAAAGGTTCTTTTTGGTGTCCTGATCATTTACGGCATTTAAAACACCATAATTACTTTAAAACGTTGATAAGATTATTTTGTGTTCATGCTCTATGTTGAGTTCATTTTCACTCAAAATTAACATACATTTGCATAAAGCGTTAATATTTGTCCATGTTGATTCGAGTATTAAAAAGTATTATTTAAGATACATTTAGAACAGATACAAATGTGCCATAAAGTTATAAGTTACCAGCGTGACACTAAAATAGATAGTAGTAAAAGCTACTTTGTCAGAGCCCAAACTTCTTCTAAACACATGCCTTTTAAAACATGAAGGTCTGCACTTCTACTCAAGTGAAGGATGTGTGGACTTTTGCCATCTCCGGTGTTATTGTTAGTGCGAGAACGCAGGGTTTCCATTTTCCAAAATCTGGAACCATTAAAACATTTCAGAAGAAATCCTCTTCCTTTGTATTTGATCAGAAGTATTACAGTTGGTCGAACAGGAATAAAGCTGCGACTCACATTATTATTCATCATGAAGAGAAGATTGAGACGCTGCAGAGGTGTGAACAGAAGATATTACTTCACATGGTGATGAAAATAGAAATTCTCGGATTGCCTGAAATGCGAATAAGAAACAATATCCGGATATTAATTCCGTCCGTATCATGTTAGGTTACTCACAATAAATACGGATTCTCACAAATTTGATTTCACGTCATCATGCATGGGTCGAAACACATTTTCTTCTCCTCAGACATCCACGAGCATGACGCACACGCAGGGTTCGAATATTATACTGTACGTAATTTAATGTAATATATAACAAACCACAGCCAAATAAGTGTGGACACAGGCGCAAAAAAATTTATTAGCATTTTATTAATTAATCAAAATTTTTGAAAACTAATGAAAAAAATCTGATGAAGCCGAGAGCATGGAAATAAATTGTTTCTATGGCAACGTACACTTTCAGCATCTTTGTGATTGAAATCTAAAGTGCATATTGTGGGTTTTTTTAAGAAACAGAAGAATACCCTTGATTTTGGAATCATTTTAAAATAAAACAGAATAAAATCTTCAGATTCAACAGCAGCGAGCAGATTATTTTTAACATCAGGATTGATTTGGTTTGTTGTTTTTTGATTGTCTTACAGGCGTCTCTTTTTTAATGTTGTAACAACAATTAAAAATAAGTAAAGCAGATTTTTTGTTTTGAACTAAATACTGTAACATTTGATGTGAGAAGATCACAGTTACAGTAAACCATGCAGTCTTTAGAGCTGAAAGACCGAGACTGCAGTTTAATACAAAGTAAATTCTAGTCTCCTTTAATGTGCAACAAAGTAATAAAACTGAATCTGCGTCAACATGATACGATACGTGATTGGATACGATATAATACAATACAATTTGATATAATTAGTAGATCAGATACTACAGGGTACAATATGGTACAGTGTGATACGATATGATACAATACATGATACAATATAATATGAAACGATACGATACGATGTAATATACGATGCAATGCAATATGATACGATAAATTATTGATATGATAAGGAGCAATATGATACGATTAATCATCGGATGATAATGGTGCCATTCAATACGATACAATACCATGTGATATATGTTTCGATGAGATACAACGCACTGCGAAATGATACGATACAATTTAAAACGATTCAATATATGATTTAATAAACTGTAATGATATAATGATGTCACCACTGATGATGATGATGATGATGATGATGTATGTTTTGTGCTTTTAACAATGTACAGAAATAAAAAGTTTGGGATACACATTTAAAAATGTATTAAATAATTAATAAGTTTGGCCCGAATGAGCAAGCCGGAGGATGTGAGGAAGAAACCTTGAGAGGAACCAGACACCAAAGCAGAACCCATCTTTATCTAGACACCGTATATTCGTTCTTTATGGTTCATTATTGTTGAGCTGATCAGCTGTTCACTGTCAGAGACTCGGGTGGAAAAACTGTTCTTGGAAATTGTAGTTCAAAGCCGTTGGCATGGTTACTGAGAGTTTACCTTCCACAGTAATGTAATGTCCATATGGAGGCAATCGTCAGCGGGTCAGGATCACTGGAGAATAAAGAAAATAAATGTTTTTAACCAGGATCAATTCCAATCAATGATAATACACATTTAAGAAGAGTTAGTGTCATTGGTCAATAGGAAATATCCTATTTTCTGCTTCATCCAACTTGACATTTGCGTATGTACGAGCTGACCCGTTAGCTAAACCGAGTCTGACAGCCGTGCTGGAGAGCCGGCGCAGGAACACATCTCCTGGTGTAATTAAACACAAATGAATCATTTTCCTGCCAATATTTCAGTCTCTCATCGTGGCTAATGGCATTGCAGTGTGTTTTCCTCTTCTAGCACGCTCGTTCTACCCTAATGAAGCCCTCGTTAATGAGCTGATAAAAAACCCCTCTTATCCCCTCTCAGCGGAGTGGGAGTAAAGCATCCAGACTGAGAAACGCTACCAACGCTAGCGCACAGCACAATGCTAAGCACAGCTCTAATTAGCGCCATTACCACAACGAGTTCTGTCAGGAACACGAGCTGAAACATGCAAAATAAAACGCAACACACATAAAAAAATCATCTTTAATGATGAAGTATCACGTGATTCCTTTCAAAACTGTTTCCCAAGAAGGATAAATTGCACCAGATGGGCTTCCTTATGCCTGATTATTCCTTACTTTTTTATTTTGGATCCTTTCTTTTTTTCTCCTTATCACATCCCTACAAACACTTTTCCACCATCAGATAACTGCACCACAATGTACAGTGAGCTCCAGCGTGAAAACAAGGCTCGAGGATTTAGAGCAGACGTTTAGGAATCGAATCATCTGACAGAATTTACAGAAAAAAAACTACTTTTTCAGAGCGTTTTTTTTGTATCGTGTTTAATAATTCTAAATAAAAATAAATATTTATATGTGTTTTTAATGTGAGATCATTAGTGAATCTGGTGAATTTAGTATTGCAAGGTTGCTTGGCTAATCTAAACTAAAATTGTAGCTGAGTCAGCAATTAATACTTAAATAAATGAAATGCTACACCACCCACATGCATGAGGCAGCCTGATACTCCTTATATTAAATGCAGGATTACGTTATTTATGCTAAAATAGCGGCTAAATAAGGAATTATTTAAAAAAAAGAAAGTGTCTTCAACTGATATTGATGGAAAGCCACACAAATCATCTGTTCAGGAATCACTGGTGAGATGTTTGGATGGAAACGTATCCAGGGAGCACTCTGAGCTCCAGTCAGTGCCATATAAAGTCTAATTCTGTGAGATTAGACTCTTTGAGATGATGCGTTTCGAGTGATTGCACAGCCTGCCTCCTGCTACCTTTCATTGCCTCGAAGTTTCTTGTCATTCATCAGATCTGCTGCCATCAGGGAGGCGTTTATTTAGGAAATAAACGATGTCCCTGTGGACGCATGCCAATAGGAATCTATCTGCATCAGAACGAGGGAGATATCCCTTTTCATTTGTTCCTCAGCGAGAAATTGAATTGCATGGCTGAGCACGCATCAGATGTCAGAGGGAGAAAAATCGGCGCCAAATCGCTGCCGAATATGAGGGTATAATTCACAGGGTGGTGAGTCAGATGGAAAAACGATGCGTCTGTCACTAGACACGGGGGCAAAAGTGGGCGTCAGAGGCACTGGTGTCATTTCAGTCTCCACAAAACGAGAGGAAAAATATCGATAATGATTCCTCAGTGCATTCCTCCTGTAACTAATCATGAGGATCCTGCGAGGACGGCTGTTTTGATTGAACTGACATGCCAGACAAACCTTTTACTATTTTTTTTAGATGAGGCCACTGCACTTCCTGTTTTGTTTCATCACATTTTTGGCTCGGCGCGATGCAGAGCAGCCTGCCGTGATTAATACTCGATCATATTAGATGCATCCAGAATCTTTTCACGCTCCGGCTCTCCATCACTTTTGTAATTAGGTCCACGGCCGCTGTGCTTCATATCTTTCTGGTCCGGGGATTAATATCGCATTGAAATTCCACACCAGGGCATTATTCAGACATGATGGATGGATGCGGTGCTGCACAATCTATTTCCGAGGCTGTGCTGGTTCTGAGCTACTGAGGGTTTCCGTTAATCCCGGGCTCCATCGCTCCGGTCACTACCGCCGCTAAAAGCTCAGTGATCCTGAGCTCGGGGTCTCTAATGGGAAAGAACAAAATGTTTCATATTATTTCAGTGAGTTTTGTAAAATAAAGGTACGGAAAACAAATGGCACTTGCAGAAAGCCTAAAACAACAAATCTGTAACGACTATTCAATTTGCAAGTAGCTACTATTACGTATTAAGTTGTGGATTCTGATTCGTCAGAAAGTTCATTGAAATTCGTTTCCTATATCAGCAGCTCTTTGGGTAGCGCTTACGGTTTATATTCAAACTAATACGTTATCGTTTCCATAGTAGCAGCTCGTTTCCATAGTAACATTGAGTATTCTGGAAGAAGTCTCCAGTGTCAGAGGAAGCAAAGGTGTATTATTTTACTAAACCGTACATTCCATGTTTTTTCACCATTTTGTTTACAATGAAAACAGACAAACAAACAACTAATTAAATAAATAGAGTATTTTTCGGTCAAAAGTATTGGGACACCCACATTTTGTAGCCGTACACGTTGGAGGCACACAGCTGTATATGAGGTCTTTATTGAAAATATTTCCTTCGCTTCAAGTAGGAGATCCAGACCTGTTCCAGCACTGCCTCTGTGCACAAAGCCAGCTCCATTAAGATCTGCTTTACATGGGTTGAATGTGTGTGGAAGATCTCCTGCTATAGAACTCCAGCCCTATTGAACAGAATGAATGTGAACGCTGACTGCACCCCAGGAACCTCTCCTACATCAATACCTGACTTTACTAATGCACATCCTTGTGGCTAAATGAATCTCCATACAATCTGGAGGAACATCTTTCCAAACAAGTGCAGGTTATTATAACAGCGAATGGTGACTAAATGTGGAATGAAAATGAAGCATTATTTTGATGCATTTAAATCAATAACAGCGTGAACTCCTCAATGCTGGGCAGTGACCATGGTACAGAATAAGTTGATAATCCATGACTAGGTGTAAAAGCTTAAGCCATTCTAATGCTCACTAAGTTCCTGTAACACCTAAACAATATGTGGATTATCACTCTTACATGACCAGATGACCTAATAAATCTCCACTAGCAAGCCGGAAACCCAAGCTGTAACTGTGTCTCTTTCCAAATAACTTTGTTTCCAGGTTTCAGATTGAATATTTATCTCATGTTTTACACTTTAAAATTTTTTTGCAAAATATTCAGGATTTTTGTTGTCTGACTGCCATGCACCATGTAGCCAGATTAGCATGCTACATGTGCAGCAGGGCAAGCAAAAGACCTTTAGCATGATCACAGCGCTGACCGTCAATAATCCACCTTCCTCGGGGTGGTCTGCTGTCTAACGGCCCATTACACAGCGCAATGAATCTTCAACACCTCTTCACCCCGATTGCCTCACACCCCGACCCCGCTGTCAACTCACAACCATGACGTGTTACTACAGTGTGAGAAATCATTAGATGCCTTGAGAACAAGCGGATGATCATTTCAGGACCATGGCTAGCGATCAAGGCATTTGTTAGCATTATATTAGGAGGAAAGCGGTCGTCTTCACTCTTGATGAAACCAAACGTCGTGGTGTGAAGCAAAGTCATGTGTTTGTGTTTTATTTTTTTTTTAGATCTCGCAGAATTTCAGGGATTGATTCTAAAAACTATCAGAGAAGTTATCTCGAGTACAACAGGAGAGAACACGATGGGAACAGTATGGACACATCGGATATCATCGACTATTAACGAGGCTGTCCGTTTTCCCAGCGAGTTCATTTAGCTCCATCATAACGGTGCTGATCGTGAAAGAAAGTCCTCATAAATCCTTCGGATGGGTTTCAGAACATCTCAAAGCGTCTTCTTTATTTCTTTCTCCTGGACATTTCTCAAGCCTAAGTGCCGCGCTCTAAACGCACAGCCATCAAATTTATGCCTCGGCATTTAAGTAAGTTTAGTAATTTGGACTCAATGGCTCGCTGCAGGGCTAAATACACTCTGAGACAATGCTACACACACACACACGTATTGTACACACACATACACATGCCACACTAACACATCGGATAATGAGCTTTTGTCAGAGACACTGATCTTACATATTCTACAGAGTCCAGAACCCACTCACTCTAACATCACTCTGTCTTTCTCCTCAAATACTGACTGATGATGATGATGATGATGTTAATGATAATTATAGTCATGATGATTGTGATGATGATGGTGATGATGATGATGATGATGATGATGATGATCATAATAGTGATGATGATGATGATGATCATAATAGTGATGATGATGATGATGATCATAATAGTGATGATGATGATGGTGGTGATAGTAATGATGATGATGATGATGATGATGATCATGATAGTGATGATGATGATGGTGGTGATGGTAATGATGATGATGATGATGATGGTGGTGGTGGTAGTGGTAATGATGATCATGGTGATGATGATGATGATGATGGTGGTGGTGGTGGTAATGATGATGATGGTGATGATAGTGATGATGATGGTGGTGGTGGTAATGATGGTGATGATGATGATGATGGTGGTGGTTGTAATGATGATGATGATGATGATGATAGTGATGATGATGGTGGTGGTGATGGTAATGATGATAATGTTGGTGATGATGGTGGTGGTGGTAGTGGTAATGATGATGATGGTGATGATGATGATGGTGGTGGTGGTAGTGGTAATGATGATGATGGTGATGATGATGATGATGATGATGGTGGTGGTAATGATGATAATGGTGATGATAGTGATGATGATGGTGGTGGTGGTGGTAATGATGGTGATGATGATGATGATGGTGATGATGATGATAGTGATGATGATGGTGGTGGTGGTAATGATGATGATTTTTTAAATAATGTCTTAAAATTCTGAAACGTTTACTTTCCTTCTTAATCATCATTGTTTTGTTGCATCACTGCTGCTAAACACGGCTGATTTCATGTAGCACGGATAAAACCGACCACCTACTGGAGCATGTTCCTGAACAGAGAACGTCATCAGGGTGGTGTGAGAAGAACACTAAGGACAGAAAAGAGGATTAATAAGAGGAGTGACAGAAAATCATCCCATCCTTAATCCTATAATGACCACATGGGACTTTCTCCAGACGCCTAGCAAACAGAACAGAAGAAATGAAGCTGAAGTGGCAGATCAAGTGAAGCAAACAAAATCTCTCTCTTTCTCTCCCACTCATCTTTTCTCTCTCTACCGCTCTTTTTTTTAGTCCCTCTGTTTTTCCACCTTCTCTCCCTCGCAAGATATATACATTATTATATATTTATATTATTATATAAATTCAGGGACCCAATCTTGGTATTAATTAACCAATTATGTGTATGTAGATAATTAATTAAAAAGTCAAATTTTTAATGAATATCTAATTAAATAGTTGTTTAGTTGATTGGTTGATTGACTTTTTAATTGATTGATTAATTAATAAATACATTAATTAATTATGTGCTATCCAGTTTATAATACAAAAGTGTCAAATTCTTTGAAAAATATAACTGAGTTTAAAAATGACTAAAATATTTCTTAAAATATTATTTTATACTTATGAAATTACCATATTTTTGGTTAATTTTTTATTATTTTTAATATGAAATATGTGATATTTAAACTTATTAAGTGTTTTAAATTATTTTTAGAAGAAGTTGACATTTCATGCCTCCCCTCCTTCTTCTTTTCATTGGCGTTGATGGTTTTGCTAATAACTGAGCTTCATTTTCATGGCTGTAAAATCTTTTGCAAGCTCTGAAAGAAAAAATGCTGCTCTGAAACTCTCACTGCTATCAAATTTAAGTCAATGATAAAATCGGAGGGTTTTGCGTGCTGCGTTTTCATATACAAAAAGCGGCCTGATAGCTTAGCGCCATTTAGTATGCAGCGTGCTATGCTAACGCTCCTTTTAAAATTCACTGCGCTTTTCTTTTTCTTCTAAGAACATTATTCATTTTTAAATGGCACCAGAACGCAGGAGGAACTGAAAGAGTTGTGCAGAAGAAAAGCCTCGGGCCAGAGAAGGAAAACCCACACAGGTTAGAAAGAAAGAAAACTTTTTCAATTATTTATTTGGAGTTTTTGTGACTTGATTTTGATACTGAGGAAGGAGAGCTAACGTGTATGGCAGCTGAGCCAAAAAAAAAAAACCCTGAACCATTTAAGCAGGTAGAGATACAGAGAGAAGCAACATCTGGGTGTGGGTTCAATTATTATCATTCATTTGCATGTAGAGTTCTAAGCATTTCTGAAGATTTCTGTTCAACTGGAGTTGATAAGAACCACAGAAGATTTAGAACTGTTCTAATGTAACTGGTTTAATTGTTGTGGTAAAATTACGCCAGAACCAGAAACTTGGGTTTCTGTTAGCAAAAGGTGCTTGAAACCTGCAGATCTCACTTTACATTAGAAAGATTTTGCTCAAGACTTAAAACTACTGTAGCTCTCTGACTTAGGGGAAGTAGAGTTAGGGTTAGGGTTAGGGTTAGGGTTAGGGTTAGAACCCACTGAGGAACCTAAAAACCTTTAAAGGTTTATCACACAGAAGAAAACAACTGAAGAAAACATTTCACATTTTTGAAAGTGGTCTAAGCACCCTTCAGAAAAACATCGGAGCCTGAAACCCAAAAGCATCAGACATTGTGATCAGAACCTTGTCAAATTTAATTCTGGAACCTTCAAGGATTGTTTAGGAGAAGAACCGGTTGAAAAACCAAATAATTATATTTATAAAATTATATTTGTTTAAAAAAAAAGATCTAGAAGGCTTCTCTGCAATACATCATCTTACTGAGATCTTCATCAATTCTAAAGGGATTCTTCAGGATGCCCTGAAAAACAAATATTTTGGAACCCGTGAAGAACCTTTATCTTTACAGTTGCACTGGTTGTGAATGCAGCTACTTCATACATCCAGTACCCAATAGTTCCTCAAAAGTTTCTAAGAGTTCAGGATTATCTTATGGTAAGCAGATGATGGAATGAGTTCTAAGATGCCAGTTAAATAAAAGCTTGTGAGAACATAATGGAACCTCTGTCATGATCATCTGTCAATAAAAATTGTTTGCTAATTGTTCCACCAAAGCGTTGGTTGCTGTGAATGGAAAGCGAGCAGACGTGTCTACAGCTTCTGTTGGATGTTCAGCCATAAGCAGGAGTGGACCAGATGCTGGTGCGAATGCTCATGAAAGCATCTCGAGTGTTAGCATGTGGTGTTTGTTTAGGCCGAGTGGTTGGCGTGTGTTGCAGTGTGATTAATGGCGGCGGCCGTGTCACGCCGCAGCTCTGTAATAGGAATGAGTACAGCAATTAGAGGCCACAGAACCCTGTTGAACATTCATTCAAAACAAATTGAGATGAATCATCTGAGCTGCAGATGAGGTTCCTGCCCGAGTGGATTAGAAGAATACAGACGAAAAGAGTGAAGGAGAAACGAAGCACTCGACTGGTCAGAAATGTAGTGCGATGCCATGAGATCTGTGTTCTGATTGGCTTACAGAGGCTTTGATGTTAATAATAATGATTGTTGTTATAGTAACGGCTCCACATTTGCAGGGACTCGGATTCTGTGATGCAGACGTTATTTAATATTAAGTAAGGAGTCTCCAGTGTCAGTGCTTCCAGATAAGTGTTTCTGTCCTGAGGTTTGTTTGTATGTTGATTGATTTTTTATTTTTTTTTACTTCTGTCACTAATTTATTTTCCATCGGCTGCATGATGAAGTGTTTTATTGCTTAATTAGCATTAGCTGAGGTTGTTTGGATAATTATTACAAGTCTTTTAAGAGTTCTCTCAGAGGAACAGATCAAGAACACAGAAAGACAGAAAGGTTAGCTAGCTAGATTGCCAACAGCCTTTAGGAAGCACCTATCAGTTATATGAACAGTAAACCTCAACATTGATGAAACTATGATGGATGGACATTTGGTGCCATCCAGATAAAAATGGGTTCCCATAGTAGAAGAAGGTATTTGGCAGACGCCCTTACTTTTATCTTCATAAAACTGTGCAGATATGGGGTTAAGGGCCTTGCGCAAGGGCCCAAGAGTTGCTTGGTGTGATTGGGATTTAAACTCACAACCTTTGGATTAAAAGTTAAAAATGCTTTAAACACCCAGTTATCACCTCCCTTCTGATTCTGGTCCTCTCAAGGTTTCTTTCTCAACATTTTTCCTTGCCACAGTCCCCACTGGCTCAGTCATTAGTGATAAACTTATAGGGACTTTTTACATTCAAAAATTATATTCTTAATTTCTTTATCTCTGCACAGCTGCTTTACATTGATTTGTTTTTGTTCTAAATGTTTTTGTTTTGTTAGTCTGGGTGACCGAGTGCAAAAGCCAAAAGCCAATAAAAAGTCGAAAGGTCGAGAAAAAGATGTGGCTCAGGACCGCACCCAGCTCTAAGCCTCGTACTAACGTCTCCTTCACCGAGCTACAGAGGGTTCCTCAGCTCTGCAGACACTTTCTTATTTTTTTTTTAGTCTCACAACAAAGAGCGATTGTTGAAAGGAAATGAAAGAAGAACATTTTGAAAGCGCAGCTGCCAAGTGCAGAGGGAAGAGTAAAATCAATGAGAGGAAAGTTTCAGTTAAAGCAACGAATGTAACAGAGGAAATAAAGAAATAAAGCGATAAAAAAAGCCAATTCGGTGTCAGACGTCTGTTTTGCTGAAGAAAAGAAATGATTTTGTTTCAAGTTCCGCAGCTTCTGGTATGAAATTCATCCCTATGCTTCTGTAGTTCAGGAAATCAGGGAGGATTTACACAAAAGTACATTTATCCATATCATGTTCAAATATATCAATAATACAGTAACTAAAAACTTGTTTTTTAAACAGATAAAAAACGTTCTTTAATAACAGTAACTCTTCATCACACACACGGAACCAGTGTTGAACATTTGTTAACAATAATAATTTTCATTGATGACATTAAGACATCATACTTTTTATCTATTTACAGCTACACGTTGTAAAATGTCTAGAATGCATGTTAGTTCTTGTTCTCACGTATGCAGTGGTATGAAAAAGTTTGGAGATTAATGGTGTAACTGGTGCTGTTCTGACCCACATGCGTTCCCACGTTTTTATCACAGACAGCGAGTTAGAACAAAGAGCAAACGTGAAATTCTGCGTGAAACTGGGCAAATCTGCCACAGAGACGTTTGACACGACGTACATTTGACATATGGCGACGCTGCAACGAGTCGTTCGAGGTGTTTCGAGCGAGATGCACACTTCGAGAGTGGAAGAACACGATGAGAGATCAGGAAGACCTTCAATGAGCTCAACTCCTGAAAATGTTTAAACTGTTTGCCAACTTGTGCATGAACATCGTCAGAGAGCAATCCGCACGATCTCACTTCCGCACCCACACTACTTAACAGATTGGGCGCCTGCGGACTTCACCCTCTTCCCGTTCTGACGCCATTGTGGAGATCCGGCGCGAATCACAGAAGGAGTTTAACAGAACTCAGCCTTTCTTTATTTCTCTTATAGTTACTGGAGAATTTGTGAGGTTAACTGCTTAATGTCTGACTGTTACAAACCACTGCCACTGGAGACTCCTTCCTTCAAAAGAAATGTTCAATAAAATCCCCTTACAGAAGGTTTTCTCTGAACGAGCTGTTGCTATAGAAACGGTAATGTTAACATGCATCCATCATCTCCGTGGTGTCGTATCTCTTCTCGTCTCTTTTTCATTTGTCCTAAAACTCCTTTTTATTTCAGACTCGTCCTTCAGCGCATACCTCTGTCACATCGTTCATTTTCGCATGTCCCATCTGCTCCGTCTCTCTCGTGTCTCGGTTATATCTGCACCACAGTGAGCCTTCAGATCTCTCAGATGGAGCTCTGACTCATGAGCATTTGTTCAGCTGTCTATCATGCCGCATTCCGCACATCTTTTCAGCTCGAAAGCAGTCAAAATACGGCGGCAAGATCCGAGAAGGTTTGTTAACATAAACGAGTTGCTCATCGAGGAACATGAGGTCTGTGAGGTCTGGGGCCATGAAGAAGAAGAAAAATTCATCAGGAAGTCTGGTGTTTGTCCTTGTAAAACACAAACACACTAAATAAATATATAAAAGACTGTGAGGAAATTGACAGAGTCCTGGGTGGGTTTGTGTGCGAACTAATGCATTCTCCTGAGAGCATTCTTTGTTTACGCTTCATTAACCGGGTACCTGTGTAATGGAGAGAGAGAGGAAAGTACTTAAACACGGCTCAGACTGAGCTCGATGGCGTCACCCAAATACGGAACGGCGAGACTTCCTTTTTTACATCTGATCGAGATTATGCCGCATCTTCTGTTTCTCCTCACTGGTGGAGTTTTTTAAATGATATTATGTGTCTATTTCTTAATGAAATATCCTTCTTACACGTAAGCTACGTGTTCTAAGGTCGATGTTCCAACGTTAAATGTTAATCAGGAGCTCCAGCTACACATCAGTGGCAGGTTAGTGATATGGGATTAAATCCAGACGTGACCTGTAACACAAGACCTACTGTAACAGACAATTCCCTTCATATACTGTGTGTAGGAGCTTCCACTCTAACAGAGGCAGGAAATACTATCACCTGGGTGTGATATAATCTAATAGAATAATAATTTCCACTGAGAAGCAGCTGGGAGAGGAACGCTTGTCGTAATCCACCATTATTCAATTTACTAACGTAATGTTAACTGTTTTAAACGCCCACTTCCCTGAATTTCAGCTCAGCATCGAGTGTTAGGTTCTAACGACATTAAACCACAACCCACACTGCTGAACACCCCTGTATTACTGTTTAGTCAAATACAGCCACAAGGAGCAATTAAGGGGTCCAAGCACTACGCCTTGTGCAAGTAATGACAATATCTTTACATTTAAATCCATGATAAGGGATGTTTCAATGAGCATTTGTTATTATTAGAAAATGTTTTAACCAAAATAAAGCCCCTTTTCCAAGATGGTCGAACTGAAGATGAATTATGACTGGACACAGTTTTTAGGGACTATTTCCATATGGCCAAACTTGAAATGGTAAAAATGATTAGAGATGATTTCAAGAGTCACTGAAAATCTGTTGTAAATGGTCTGAATAGGCAATGATAGAACACCAAGTAATAGTTATAAGGGGAATAACCAATCAAACTGTAAGCTGGAGTCACTGAAGCCATCTAGCAGGCATCCTACAACATCAGCATGTTCAACTCCTCTGATTGGATGATCAGAGAGCGCACTAGTCCAGAGCTCACAAACCGCATCTGTAGCAACTGCGGGGGAGAAGAAATTTCGATTAGTTTGCAGATTCACTTGCAAGGACATCAACAGGATGGACTTTTTGAGGAAAGCTGGACATCGTGAGAAAAGATCGCTGAAAAAATTCAAAACAGTTTAAGTTCAGATTTTTCATGAATTATTTATACTTTTTGCAGTTTTTTAAATGTAGAATTTGCACAAAAACACTAGATGATATAAATATATTAGGAATGTGCGTCTCCATAACTGAGGCTGATGCGATTCACATCTCGATGCCTAGTCAACGATACAACACATTAAAGATCCACATGATGCAGCTACTGATTCGATGCCACACACGATTCTCCACTGTTACAATGCAGTGTGATCTCGATTTTATTTAAAGTGATATGATTTAATGGAATACAATACGATAGAAAAAAATATGATGAACTGCAATTCAGTATGTTACAGATTGTTCACTTTTATTTCTTTGGTTCAGACAGACGTCAAATCATCAGTTTACTCATGTGCCTTCAAAATTCTAACGCATGGCCCAAAAAAAACATAATATAAAACCCGATGCTCTTTTCCTGTTCCATCTACAGGAAGATGCTGCTCTGCCTCTGCCATGTTAATCTGTATTTTATGTGACCTTCAGGACACGCCTCGGCCTGATACTATAATCCCAGTATGTCTGTAAGAATCTTGAAATCTCACATACTTGTCTGTATTCTAGTATTCTGTGCTTAAGTGATTGTACCTGAATCCCTTCCCCGAATTCTTTACAATTTATTACAAGTCTGTGGTGATGCTTCCACATGTACAGTGGTGGGAGTTGAAGGAACATCAAGTTGATGATCAGGACCATATGGTCGCTCTGAACATCTCTGCAGAACGACACATCACTACACATTGTGTTGGAATCAGGAAGTGGTGATGAACATAAACCTGATCCAGGGTCAGTGTCCTGCCTAAAGAGTGTCCGGTGCTCAGCATCACCTCCACGAACGCTGAATGATGTGTTGTCACGGATACAGATGGCGCCTTTGGCGTTCTAACAGCTTCCTGTCGACGCCGGCGTGATTTCACTCGACAGTCTAATCTTCTTCTGGCATCCGTACAGAGACGGAAAACTGGCACAGGAAGGAAAGAGGAACGCCGCTCCTGGACCACGCTGGAGATTCCCGGTGTTCAGGAAAGCTTTACACGGGCCATTCATTAGCTCAATTGGCACAGCTGGCATGTGCCCATTAAC
>JBCEWE010000050.1:446084-507189 GCA_039877035.1 Silurus lanzhouensis
GAGAGAGAGTGAGAGAGAGAGAGAGAGAGAGAGAGAGAGAGAGAGAGAGAGAGAGAGAGAGAGAGAGAGAGAGAGATGCTTGTTCACGCGCGCGCGCATCCGGCCAATCAGATCTCCTTTCCCGAGCCGCGACTGGTTGGCAGATTTTGGCAGCGAGAGTGGAGTGGACTGTGAACACACACACACACACACGCGCACCTAAGATGTGGAGGTAACCCGGTTACACACCTTTTGCAGGTGTAGAGGCAGAAGCGCGAGGTAAGAAGCGACACTACAGTATCTTGTCTTGCGTTTCTGTTTTGTGCGCGCGCGGGGTGACGAACGCTCGAGACGAGGAAAGTGTGCGAACGGCTGCTGGCGCTGTGTGTGTGTGTGCGCGTAGAGTCTGTTATGTAGAGGAATAAAGATGCGCGTGCATATTGATCATCATCATAATCACCACCATCATCAATACCATCACCATCACCTTCATCTTCATCTTCATCCCACACTTTCTCTGGCCGCGGGTTTCTGCAGGACGGCGCTGGAGAATAAATAATTAAATCAAATTAAATTGTAATAAATAAATAAATACTTTGCTTCTGGTGTCCAGCTGCTGCTGTGAGAATCATGAAGCTCATCCCCGAGGCCTTCTGAGATGATTCAAATGTCTTTTTGGATACAAAAAAATAAATAAGTGCATGCAAATTCGCGGATACGCGCGCGCGCGAGCGTGTGTGTGTGTGTGTGTGTGTGTGTTACATGCCTATAAACTGTGCGACCGCATGTTGCTCCTGATGGGGAGGGGTGTATTGGGTGGTGTTGGGGGGGGGGGGGGGGGGGTCGTCTGATCTGTCTCCCAGGTGTCTGATGCGTTTCTTTTTTTTTTCTAAATGGAAGTGAAGTTATGATACCGTCTGGGTGCGATGCATTGATTTCTTTTCTTTCCGCCGCCGTTTAGTGCTTTTAAGCCGCGGTTATGTCGAGGTGCCAAAACAGCACCTAAGAGCCTCTCTGAAGTCCATCTCCATGATCCAGATAATACTGTAAAATAAGCTCCGACTTCCAAAAAAAAAAAAAAAGGGAAGAAAACGGAGGAAGGGGAGGAAGCAGAGAAGCGCACGTGCAGGATGCGAGTTTCTGCACATTGTGTAAAAAACAACAATATATACATTTATCTGCGTGAACAGATGACGTGTCACGTGATCACTTGATTGACGATCGTGAAAGCGCAGAAAGAGCTCGTGTTCTGTGTGTGTGTGTGTGTGTGTGAGTGACAGATTGTTCAGAGTAAAACAGCACACACCCTAAAAATACACAGCAGTGCTGCATTAAGCTGACAGGATCAGACTGATCGGTGTGACGGTTAAGAAGAGCATCTAGAACATATCGCGGTTTTACTATATTCCACCCACACACACACACACACACACACACACACACACACACACACACACACACACACACGGCAATACTGATTACAAATTATTTATATAAAAGATGAATGCTTGAGAAACTGTAAAGAGATGTCAGACAAATCCAGATGTTTACCATGTCCACACTAATACTCCATCTGTCTACACTGAGACCATGTTCTTCACAGTCAACAGAAATGTAGCTTTTTGAAAACGGTGTTCACGTCGCAGTGTGGACTGTAAAAATGGAGGATTTGGAAAATGGTGACGCATTTTTAGTCTGGCACGAAGTTTCAAAGAGTCGAAAAGTAAAGAAACAGCAGGCGGAAATGACGCAGGTCGAAGCGTCGTACTTATTCTCGTGCTTTTCCTCAGTACAGGAACGTAAACGTTTTCAGACGTTTTTGTGTGTATGAGCAACTTTTGGGAAACAAAACGACGGTATGGACGCATTTGTTTTTGTTCATCTTTTGTATCCAGCGCAGAAACACTGGGAAAATTCACCTACTACATTTTTTTACATTTTGCAAAACAGAATAAAATTTATTTATTTTATATTTTAGGAAAGTTTAAAAGAAAGTCTTCAGTCTAATATTTATGATGACTCATGGCTTTATCCTTGATGCTGTGGGCGTGGTCATGCAAATTTTGTGTACAGAGAATTTGTCATCACACTGCATAGACATGAGTATAAAAGACTCCAGGGTGTTTAAGGTCTAATTAGGACCCTAGTGATGTTTAGGTGCAGGTACAGCACAGCTTTATGTTCTCAAGCAGTGGAGAACTGGGATCTGCCCTTCGACTGACACCGTGTCCTTCATCCCACTAATGCAGAAGTGTTTACACGACCTCCAGACACTCGCATTAAAACTGCACCGGCTTCGAATCTGCACGAGCAACTTAAAGGTTGTGATGTAGAAATCCTCCAGGTCCGATCTCAGCCCCTTGAGTCAGACCCTTAACCCTCTAACTGTTCAGTTCTGGGCTCCGTGGGCCGTGATTCCGCCTCGATCTGGATAAAGTCGGGGTCGAAACAGAAGAGCTGAGTATGGAAATGAGGAATCTCCCTAATGGAGAATGATTTATTGACTTTTTTAACAGAAAGCAGGTGTTTGCAGTGGAGCAGTTGATCTCAGGGTCAGTAATTTATTCCAATTTAATTGTTCGAGTTCAACACATTAGTGAATCACTTTTCGACTGTTCAGCATTAACCCCTCGGCTGGAGGTTAATAATGTTCACCATGTCATTTATATTCCTGGAGAAAAAAAAAACCTCCAGTTCTTCTTTTTTGTTTTATCTATAAGCATTGAATTATTACCCAGCACTGATGTGATCTGGATTCTGATTGGTCAGAAGGTGTTGACAATAAACTGTGATGAGTTTTAGCGCTTTTAACATTAATGGAAGGAGTCTCCAGTGTCAAGCCGTGAGTTTTAATGCATTCATTCATTTAATTTAATAGTTGAATGGAGCAAATGACAGAGGAAAAAAGATTGTGTGTTTATAGGGGAGGTGGTAGCTCAGATCGTGTGTGTCTATCCAGCTAGATCTGAAGGTCCTGGGTTCAAATCCAAGCACCACCAAGCTGCCACTGTGGGTCCCTGGATCCTGGCCCTTAACCCTCACCTGCTCAGTTGTAAGTCGCCCTGGATAAGGGCGTATGCCATAAATGTAAATATAATTATGACTTTAAGATGCTCCGCCCACAATCTAGCTCCGCCCCCAGCACCGATCTACTCTGCTTCCACTCTGGTTACGATTGGAAACATCTTCTTGCTTGTTTAGTTTAAATACATACCAGACCTCTGGTGCAGCATGTGTCTGGTGTAGCAGTGTCAAATAATTACCCAGAATTCCACCCAGTAAGCTGCAGAGCACTTTCAAACATATTATACGAGTGTTGTGGAGATTTGTACTTCTTTACAGCTTAGACACTTTCATAGCGCCGCTCACTTATGACTGAGAGCAAAAACATCTGGATGCCGTGAACAGCTGATGCGCATCCCAAACTATTTGCCAAACGATTTGCTCTGAGATCGAGTCGTAATTAATCGATGCGCATGTGATCTTGGGCACAACTGTGGGCGCTGAAAATGTACACACACCCTGGCAGATGTTTTCGCCAATCGCAGTCCAGGAAGTGGAAAAAAAACAATGGAATAAGCCTTTCTCATGAAAATGTAGCAATTATGTCAAACTCTATCTATCTATCTATCTATCTATCTATCTATCTATCTATCTATCTATCTATCTATCTATCTATCTATCTATCTATCTATCTATCTATCTATCTGTCTGTCTGTCTCTCTGTCTGTCTGTCTGTCTGTCTGTCTGTCTGTCTGTCTGTCCGTCCGTCCGTCCATCCACCCACACTCTTCTGGAAAGATGTTTCACTAGATTTTGTGGAAATTCGTTCAGCTATAATAGTATTATTAAAGTCATGTAGTGATGTAGGTGAGAAGGTGAGGAGGCCCCGGAGTGCAGTCAGCGTTCACATTCATCCTCAAAAGGGCTGGAGCTCTATAGCAGAAGATCTTCCACATCTTCCAACACATGTAAAGCAGATATTAATGGAGCTGGATTTGTGCACAGGAGCAGCGTCATGCTGGAACAGGTCTCCTAGTTCAAGTAAAGGGAAAGTTTTATGCTACCAAATGCATCCAAAGACGTCTTATACAAATTTCTCCAGGTTTGTGGAGAAGATGGAGAAGAACTATATGTGGCTGGAGAATGCGGGTGTCCCAATACCTTTGAACAAATAGTCTATTTGTTTAATTAATAGTTTGTTTGTTTATTTGTTTGTAAACACTAAAAAGAGAAACAATTTGCAATGTTCGGTTGCTTTGCGACCTATCACACTGGAGACTCCTTCCTTCATGGTCAAAAAAGCATCTACGTAAAGAAGAAACAGATGTTTCATTGGAAACTGTTACTATGGAAATGATAAAAAAATTCATTTCAGCATATGAATAAAAACCATCAGATCTTCATGTGTTTCCAGTTTTGTGTAGAACCACATAGAGCTGAAAATTCGTGTGTCCCAATACTTTTGACATACATTTTTCATTGTTATGTAAATAAAAAGACGCTGCTTTTTGATATAAAATCTCCTGCATTCACGTCATGTAAATATAAATAAACAAATAAGATATAATGATTGTTTAAAGGTATAACAGAAGAGTGAACTGTTGATCACAATCTCAGTATCTCCAGATCCCTCAGCTCTACTTGTAGAAGATTGAGTTCAAGGCTTCACTCGTTCACTCGATTCGTTTGATGGTCGTTTATTTTTTCGAATATTTTTGTCTTTCTTCATTGGGAAAGTTTGATGTTTATGTTCTACGCTGTATTCTTATGTAATTAACCTCCTATCTTTTGAACGCTGTTGTTTTGTTTATCGCTTCGGCCTTGCCCGTTCTCAAGGTCTTTCCGCTTTTCCTCTCTTTATCCATCTGTTTAATCCGTCCTGTTCCATTTTATTGAAATGAAATCATTGCATGCTAATTAAAATACAGTGAGACTGGACTCCCACGCTGGGTTCTATAAGAACCTGAGACCTTGTCTGGAACGGCGTTCGGAAGCACGTCGTTTGTTCTGGAGAGGTGTGGAGAGGTGTGGAGAGGTGTGGAGATACGTTCTTTCAGCAGACTCGCTGTCAAACGCTCGGCGTAGCCTAAAGGGAGAACACGAATGCTAAGTGTGCATTAGATATTTAGTACACACGTCTCACTTCACAAGACAAATGACATTAGGAAAGTTGTGTGGGAATGTGGCCTTTTTGAACCTCTGGTGGGTTTTATGGAGAAATATTCAGCACAAGCAGCTTGGTGTTTCGAATCTAGAGTTATGTTAATTACTTTATTATTTCCCAGCTAATGTGTGGATTATATACTGACAGCCTTTTAGTCCATCCATCAGTAAAAAGATCAGAACTGAAAATATACTGTACCACCACACAAATAATGTCTTCCAGGCAGTGGAAAGGCAAAAAAGGAAGAACCGTAAACCTTCTCAGCTGACTTTGTGCACAGGGGGGTGTCGCCATGCTGGAAGAGATTTGGAGAAACTGCATTCTATACAATTGTGTGCCTCAATATTTATGTTAGTAATGTAAAGAAATTATATTAATAAACGTAGGTATATAATTATAATTAGTAAATATAATATATCGCTCTCCGTGCAGTGCGCAGTCTCGCGCGTAAAAGCAAACAGCACGTGGTGTCGCTTATTCACCTCTAGAGGCCGCTCTCTTAGTTACAGCAGACCTTTTCAGCCGCTCCAGCAAAGGACGTGACCTGAAATAACGTATTTATTTCCAGCAAAAACGATGAATTGGCCGACCTCTAATAAATAGAATCGATACAACTTTATAGAGAAGGTACACAGCAAGGGAATGCTGTTGAGCATCGACCAGAAGTGCCAGTATTGTGGCAATTGTGCAAATTGATTTGAAGGGGCTGAGTGAATATATTAGTAAAGAAATAACTAACAAATTGTGAAATTTGGAAATTTGGAGAGACACTGAGCCCCGTGTTGTGCACACACCACCATCTTTGTTGTATCTTCTGTATATAGTGTATGTGTTTGTGTGTGTGTGTGTGTGTGTGTGTGTGTGTGTGTGTGTGTGTGTGTGTGTGTGTGTGTGTGTGTGTGTTAATTATTGGCTTATTAACTTCAAGAGAGAGAAAAATTAAGAGCGATTAAGGAGCTTCTTCAGTTTCGAGTGCACTTCAGAGTTGTGTAAAATATAAGCAGCCATGTTTAAGGTATTTAAAGCATTTAAAGTATTTTTAATTTTACTTTTTATGAAGTAATTCCTGTTAACCGCCTCCGTTTACAGTCGGATGACGTGTTTCGACATTTCGCCAGCGATGGCATGTGCAGCGGTGTCACGGTAATGAGTAAAGCTGGAAGCAGACACACACAGAGCACAAAGCGTCTGGCACTGAGAGAAAACGATCTCACAGGTATTCGTCCTTGTGCCTGTCCTCAAAGCATCCAAATCCAACAGGTAGCTCATTACACAAAGAACGAGGGACAAAGACAGAATTATGTGAGAGAGAGAGAGAGAGAGAGAGAGAGAGAGAGAGAGAGAGAGAGAGAGAAGGAAGGTGGGGGGGGGGGGGGGGGGGGGTCGGCTGAGAACAAACTCCAAGTATACATTTTAATGAGAAGCAACAAACCGGTCTTTGAAGGAAACAAGGAGTGATTATGGATACAAACCATTACAGAGGGCAGATGCCTCGCTGACATTCAGCACCCAACACAAACAAGGCTGACGGAGGAAACAGAGGATGACGGGCGATGAGAAGGGATGGATTATGTGTTTTATAGAAGCACAAAAAAAAAAGGAATATGACACAACACTATATGCAGGATATAATGTTGATAAATCAGAATCAGTATCAGAAGAGTGTATTATGCTTTATTTCTTGAAGATTTACCTAAAATGGTGTTTTTAATTATGCCTTAAACTTTAGGATGCTTCGCCCACAATCTAGCTCCGCCCCACCACTGATCTACTCTACATATACTCAACTTTATCATAATATAATACAGCTGGACATTACGATTATCTGATATCCACAATGTTAATAATAATAATAATAACCAATACAATTTTACCGATACAAGTAGCTAGGTTGGATCGTACTTGCCGATTGCCAGCAACGTGCGCGACCTGGAAAAACTATCGGCTATTGGCAAAAATCTATGCGAGATGACCTGACTGCATTTATCACCATGAGTTTAAAATTTGTCATTAGCTGGTTTACTTAGACTTTTAACCCGATTTTAACCGAACTCATTTCCCTGTATTTGGCGCCACCTATTTTTGCGTGTGTGCCTTATTATTGACATCTAAGCGTCGTTTATTAAGATGCATTTCCATGAAAAAACATCGTCTTATTTTCAAGACAATACGGGAAGTAATGAGTTCACATACTGTACAAGTTAGATTGTGTAAAATACTAAAAATTGAGTGAATGTGAACAAATATTATAGTTTTTTGTTCAATCGAAGTCCCGCCCATTTAAAACACGTGCTTGCATTGGTGTTGAGTCTGAACGAGAGCGGTACTGATTCTTTACAAACTGGATCGTGTGGTTTAGTGCGAACTGAAGGAACTAGCTGGTGGAGCTAGCTAGCTAGAGAGGTGGTATCTTAGTGGGTAAGGCATTGGACTTTGGATCAAAAGGTCACGAGTTAAAATCCCAGCACCAAAAGATTCCAGAGAATGGAATTGTGCTTTCAAAATGTGTGTAGCACCAAGACAAGTGTTGTGTTGCTTAACAAAGCATTTTGGTAAACCGAATCAAAAAGAATAGAGATGGATTTAATTTTTCTGCAACATACAGGCTGTTTGAATAGAACCCTGGTGTGTTCTTCTGCTCAATGGGGTTAAGTTGAGGGTATTCATTCCTGAATGGTCTCATTCCACTTTCAGGTGAACTGCAATGGGAAAAGGTTTTCCTCACATTCAGGAAGTAAATCAACCAGGTTGTAACGGCATTTCCTGTTAGATCTGAGCTGCTACATTGAGCTAAGGAATAGAGATGTCATACTGCAGAAATGTCATGTGGCCTTTAGATATGAAACAGTGAAACAAAATAAATAAATATATAAACACTAGGAGTTGTTCAAAAGACATTTTTCTAAATGCCCTTTTTTTTGGTTCATTGAGTTTCTGCATTTGTTGAATCAAAAGAATAAAAGCAAAGAATCAATTTCACCCCGATTCAGACTCAGCCTTGAACTGACAGGCGTGAAAGCGCTCTTGAACAATGGATATTATCCTGAAAGTAGCTTTCTTTTAAAGTGAAGGAAAAACTTGACATTTGCGTGTCACTGGCACAAAGCAACCCAACGGTTTGGTGATCTGCACCGAGCCGTCTGGTGGTTTCAGTGCTGTTCCTTTGCGATTCTTCATGTTAATGGTGTTTCCTGAAAATAGCCGGTGAATGAAAATGAACGTGCTATGATTTGCCATTTCGAGGCTTTTTTGATGTCGCTGGCTGATTGCCACATCGCTGATTCTTCTGGAGCTCACCAGAACGTGGTGAACAATGTACTTAGTGGCCTGATTATTGCTTTGTGTTTTAGAGCTCTTCATTTTACGGGTCATCAAGCCAGCTAAGTGCGTGGTGTCCATACATCTCCCGGCCGCTGATTAGCGTGACTCCGAGGGCTGAGCTCGCGGCGTCTGACATTTCTGCCGTTCTGATTGCTGGTCTCGAGATATGTTTTTTTCTCACTGCTTAGGTTTCTGAGTAGTAGCAGTTTGTTCGTAGAGTCTGTAGTTTGTGCAGAATCCCAACCTATATTTTACACAAAGTCCTGTTTCAATGCATACATTTTAAATTCTATTGATTACTTTAATTATCGAGAGACTAAACAATGAAACATTGCTGTTTTGCAAATTTGCTCTTTTTTTTTTTACGTTTCACTGCTTCGTTTAGCTTCAAAGGTCAAATGTAGGCACTGCAACATGTCCTAATGACGCTGAGTTAATAACAGGGTTACGAGGATCAAGTGATACGAGGAAACACTAATATCCTGTATTAGAGCAAATGAACAGAATGAAATATAATACATTTCCACATTGTTAAAATATAAGTGCAGACCATTTACCTCTAATCTACAGCATCCTTCCTATTGTAATATATAGGATCGAGTGGATAATCAACAGTCAATACAACAGAAATGCATGTGCACCACAGTGATCTTGTTTCCCATGCAACAACCAAAAAAAGGAATTTGTATGTAATGTAATGTTTTTTATGAGGTTTTTTTTTACATGTATTTGGGCTGAAGGTTTTGCCAACACCTGGCACTCTGGTTAAAGGTATGAGATCTTTAGAAACAGACCTGGTTCTTTATACCTCACTCACTAAATCTCAAGTCATTTAGTTCATTTCGTTCCTTTAATCAGAAATCAAATAAAATATTACATTTCCAATAAGCAGGTCCTTCAAAACGTCTACATACTGTACATGAACTTTGACTATAAATGTATGTATATATATAACATAGCATAGCACCTATGGGAGTCACGTGACAAAAGAACGAACGATTCGGACCAGAGGAATTATGAGATGAACTACTCACTTCTGTTTTTTCTGCACAACCTGCCGCGATTTTGCGATGCTTTGCTAATGCGCGTCCGGTTAAAAAATTAACAAATCTTTTTTTTAGACGACCCATTCTGCTGAGTCACATTAAAGACTCGTTGAAAATGAACAAAAGCTGAGCAAATGTGTATGTAGGATCACTCAATACATGCTGCTGGACTGAACACTAGACAAATGTACATTGTTGAGCCTCAGTTGTCTATTATGGGGCTACTTGTCTTTGGCATGAGTCAAGTGTGATAGACTCCTGATTAGATTTTTTTAAAGCTCTGTTGTTGTTGTTGTTGTTGTTGTTGTTGTTGTTGTTGTCTCTGTTGTCCTGCTTTATCATAATCTTTAGTCATCATCTGCTATTGGTTTTGTCAGAATTTTGTCAAAGGTCACTAGTTTTTTCAAGTTTTTTCCAGGTAAACAATTTCTAGGTAAAACATTTCCCATATGAACATCCAAAGATCTCCGAATCACGTTTTTTTTTTTGCATCTGAGAATGTCAAATAATGAAAGAATGAAAGTCGAGATTGCCTTCATGTTCATCATAACGTAGGCTGATAGACCTCATCATAAAAGGTTTTTTTATCTGCCGAGCTTTTCTTCTGACAGGTGATCTCATTCACGAAAACACTGCCGTAAAACAGACATCTTGTTATTCCTGAGAGACTACAATTGCTTTCACATGTTGTGCTCAGATCTCCCTCTCAACACACAGAGCGATCAGCTGTCACTTCGTCATACGGAGCACAATTCCTCTCATATTGAGGTAAACACTTGGGATTTCTTTGGATATGAACTCCTGAAATAAACCTAGAGTTGCAGAAAGGAGGGTACGATCACTATCCTGCAGCAAGATGCCTTCAATAGATTCGGGGTTCTGAAGTAAAGATTGTGATGAAACTGTGAAGGAGATTATGAGAGATCTTGTTAGGAAAACATCTAGAGTTTTATTTTCGAACAAAAGTCTAGCATTTGGAAATAGAGATACATTTAGATATATTGCTCTTTTAATGTTTTTTGGTGAGAAGGTTGGAGTGAAAAAAAGTGTCCTGAACATTTTTCTGACCTCAACCTGTCTCACCAACTTTAGGAAGAACTTGAACTTGAGTCTCCTTAACATCCAAACATCACTGTCTAATCTCACTAATGCTCTTGTAGCTGGATGAACACGAATCCCAAATTCCGACTGTGAATTGTTTTGTTACACCATTGATATTTATGCCAATTTGTCCACCCTTAACCATCACACCAAGATCTATACAGTACAGGAAACTATTGTCTTTCCACCATATGTAGTGTGTTATACAAGCTCTATGTAGCTCCTAATTCTAGACACTCCATAAGGACTTCTTTGAATTCAGGTCATAGGCACTACGTAAGATAGTAATGAGCAACTCTAACACACTCTGTATTGCGCTCTATCACTGTATAAGCAATCAAATCCTGGTCAGAATAATTTCTATATGTGCACTATGTAGGATGTGGATTTACAGCTTGTCCACCTGAATTTATTAAGTTGAGCCCTATATTTCTATTAGTCCTGAAAATTCACGCCTCACTGCCATGCTGTACAAGCGAGTCTTGGCCTGCCAAATACAATCCCTGCTATTATAGTAGAACAGCTGTTCCATCAAAAATGCATTAGGTGTTTTACTGGGTGGCTAACCAGCAGCAGATTATTCTGGGCCTCGGTTAAATGGATTCAGACTATTCAGACAGAGTCTCTACCTTACTGCACATCACAGCTAGAAGGAAATGAAATCGCCTCCTGACACTGTTGTTTAGAGGCGCCGGTGGACAGCGGGGATGTTCCTTAAAGTGTTTTTTTAGTTTTGTTGTTATAGACCGAAACTCAATAAATGGAGTAGTGTTGTAGATTCTCCAAAAAAAAAGAATAACAGCTGAGGATTGCTGAGGGCAATTCAGTAAAATAAAATCGCTCGCAAACTATTTTAATACAAGTTTAGTGGTGTGCAATATCGACAAAAATGATATCAGTATCAACAAAATGAATCTTTGCAATGCAGAGAAAACAGAAGCTTTAAAGTGCAGTTAGAAAACGCACAAATAATGTTTTGATATTCAGCAGAGCTGAAGATGTTGAGATGTTTGTTGGGAGTGATGACGATGGACAGGATTAGAAATGAGTTTATTAGAGGGACAGCGCATGTAGGACGTTTTGGAGACAAGGTGAGGGAGGTGAGATTGAGATGGTTTGGACATGTGCAGAGGAGGGACATGAGTTATATTGGTAGACGATTGCTGAGGATGGAGCCACCAGGAAGGAGGAAAAGAGGAAGACCAAGGAGGAGGTTTATGGATGTGGTGAGGGAAGACATGCAGGTAGTTGGTGTGAAAGAGGCAAATGTAGAGGACAGGGGGGGATGGAAACGGATGATCCGCTGTGGCGCCCCCTAATGGGAGAAGCCGAAAGAAGAAGAAGAAGAAACATAAAACATTGAATACTGATATTCAAAATTATTAAAAGAATTGAAAAAACGCACTCTTAATGCGCACATGCACTTGTCTACCCTACTAGACTTTATCACGTGACCTACGTGTGAACTCTGCAGGTGTGTTTTGTTTGGTTCATTGCGATTTACTCGATATTGTCAAATTGCACATCGTCAAAACTGAAATGATGACGATATTTATCGTACACCCCTGACAGCATGCGCTTCTTCCCAACACCTGATGCCAAGACCTTGTCAAACCTCCCCAAACAATGTGCCAATTCAATTCAGGATCCTCCTCTCTCTCAAACCTCTCTAAACTAACTCAATCCTTATTGCCTTTTCACCTTCCTCTTTCCTCCCCACTCCTCAGCAGTCATTCATCATCTTCTTCTTCTGGCTCACTCACTATCCGGTTGTCTAACCTGCGTATTCCCAGTAATCAACCCTTTCCCTGGTGCTTCCTGGTAATTATGTTAATGCTCATAACCTTATCTGTTACTTTATCTGCTTGAAGAAATGGGTGTGAACTGTGTGAGAATCCGAACCACTGTTTAAATAAGATTTACCAGAAAACCATCTCATCCTTCTATCGTTCAGCAGAACTGTCCATTCGTCCCTGTTTAATTTGCCGAAAGCACAAGCGGTTGATTTGCTCTTTCTGTCTTCCCACAGATGTTTGATGGTGTGCCTGTAGAGATCCCTGGGTGGAATCCCTCTCTCCAACGAGCTGTGACCTGCACAGCTCCCAGCCGTCTGTCCAGGATGTGAATACGGCCGTCGGCTTTCTGCGGTGAGCTGGGTTTCGAACGTGAGGATGGGTTTGAAGCATAAAGATGGACGTGTGGTGTGCTGAGCCGGCTGGCCGGGCCTGATCTCCGTCCTCAGGCCTCTCTTTAACATGAGAGCCTGTTTAAGCTCTCTGCTGCTGGGCCTGTTTGCGCTCCAGAGGAGCCTCGGCAGCCCGTCTACATCAGGCCTGGGCTTAAACACACACACTCACAACCGAACCAGACTTTCTGTGGGTTCTGTCCTAAACACACACACTCACAACCGAACCAGACCTCCTGTGGGCTCTGTCCCAAATGCACACACTCAGAATCGGACTAGACTTCCCGAGGGAGGGAAGGACCCCCATCACCGGCCCAAGAGAGGTTGGGTGTGGAATCAGTTCTATGTTTTGGAGGAGCACATTGGACCGGAGCCACAATATGTCGGAAAGGTAAGAGCACTCCAAAATCTAGTGGAACGTTTTCCAAAAAGATGGAGGTTGACTTTAACAGGGACTAAATGTGAAATGGGATGTTGAAAGAAAACATACAAATCTTAGGGTGGTCAAATGGGTGTCCACAAACATTTCACAGCAAACAAAGTCCCATTATTTCATTTTCTTGTTTTATTTTTGTGATAGTATTGATTTGGTATTGTATCATTGTATTTAATTTAGGTATCGTATCGATGTCAAAATGTTGTTGTCGTGACGACACTAGTTTATACGTTCAGACTTATAATTTTACGAACATTTAATTTCCGGACTTTTGCGGATACGAACAAACCTGTCCGCGAGCTTCACATGAGTCCACATGATGCGCACTGGACCTGGGCTGCGACTTTTATTATACATATTTATTCTTTTTTTATTACTTAACACAAAATATTGTATACAGTATTTTGATTTTTTTATATATTTAATTGTTTATTTGATATTATTATATAGATAGGACTGTGGTGAGACCTGAGATGTTGTATGGATTAGAGACAGTGGCATTGAGTAAAAGACAGGAGGTGGAGCTGGAGGTAGCAGAGCTGAAGATGTTGAGATGTTCGTTGGGAGTGACGACGATTGACAGTATTAGAAATGAGTTTATTAGAGGGACAGCGCATGTGGGGTGTTTTGGAGACAAGGTGAGGGAGGTGAGATTGAGATGGTTTGGACATGTGCAGAGGAGGGACATGGGGTATATCAGTAGGAGAAGTCTGAGGATGGAGACACCAGGAAGGAGGAAAAGAGGAAAACCAAGGAGGAGGTTTATGGATGTGGTGAGGGAAGACATGCAGGCAGTTGGTGTGAAAGAGGCAGATGTAGAGGACAGGGGGGTGTGGAGACGGATGATCCGCTGTGGCGCCCCCTAATGGGAGCAGCCGAAAGAAGAAGAAGAATTAGAAGAAGTTTATTTGATAGTATTAATAGCTCTTACATCATTAGGAGATTGAATCATGGTACGAACGCTCGTTCGGACCGTAACTCGTTCGTATATACAGTAATATTGATTCCGTATTGTTCAGTGCTGTTTGCTGTATTACATCCTGATGCAGGCACAGCTGGATCAAGCTCAAACATCTGGAGGTTTTTTTTTGTAAGTAACCTGCCCTTAAAGTCACTGAGGATATTTTTACATGTTCCCATTTTTTTCCGAACTCATTATAATGCAGCGTCTTTGCCTGTGTGTTGACTTGAAGCTTCTTACGGAGTGCTGGTTACATTTCCGTTGACTCTGGCTAATGTCCTTGTCCTGGAACAGGAGAGTAAACACACGCTTGGAGATTAATTCCTGTTTTTTTAACAGCATGTTTTGTGTTTTTTTTCTCTCGTACATTACACTATATTCGACATTCTTTCAGAAAATTGGGTCATTAGTTTTTTTTTGTGTACACCACAAAACAGGAGGATATGAGTGGAGATAACAAATCTGGTCATTTTAATTTGTTTATTTCTCTCGCTGGCTCATAAAAAGCTTGTACATAACAACGAATCCCGCTGTGATAATTAAAAGAAGGACGCTGGTAGATTTTCAGCCCGAGCCCGGTGATTTATGAGGAACTTGTCGCTCAGGTTGTTTTGCATGCTGCTGTTTATAACCTTTACCAAAAATATTCACATACATTTTTATTTTTTTAGAAGGTTGTGTTCATATTTTTTTTTCTTGCTCAAAATTGTTAAGTAGTTAAAATAGATGACCTCATTTATTTAGATTTGGGTTCGTGGGATGTTGAACAACCTGTATGTGAGATTACTGATTAGTCATCAGCGCAGGATCCATCAGTGGCTTCACCATTCAGCATTCAGCTTCTCTCTGAGAAATTCATATGGATCACTATCTGCTTTTTAAAAGCCATAAGAGAGGGACAGGAAATGATCGAGGACATGTGTACCCCACTCTACCCTGCCCTGCCCCCCCCGCCCGCCCCGCCCCGCCCCACTCTGCTCTATTGTGCCCATAAAGATGGAGAGAGAGATGGAGATATAGATGAAAAGATGGAGAGATGGAGATAGAGAAGGAGACATGGATTCAGAGATGTAGATAGATAGATAGATAGATAGATAGATAGATAGATAGATAGATAGATAGATAGATAGATAGATAGATAGATAGATAGATAGATAGATAGATAGATAGATAAAGATGGAGAGATGGAGATGGAGCTAAAGATGGAGAGATAGAGATGGAGAACGTGATGAAGAGATGGATATAGAGATGGATAAATGGAGATAAAGATGAAGAGATAAATATAGAGATGGAGATGGAGATAAAGATGGATAGATGGAGATAGAGATTTAGATCAGAGCAACAGAGACAGAGATGTGAAAAAAGAAGCCAGTGAGACGAAGATGTGTCTACACCGATACAGAGAGACAGAACTTCAGAGACCACGCAGCGTAAAGGTCCGAGTCTCCGCCTTGTTTCTGTCTTCAATCAATCAAATGGCACACACACACACACACACACACACACACACACACCTCAGTGGTCTTAGAAACAGACAGACTGAGACGAGACGAGACAGGGCCACCAGACGAGGGTTGGCTATGCGCTAAAAACACGTCTGACCTCAAATCGAAGATGTCGGCATGAAAGTGTGTCACGTCAAAAACGAGAAATTGTGTTGGGAGTCTTGTTTTGTAGGTTAGACGCCGAACACCGAGAGAATCATCAAAACATGGCAGAAAGAGCTGCAGATAAAGTGCAGCCAGCTGTCTGGAGCTCTCACGCTTTATTTTCAGACACGGCTGAGCAGGAACGTCTCTGTCCTGAGGACCAGCAGGGGACGAGTCATTAGGGAAACATGCATTTTTCCTATTTGGAGTTGCTTTTCTTTTTAAGGAACATCCATGGAACGAGTGACTTGCTGTTCATGCCTGATGTTAGAGCAGCTCTCGTTTTCTCAAAAAATGAAAATGAAGACAAAATCAAACAATGATGACTTTCATGACATTTACTTCATTTAAATGAGACATAACGGCATTGTGATGTCATGACAAAGGGGGTGTGGCTACGGTGTCAGTCACAATAAAGGAGGGGTGGCTTTTGTATTTGTCGGTCTCTGGAAAAAAGGGCGTGGCCTCTGCTTTATTTATATATTTTTTTCGCATCAGATGTTTTTAATCGTATCATTTTAAACCCTTAACATTTATAAAACTCTACAGAAACCGGCTCATTATTTATTCATCGCTGAAAAAAACCCATCATGAATAATTTATCATATATTTTTTTATTCCACTTTATCTTTTCCAGAAATCTCTCACGGATATGTGTAGGAGGAGGTGATAAACACACACACACACACACACACACACACACACACACACACACACACACACACACACACGTGTTTAAAATATTCACTTCCTGCTGTAACATCAGCTGTGATTTAGTAAATGACGAGGCGCGTGTGAGATAGCAGACACTGGGTTACAGGAAGAGCTTCCTGTTAGATTATTTGTTCAGTGCTTCAACCTGAAAATATAAAAACACACACACACGTGTGCGACGTGATCCAACACTGTTATCAGCAAGCTGTCTGCGCTACGCGTTTGTTAGCGAGTGTGTGCGGTGGGATTGTCGGCTAAGTGCCTTGCTCAAGGGCAGAGTAACACTAACGCTCCTGAGGGACTCGCTCTGTCAGGCCTTTGATTTCTACTCCATCACCCGAGCCGCAGCGGCGCGCCGTGGAAGCCGTCCAACTCCGATTTTAGCTGCGTTTTCTCGCTCGTTCTTAACAAAAAAAGAAAAGAAGAACTCGGGTGAATTTGTTTTCACGTTTCCACAATTTCCTGTACGGCAAAGACGTTAACAAAAAGATCGCCTTTTCATCTTATTGGCACTCGCGTGCACACAGAAACAAACTGCTTAAGCTTTGCTCTTAGCAATATGCTGCGTTTCTCTCGATTGAATCTCCTTGGTAACAGTCTGGCAGCTCGAGCGAGCGAATAAGGACAGAAAGGAAGCCGGTTTACGCTGAAGAGTTGCAGCTGAGGTGAAAAAAAAAACAAGAGAAAAAGATTCTGCTCTAATTTTCATCTCAGCATAACAGCAGCAGCTCACTGACCATCTGCTTCAGCTCAAATGATTCTTGTGTTTTCACTTATCGAGTCCAGATCGCACAGATGTCCATGTTCCGTCTGCCAATTAGTGACATTTCTGCATTACTTCTAAATCAAACACGTGATGGATAAAGTGTGAGCGTCGCTGCGTGACTTTTCCACACCGTAGCTGATTTAGGGTCAGGGATCAGAGTTCTTTAGAAACATTACAGGGATCGAAAAACGTAACAAACGTTTAGGGTAAAAGAAGAAAAATTAATTGTTGCAGGAAACATTTTCCTCGAAACATCAGTTCCTGTTCAGAATTCGTCACTTCCTGTTACATAAAATACACGACGGTGACGGTAACAGTGTTTTTCCCGGGTTAATCACAATCTCAGAGTTCGTCACGTTTAAAATATATGCGGCGTGGCCTCTATACCTGTTTATCCAAGTAAAAGAGGTGTGGCTTCTGTGTGTAGGTCAATATCATGTGGGTGTGGCTTCGGTGTCAATCACAATTACTTAGATGTGGCCTATGTTTTTCCTTACAATGAAGGAGGTGTGGCTTCTGTGTCAGTTACAGTTAAGGAGGTGTGGCTTATGTGTAATTTACAGTGAAGGAGGTGTGGCTTGTGTGTCAGTCACAATGAAGGACGTGTGTCTTATGTGTAATTTACAGTAAGGAGGTGTGGCTTCTGTGTCAGTCACAATGAAGGAGGTGTGGCTTCTGTCAATCACAGTAAAGAAGGTGTGGCTTCTGTGTCAGTCAAAGTGAAATAGGTGTGTTTTTTGTGTCAGTCACAGTAATGAAAGTGTGGCTTCTGTGTCAGTCACAATGAAGGAGGTGTGGCTTTTGTCAATCACAGTAAAGAAGGTGTGGCTTCTGTGTCAGTCACAGTGAAATAGGTGTGTTTTTTGTGTCAGTCACAGTAATGAAAGTGTGGCTTCTGTGTCAGTCACAATGAAGGAGGTGTGGCTTCTGTGTCAGTTACAATTAAGGAGGTGTGGCTTCTGTGTCAGTCACAGTGAAGGAGGTGTGGCTTTTGTCAATCACAGTGAAGGAGGTCTGACTTCTGTGTCAGTTACAGTGAAGGTGGTGTGGCCTCTGAGTCCATAAATGAAGGAGGTGTGGCCTCTGTGTAAGTCACAGTAAAGGAGGCGTGGCCGTCACAGTATTTAGCAACAAACAGTACACGTGGCATGTTACACCATCATATAATCCACATACATTAGATGTGAATTAGACATGTGAAGAAGATGAAGATGTGCTGCAGGTTGTTCTCACCACCTGAGAGATGCCAATCAACCACTGAGGCTGATGTCTAAAGCCCAGATAAAAATTATTCGAAACCGTGCACTTTTCCTTTTCTCCCTGCTATCAGCGATGTTCGCGCCTTCCAGCTCGGCGTCTCGCGGCAGTGTAAAATTGACCTTTCGTGCCAGACGGCGCTGTAATTTGCGGTCAGTGGATCCAGCATGCGAATCTTGATCTAATCAGGAGGCTTTTGTGGTGTGGACGGGGTAGAGGATAATTGAAGCGTTTCCTTTCTCCTGCCTCTTATCGCAGTAGCCAGAGCTCAGGTTCTTGGACGGCACTCTGTTTCTTGTTTGAGAAGAAAAAGAGGTAGATGAAAGGAAACACTCGGATCCTTGAAGTTCCTCAGCGCTCGCTATGAATATTGATACGGCGTTTAACGGGAACTGTCAGGACGGGATCGATGTTTCTAGCCAAGTGAGGACTCGTTAAAAAGACGATTGTTATATCATTACAACAGTTTCAGTTTCACACACACTCACACACACACACACACACACACACACACACACACACACACACACACACACACACACACAGTGCTAAAAATGCACTTTTATCTGTAAATACATTTATACAGTGAAAATGGAGAATGCTCGAATGCTATATTTAACATTGATTAGCGAAGGATGGATTTAATTACATTCCTACACATCACTGGTTTACATTCACAGCACAACAATTCTACAATTCTACAGAAAAAAACATTATTTTCCAATCATTAACACTGAAACTGATGACTGCACATAGAAGCTATTATGTTTTTCTGCTAGCTCTAGTGTAGCGATCAGGGCTAACAAGGATGTAGCTTTTTAATAATGTAACTATGATTTAATAATTAGTCACCTGTTCCTATGGTAAACATGATTTTGTTCTCATAAGATAATTAATTTCATGTTTATGAAACTTTAATAATGTATTTGCTTAAGGAGACAATTTGTTGAATACGAAACTCATTTCCTTTCTTTAGATTTTTATGTTAAATTTCCTGGTGCGATTTTCAGACTCAGATCTTTCACTTTTTTAAAAACAGGTTTCATTTTTCATGTGATTCATTCACGTGACTTTCTCTTCAGTCATTTATTTCCACATGATTTTCACCTGTAAGATTATTTTTTTATTAATCTTTTGATTTCTTTCTACATAATTCAGATATTTTTATAACTTGTTATTTTTGTGTCACTTATTCATTCATTATTGTTCCGAACAATTCACATATCACATGATTTTAAAGTGTATTTGTTTATTTACAATGAATCATTATATCTAAAATATATATAACATTATTTTATACATCACCCAAATCATTTATAACCTGTCATTCATTAATTTATTCATTAATTTATTTATTTATTTGTTTATTATTCATTCATTCAGGTATAATTTTTTCTCAATTAATAATTAATTAGTTTATTCATTTGTTTGTTATTTTATTCATTTATATATTAATTAATTAATTATAATAATTAATGTTTTTCTTCATTCATTTGTTCATGAATTGATCTATTTGTTCATTTATTAATAATTTATTCAATAATTTATTTATTTATTCAGTCAGTCAGTCATTAATTATACATTTATTCATCTATTTATTACACATGATTAACTTCCTTATTTTACATGATTCAATCATTCACACTCGTCTTCACATAATGCCATCGTTTAATTTTTTTATTTTTCATCATCGGACACATTTCTCACGTGTGATCGCACATTGTTTACAGATCACGTGTTCACACGTGTTCACTGTACAAATATTGAAATGCACCTTCACATGTTTATTTCACACAATCGTCACATATCACTCACATGATCAGAAACACGTGAGGAAGACATATGGTATTATTACCCCACTCTCAAACGTTTTCTCCATGAGGGACGTGACAGAATCTGTTACCCCACATCAGATCCAAAGGCGACGCCTGGGGGTCGTAACGAGGCGACTCGCGGTTTGTGTACAAGTCACCCTTATTTTCTGCACATGTTCCAGTTTTTGGTGTGTGTGTGTGTGGGTGTGGGTGTGTGTGTGTGTGTGTGTGTGAAATGCTTTACTATTCCCTGTGCACCGTGTGGGATCTGCAGGAGGAAAGCGTTGACCTCACACACGTCTGCGTGAAGGTGAATGTTCCTCGTTGCCACAGGGAGGAACTTTAGAAGGTCAATGTCGTCCTGACTAATTGCTCTCCGTTGTGGGAATTTAGGAGTAGCCAAGTTCTACAGATGCACTCTGTCTGTGTGTGTGTGTGTGTGTGTGTGTGTGTGTGTGTGTGTGTGTGTGTGTGTGTGTGTGTGTGTGTGTGTGTTGTTTTACTATCAGCCTGTTCAGCATGCCAGGTTATTATATCGTTTTTCCCCCTTGCTCAGGCAGATTGTTTTATTCGTCTTGTTTGGATCGAGATCGTTCCGCGCCCTCTGTAGCGATGATTAGCGAATGAAACGGCAGCATGGATCATCTGATAAGTAACCTGAAAATGATCACGTCTCTGGAGCGCTTCACTCTTCCTCTCAGCTTCCTGTTTGCCCTCGGGCTTGTTGTTGGCACGGAGCTGCTTAGCTGTAAATGTGTTTACTGTAATTATGGATTGTTGCAGAATTTTGCGCGTTGACGCTCTGTCGTTACGGATCGGCGGATATTTGAAAAATCTCGGCTGCTCGATTTCCTCGCGTAGAGACGCAGAAGAGAGGCGCGTTATTACTCGTTTACAATCTGCATAAAAGATTCATAACCACTTATTACTGATGAGGAAGTGGATAAAGGCAAAAGAAATGCAAATGGCACTTTCACACACACACACACACACACACACACACACACACAAACACACACACACACACACACACACACACACACACACACACACACACACACACACACTGTTGCAGGCCACAGGCTGTGTGTTTCTCTAATGTCACCATCACAGTAATACGTTTCTGTCTGATGGTGAATAAAATGAATCTGGATTTATGCAAATGGATTTGCATATAAGAGATGGGAGATAAACAAGTAAACAAGGGTCGTATATCAGCGTACACAACGTCATATTAAAATCAAATTCTCATTTAGACAAAAGAAAAATCTTAGCTACAGCAAAGCATAGTTCATGGCTCACAGGAGCGCAACCAGCTGTGCTTTCTCCAGCTCCATGAAGATTTCCTATGCTTTCCATGGCTTGGAGTGGAAGATCTCCTGCTACAGAGCCGTACTGAACGCCTTGGGGATGAATGTGAACGCTGACTGCACCCCAGGCCTCCTCACCTTCTCATCACTACCTGACGTTACGGCTGAATGAATCTGCACAAATCTCTCCACAAAATCTAGTGGAACATCTTCCCAGAAGAGTGGAGGTTATTATAACAGCAAATGGAGACCAAATGTGGAATGGGATGTTTCGAAAGTGTCTACAAACTTCTGTTCCTATAATTAAGAAGTGTTTAATGTTCCTTTTGTTTCTATCCAACAAGCAAAGTAATATAACGGTATAAAGATTTACTTTGACCAAACTAAATCTATAAATGTTCAGATGTTCCACTTTATTTTCATAGAAACATTTTCCCTTAGCATGAAGAACAGCTTTCCAACTTTCACAGAACTTTCGTCCACTCATTATCTGTCCAATTACTGTGTTTTTTACTTTTTTAAGAGTTTGTTGCATAGAAATAAAAGGAAGATGAAAGACTATATTTATATATATATAGTTTGTATTCTGTGCTCTGACTTGTATTTCTCTCAACACCACTTTGGGTGAACTTGGAGCAGTGGTGATTAAAGCAGTTCCATGTTTAGCGTTTTGGGAAATATAACGCGTCTCGGCGGTGAGATGATCGGTCCACGCTCCTTTCCCTCGTCGCTCGTGTTTCATATTCAGCTCTACTTTTATTCAGCTGGGCACCAAAGGTTTTCTCCTCCAAATGTCACAGGAGCCGAGTGTCTGCACTCACTGTTTCACCCGAGTCCAAAAAAACGCTAACGCTAACGCTGGCGGAATTGTGAGAGGGAATTTAGAAGCAAGAGCATTTGAAAGGAGAAAGTTGGTGGAACAAAAATTGCTACTAAGGTTAAAAAAAAAACCACACACACAGGAATATCCAGTGGATCCTGTTTATATTCAGAGCTCAATCCTGATTGGTCAGAAGCTGTTGATTGAGAGTGCAGGTTATTATGTTTGCATTTCAATAGCAACAAATATAGTACCTTACATTTGGATGTAAGTTTTTGGTAAGGACACGTTTATTTAATAATTAAAAGGAAGGAGTCTCCAGTGTTAGTGTTCAGTAACAGTCAGAGATGAAACTGTATTTATTCTGATATTTAACATACAAATACAAGCAATTTTTTATGAGAAAGAAAGAATTTAAGGAACGACTGCAACAGAAGTAAGAGTAGATGTTTAAAACCCGTTTCAAGGACATTCAGTGTAACTTTAAATGGATAAAAAGTTTGACGTCGGGTCGTCACTTCTCCGTCCTTCGGTCTGTTGCCATGACATCGTAACACTGAATGTTTTATTTATTTATCACTTTATGTAGTGTGACATAAAAAGAGCATATTATAGAAAATCTGGAAATTATTGGGAATACTGTTCGGGTTTTCTTTACTCTGAAACAGAAAAAAATAAACATTTCGATGCAACTCAAATTGTTGGAGACGTTGTGGCTCACAAGATGCAAACCACTTTCACATATTTTGTGGATGCCCTGATATCAGGGGGTTTTTGGAAAGATATAAATAATGTATTAGAGAAGATTTTTAACATTTCAGTTGACTTCAGCTTTGAAGTACTTTATATGATTTCTGGGAAAGAAGAGCGTACAGAACGTACATGTGTACAGAAGAATTCTTGCTTCAAGTAAAAAAGCCGTTACCAGATGTTGGATTATAGATTAGATAGATACATTAGATTAGATTATAAATCTAATCCGCCACAAATACAGGATTGGATTGAAGTTGTGAAAAGTATATTTACTACGGAGAAAATTACATTTTGTGTGAATAACCATAAAGACGTATTGATTGACTTTTGGTCTTAATGGATTGAATATAAGAATCCTATTGAACCAAATCAGGGTTTTCTTGTTTTTTTTTTTTTGTTTTTTTTTTATAGAATCAATATTTTATGTTTAGTTTTTTGGAGATTGCGTCCAAATTCCTTTTCTTTTATAAATAGTTTCGGGTAGAATTGGAAGATAATTTAAAGAGATATTTTGATCTGTTATTGCCATGAAGAACTTTCTTTCTTTCTTTCTTTCTTTCTTTTTTTTCTTTCTTTCTTTCTTTCTTTCTTTCTTTCTTTCTTTCTTTCTTTCTTTCTTTCTTTCTTTCTTTCTTTCTTTCCTTCTTTTCCCTTCTGATTAGGGAGTATATTTAAGTCAGAGGTCTTGTATTGAATGTATAAACAGATGTTGTGTGTCTTTGCGCTGAAATTTTTTTAAATAAATAAATACGTTTGTATTTAATAATGTAAATATATTAGACAATTAGTAGGTATTTGTATATATACATTATATAACATGTTTTTTTTTCCCCAGTCATATGTGGTTCTTTGGAGATATACAATTATATTTTGTATTTGGATACAGCATGAAATTTTCCCTCCAAACCTGTTCCATGGCTTTCCATTGTTTGGAGGGAAGATCTCCTGCTATTAAACCCTATTGAACATGAATGAATGTGAAGGCTGACTGCTGAACGCTCCCCAGGCCTCCTCACCTCACCTACATCACTATTTGCATGATTCATGAAAAAGAAAATAATTTATGTTCAGACACGTGATATAAAAACCATGTGTAAGTTCTGTGTCTGAACTGAATGGAGAAGTGAAACAGAAATGTTCTGCTCCAGCTTGCACATTTTCAGTCGTTTTTTTGGTTACGGTTTTATTCCCGGAGCCCCGGCATCGTAAATCAGCGGCGCTACACACTTATCTTACTCAATTAACAGCAATTAAAGCATGCGAACGCGGGTAAAAGCAGTGTGTAAGAGTTTTCTCAGAAAGCCAGCTCAGTTCACATCGTGCTAAATGAGGAATAATCGCTCGGTATTGTGTAAAGATTTCTGTTTAAAAGAAAGGGAGGTTTGAGTACAGCGGCTGCTACTGTTCCCTCGAGCATTTCTTTTATAATTTAACAAATCCGTGACAAAAAGGTTTTTACGTAACGTCAGACTTCACGCACAAGCTGGAGCATGTGGAGGATTAACATCAGTGTCAGTCATCAGCGTCTCAGTTCTTTATTTATTTATTTTCATGGACAGCTTTCTGAAGATCAGAGGAGATAATAAAATAAACAAACCGTGTGTGAATATGCAGAGTTTTTATGTCTATATAAATCCTGGATTCTGATTGGTTAGAATGAGCTGATTGGTTTTCTTTAACTCTGAAAGTAGCGCAGATCGTTGTGATGAGAATACGTTTAGTGCAAGCCCTTCACTAACAAAAAGAAGCTAAAACCTGTATCTAGCGTTCAGCATTGATGGTCTTTTGATGCTCATTCCACAGGCACTAATGCAACACCCTACCAGCAGAGATGTGGCTTTTTGAACTGAGCGCTGATAAAAAGCCAGATGGTCCCACTCCTCTTTAGTCCGGAGGACGTGGTGTCCAAGAAGAAATAAAAATTTAGATTCTTCTGGCCACCGAGCAGTTTTCCAGGTTGCCTCAGTACATTATAAATGAGTTTTGGTCCAGAGAGGATGGTGGCATTTCTGGATCATGTTTGCACATAACACATAACTAATTTTTTTTTTTTTTTTTTGCATGGTAGAGCATTTGTGAATGACACTGCAAACTGTGTTCACAGACAATGATTTCTGGAGGTGTTATTGAGAGAATGCAGTGATTTACAGATTTACAGAAACATTCATCATGTCTTATTGTGTTTTAAATGCAGTGCCTCCTGACGGCCCAAAGATCACGACCATCCGATATTGATTTCCCCCGTGTCCCTTGTGCACAAAGATTTCACCAGATTCTTTGAAACTTTTGATGATATTTTGTTCTGTAAATTATTTGATATTCAACTGTTTTGCAATTTAAAGTTAAGAAACATTATTCTGAAATTGTTTGTGATTGGTGAAGCTCCGCCCATCTTTACTTCTGAGAGACTCTGCATCTCTTTTTATACTCAATTGTCTCACCTGCTGTCAATTAACCTCATTAGTCGCAAAATGTTTCTTTAATTGTTTTCATTTTAACACGCACTTTTCCATCAAATTTAAATGACCTTTTTTTTTTACCTAAAATGGTAAATTTCCTCAGTTTACTGATATGTTTTCTTTGTAAAATAAAATATTTGTTCATGAGATTTTGAATGTTTGCATTCTGTTTTTATTTACTTTCACACGGTGTCCTGACTTTTGTGGAATTTGGTTTGTATTTATATCTATGAACAGCTTTGTGAAGACCAGGTTGAGAAGATCAAATAAATATTATACAGAACTTTTTATATCTGATTTATATTCTGATTGGTTTGGAGGAGCTGATTGTTTTTAACTCTGACAGTAGTGCTGTTTTTTACTGCAAATCCGGAAGCGTTTTCTCCTTCACTTTACGTTTAAGCTCTATGCTGTATGATGATGATGCAACTTGTTACAGACTCATTTCTTCTCTTCGTCCTTCTCCAGCTGCACTCCAACTCAGATAAAGGTGACGGCTCGATCCGGTATCTACTCTCCGGAGAAGGCGCCGGTACCATCTTCAGTATTAATGAGTCCACAGGAGATATTTATGCCACCAAGAGCTTGGACCGCGAGAAGAAGAACCACTACGTCCTCCACGCTCGTGCCATCCACAGCGTCACACATCACACCGTGGAACCTGAGTCCGAGTTCATCATCAAGGTTCAGGATGTGAACGACAATGCTCCTACCTTTCCCAACGGCCCGTTCGCTGCCTCCGTCCCTGAGATGGCCGACATTGGTGAGTGTGTGTGTGTGTGTGTGTGTGTGTGTGTGTGTGTGTGTGTGTGTGTGTGTGTGTGTTAAGGGAACTAGAGAAAGCCTTAGGGGGGAAAATACAGGCAGAAAAACCTAAAGAGATGGGTATTGTGTGTGTGTGTGTGTGTGTGTGTGTGTGTGTGTGTGTGTGTGTGTGTGTGTGTGTGTGTGTGTGGTTGAAAGAGAGGAGAAGAAATGAAAAATTAAACACTAGTGAGGTCTAAAAAAAAACAGAGGCGTTGCTTCATACTCAGAAAAAACCCAGAAGCTGTTTTCAAAAGATGATTTATTCTGGACTTCACACGAAATCTCCAGGAAAATGTGTTGAAACTGTACATTTCACTGTTAGAAGCAGAAACTTCTTTCAGCTTAAGAGCTCAAGCTCAAGTGATGATACAGGTGCAACTGGAAGTTTATATACGACTTGTTACAGCTACAATTCTGCTGAAATCACACCCAGAGATAAAGAAGTGCCAGAAGACCACATTTAATAAATAATCATGTTTCTACTAATAATGAAGCTGTTGGAGTTAAAACCTGGTGCTGGTTTTTTGTTCTGTTCCTCATTTAAACGTTTTCTTCTCCACTTCGTCTCCAAATTTATCCTGTGCCTCGAGCTCTTTAATGAAAATCCCTGTATTCACCATAGAAGTTCCACCACATGCAAAACTCCTCCATGGAGATCAGTGAGGTCATTAGGAAACGTGTACAATCGCTGTTTTACTCTGGATGGAACTGGAACTGGATGTTTCTATGGTTACAGTTGTTTATAAACACCACCTTCATTTAGATTCAACTAACGAACACAAACAACCAACACTCTGAACTCACACCTGAACTCCTTCCAGCCAATCACAATCCACTATTCACACCTGAACTCCTTCCAGCCAATCACAATCCACTATTCACACCTGAACTCCTTCCAGCCAATCACAATCCACTATTCACACCTAAACTCCTTCCAGCCAATCACAATCCACTATTCACACCTGAACTCCTTCCATCCAATCACAATCCACTATTCACACCTAAACTCCTTCCAGCCAATCACAATCCACTATTCACACCTGAACTCCTTCCATCCAATCACAATCCACTATTCACACCTGAACTCCTTCCAGCCAATCACAATCCACTATTCACACCCGAACTCCTTACAGCCAATCACAATCCACCATTCACACCTGAACTCTTTCCAGCCAATCACAATCTACTATTCACACCTAAACTCCTTCCAGCCAATCACAATCCACTATTCAAACCTGAACTCCTTCCAGCCAATCACAATCCACTATTCACACCCGAACTCCTTCCAGCCAATCACAATCCACTATTCACACCTGAACTCCTTCCAGCCAATCACAATCAACTATTCACACCTGAACTCCTTCCAGCCAATCACAATCCACTATTCACACCTGAACTCCTTCCAGCCAATCACAATCCACCATTCACACCTGAACTCCTTCCAGCCAATCACAATCAACTATTCACACCTGAACTCCTTCCAGCCAATCACAATCCACTATTCACACCTGAACTCCTTCCAGCCAATCACAATCCACCATTCACACCTGAACTCCTTCCAGCCAATCACAATCAACTATTCACACCTGAACTCCTTCCAGCCAATCACAATCCACTATTCACACCTGAACTCCTCTCAGCCAATCACAATCCACTATTCACACCCGAACTCCTTCCAGCCAATCACAATCCACTATTCACACCTGAACTCCTTCCAGCCAATCACAATCCACTATTCACACCTGAACTCCGTCCAGCCAATCACAATCCACCATTCACACCTGAACTCCTTCCAGCCAATCACAATCCACTATTCACACCTGAACTCCTTCCAGCCAATCACAATCCACTATTCACACCTGAACTCCGTCCAGCCAATCACAATCCACTATTCACACCTGAACTCCTTCCAGCCAATCACAATCCACTATTCACAAAATAAAATCCATATCCGGAATCAGGGTGGTGTGTGGTGTGTGAGCTGCTCATAGCTTTATTAGCTCGGTCATCAGTTTGTGATGGAGCGCTGCAGCATCCCGGGTCTTCCACGATGTCTCGCTTGTTTGCAGCTACAATTTATGAGATCTTGGCGTGGTTACAGAGAGCCTCCAGAGAGCATCCGGCATTTTAAACAGCTTCAGCTGGAGGAGCAAAAACTGTTGTTTCAGCATCGCGGCGCAGGATCGGCCCCGTATACACCACATTTCACATGCTAAAAAAACTTTTAGTAACATTTGTGCTGACTCCATGATACTGGAGCGTGATTCCTTGGACCGTTTCCCGGCTTCTGTAAATCGGCTGCTGTGTAAAAGCTGAGCAAAACACAACACTTACCTGCTTTTCGCCTCGGCAGGCGCTGTCCAGCCCGGCTGATAAATAACTCTGCGGGAATGTGTTAGGAAAGCGCTAATTGTGCACAGACCTTTTCCTCCCTCTTGCAATCGATTAGCCGAGCTCAGGCTAGAAGTGATCAATTCCTCACCACCACCCCGGTGCACACACACACACACACACACACACACACACACCAGAGGACTCCGATTGAACTGCCTACTTCACAACTCGATTTACCTCACACACTCACACACACACACACACACAGGAAAAATAAATGAATAAATTATGAAAGGAAATACAGAAGTGCTACAGATGGAGTTCTCCCGCTGCAACGCACGACGCTGATGGATGAAATGATTTGTTTGTGTTGATGGAACTCTCCCCGGCCGAACGACTCAGCAGGAGCACGAGCAGTCGACTAAATAAAAAGGCCTGCATGTTTTTATACGCTGGAGTAATCCCCGAGAGGAAATGGTCTGTTTTTCCTCCTGGAAGGAAGTGGAGTTCAGAGTGCAGACTCGGTTGCGGTACAGCGCTCCTTGAGCGGTTAAGCTGAGGGTTAAAGGCTTCACTCGATCCTACAGCAGCGCTTTGGGAGGTCTGGGTTTAAACTTATAATCACCCGGTCACCAGCTCTGAAACTCTCCAACTGCCAGAAAAATGTGTCTCTTCTGTGTCAACATTTGGTTTATTGAACGTGAGAGTGGCGCAGAGCCTCGATCAAAAAAACCACACTGCAGGAGAAAAGGGGTTTGGAGGATAGAAGATAGAAGTTAGGATAGATAGATAGATAGATAGATAGATAGATAGATAGATAGATAGATAGATAGATAGATAGATAGATAGATAGACAGACAGACAGACAGACAGACAGACAGACAGACAGACAGACAGACAGACAGACAGACAGACAGACAGACAGACGTTTAGGGTTAATAAGCGTCACCCTGCACCACACACATCCTCTCATGTTTGTTATTCCATATATTCCAGTCCTTTGTCTTTCTCTCCACCTACTTACATGATATAACATGTTTAATAAATATAATTCAAACCTTTAACATTAAGCCACACCCACAAAACTCCATATAAGGCAAAGAGAGTCAAAACAATCTGGAGACTAAACGCTGAAGGCGAGGCGTCTTAATCATGGTACTGGAATCTGGGGCAGGTTCATGATTAGACCTAGAGAGGTGATTCCTATCGGAGCAGGTCCTCTGTGATTTGCATGAATTAACCCCACTAAAACGTCTTTGTGCTCTTTCTGCTTCCATACAGGAACGTCGGTTATCCAGATCACTGCCACAGACGCCGACGACCCCACGTACGGCAACAGTGCCAGGATCGTCTACAGCATCCTGCAGGGCCAGGCATATTTCAGCATTGACCCCAAAACCGGTGAGCAGAATCAGAGCATGGCTTCTTCTTCTTCTTCTTCTTCTTTTTCTTCTTCTTCTTCTTCTTCCTCTTCTTCTTCTTCTTCTTCTGCTCCCAATGTGGCTATTTACACACACTCATCACTCTCTTCCCCATTATACTGACTTCTACAGGGAGCCGAGCAGCTCAGCCTCAATATCATCCTCTCACACATCACTTGTCTGAGAGACAAAGCGAAAACACACGTGTGTGTGTGTGTGTGTGTGTGTGTGTGTGTGTGTGTGTGTGTGTGTGTGTGTGTGTGTGTGTGTATGTGGGGTTTAAGGTTATCTCCAGGCACTTAGGAAGGAAAGATGCCACGTGTCTGCTTTAGTTAAAAGGCTACAATCGTTTGCAGTACAAAGAATACGAGTGTCGACTTTTCTACGGTTTTCACGATAGATAGATAGATAGATAGATAGATAGATAGATAGATAGATAGATAGATAGATAGATAGATAGATAGATAGATAGATAGATAGATAGATAGACAGACAGACAGACAGACAGACAGACAGATATATAGATATATAGACAGATAGATGCACCTGCACCTGAATCAGGTAGTGCATTAAAGACCCCCTGTATATTATCTCACTGCACTCGTTCTTCGCTCATCCAGGTTTACTTCTGTTCTATTAATCTCCTGTGTTGTTTTTTCGGTGTCCCTCGTGTTCACTTCCCGCTTCCTAACATGGTGAAGAGTCGACTGTTAGACTCTTTCGCTAAGATGATACACGACGGCATTTCTCATAAAAATAAGGTTGTGTTGGTAATCATTGAGAGAGAAAGAGAGAGAGAGAGAGAGAGAGAGAGAGAGAGAGAGGGAGAGAGAGAGAGGGGGAGAGAGAGTGAGAGAGAGGGTGAGAGAGAGAGAGAGAGAGAGAGAGAGAGAGAGAGAGAGAGAGAGAGAGGGTGTGAGTCAGTCCACTGCAGCAGACCCCTTAAGAACAGAGCATCAGGGAGCCCATTAAACAACCTTCTTATTGTGCAGGTTATTGTGCCGGCCTCTGCAGACTGTAATTGACGTCCTCTCTTATTGTGGAGGGCCTTTCAGTCAGCCTGTTCTGCGCTTCCACAGAAATGAGACGAGCCGCGGAGTGCTCCCTCCTTCCCTCCTTTCCTCCTTCCCTCCTTCCCTTCCTTTACCACAATGCGTCTTTTGTTGCCTTGTCTTTGTGGGCAAAGCATCCCGATAAACGTCTGTATAGGCCTTCGAGTGCATAAAGTGGATGGCTTGCATGTGTGTGTGTGTGTGTGTGTGTGTGTGTGTGTGTGTGTGTGTGTGTGTGTAAAAACACAGAGAGAAAAAGAGATGGATGGTGTTGCATGAGCGAGAAACAGACCGAGCAGTGATTATATGTTGAACTGGACTTGAACCTGGCCATAAAGGTGTGTTATATAAAATTCCTGAGATATCTCAGAGAGAATGATCTCGCTCTCCGCTCAAAGCCACCAAGAAGAAAAAGCGTGACCGCTCGAAGCCTGCAGTGGAAGAAGGTCCGCGTCGAGCGTGAAGGTTATGTGTGTGTTACGTCAAAGGGAATTTATTCACCTACTGTGTAACTACGTGTTTTAAGGTTCTTATATTATATTATATTATATTATATTATATTATATTATATTATATTATTTTATTTGATATAATATTATTTTATAATAGTATTGATATTTTTTAAAAAGACTGTGTTTTGGACGAATTAAGACCAAACCCTATTCTTACAGGTCTGAAAAAGTATCACATGACATTTCTATGATTCGTATTACAAACTATTGATCCACTTGCTGGATCAATAGATAGGAAGATGTTCCACTAGATGTTGAAGTGTGCTTGTGGAGATTTGAGCTCATTCAGCCACAGGGGTGTTAGTAAAAGTTAGAAAAAGGTGAAAGTAATAATTACAATTTATATCCAAAAGGTTGTGGACATCTGAGCATAAGATTGCTATGAGCTTCTTATTCCACATTTAGTCTCCATTGAGCCCTTATAGTAACCTCCACTCTTCTGGGAAGAAGTTCCACTAAGATTTGTGGAGATTCGTGCAGCCAGGTAGTGAAGTCAGGTACTGATGGAGGTGAGGTGAGGTGAGGAGGTTCCTGGGGTGCAGTCAGCGGTCACATTCATCCCAAAGGTGTTCAGTATGGTTTATAGTAGCAGGAGACCTTCCACTCCAACGTTACCATGTAAAGCAGATCTTTATGGAGCTGGCTTTGTGCTGGAGCAGGTTTGGGTCTCCTACTTCTTTTGCTCCTTGTTAAATTCGGGATTGATTTGAAAATTCTTCTGCTGATGGTTTGTGGTTTCTGTTTCATGGTCTGACTCCTCATTACTGGTCACAATGTTTACCTGTCAACACTCTAAGGTGTGATCTCCTCTTCTCTAAATCTGTTGTCTTAGTAGTTCTATGGGTGATCAAGCTTTTTCTCCTTGCATACACCAAAACTAGATTTCTCTCCCACATTGAGATTAAACAGGCTGAATTTTAACATCTGCTCTTAAAACCTTCAGAATAGCTTTCAGGGGGGTTTTTTGTTTTTTTGGGACATATCTGTGAGGTTTATTTTACTTATTTATTTAATTTTTTAATAATAATGATCATAATAATAATAATTATTATTAATATTATTATTATTATTATTATTATAAATTACATTTTTATTTCAAATTTCTATGCTTGGAAATCTCTTTTTTTTTAATTTTTATTAATTCATTAATTATTTTGTTTATTTATTATTTGTTTGTTTGTTTGTTTATTTATTGAGCGTACGGAATGTTTTGCGGTGCATTTAAATAAAAGTTATCGTAAAATTCTTCCTCTTAGTTTGAGAGCAGATTTTCTTCCTAGAAGCATTAAATATATTTTTCACCACCGCTGTTGTTTTCCCTCGTAGCTTCAGAGCTCCTCGTTTCTGTGTTTATGTCTGAGGACAGGTGGAGGTCAGGATGTGCAGGATCGAGGTCGGCGTGTCGTATTTGCAGGGTTTGACGTGACGCTCAGCAGGCGGTTCGAGGGTTCACAGGGTCACGCGTGTAAACGTGCGTTTTTTGTGCTCAGGTTTAATGCCATGAATCAGTTTCAGGATATAAAATACGAATGATAAAGAAAGAAAAGAGTGAACGAAAGCTGATCGAGTGCTCAGGATTCTCCTTTTACTCCATGGTGTTAAACAGACGCATGAAAACACGACTCGGGCTCACGTTTTTATCATGTTCAGTGATTACTCCATATTTTGGTTTTGATAAAAATTTTTAAATATCACATGGTTTGGGAAAAAAAGGACGAGAAAAATTATTGTTTTATTATTTCGCATCATGTGTCTACAGAAAACAGCTTACGACCTCTGATCATTTATCTGACCTACGTTTGAACATATACTCAAACTCTTAGATCGATGTCCTCATTGTCCTGAGTTTTTTTTTGTAAGCTTTTGACACCTACGGTATGGGATCCCGAGCTTCATGCTACACTGCACTTATTAACATTTTTAGTTTTTTAATTGCTTGTGTTTTAAATGTATGTTTTATAAATATACAGTATATATATATATATATATTTATTATTATTATTATTATTATTATTATTATTATTATTATACAGATGTGTGTCTCCAAAGTTGCGCTGACTGTTAGCAGAAGAACCACATATGATTTGGAAAGTTGGGTGTCTGAATACTTTACAGCGTGCTATAAGAGAAACATTCTGTCACTTCAAAGACGAATAAACATCTAATTCCATGTTATTAGAAACTTCTCAGGATCTTTTTAATGTAAATAAGAAAAAAATATGAATTTGCTATTTCAGGAAAACATCATAAGAAATGATCGTCGCTCGTCAGAACTCGAACTAACGAAGGATCGTTTTTATTTGTGTATGAACCGAGGAGAGGCACCTTCTCCGCCCAGCCCTGCCTCCTTACCCCCCACTTATTCCCCCGGTGTTATTAGCTAACTCGCCTCGACAGCGTCACACATGGAGAGCTTTTCAGGAGCTGTGAGAGAAGTTACCGGGCCGTTCCGCCTCGCTGTCCGACCTCGTTTCCTCTCGTCGCTCGGTGCCTGTAGCCACAACACACCGAGGGCCTGTTTAACGTGAAGGTTTGGCTCCTCAGTGGCTCGGTGTCCAGCTGAGAGGCCGCGAGCTGGCAGGTGCGATCTGCAGACGATGTGTGAGGTGAAGTGTGTGTGAGACGTTCTCTCTGGGAATGAACCCAGAACACGTTTATTTGCTTTGGCGTGCGTTAGAAATCGTTAAAATGTTTAAAAAACAATAAAAAATTTTAATAAAATTCTTTAAAAATACAACACCGCTTTTTCATGATTTAGTTTAGAATGTTTGGTGAGCTCAAAAAGAGTTTTTTTTATTTAGACATAATTATTACTATAATTTTATTTAAAAAAATCTAAAGTAAAAAATTATATTTAATAATGTAAATGAAACTATTATGAATTCATACATACATATATATATATATTATGTATGTGTGTGTGTGTGTGTGTGTGTGTGTGTGTGTGTGTGTGTGTGTGTGTGTGTGTGTGTGGCCAAAAGTATTCGGCCACCTGACTTCACTTGAACTAGGATACCCAGCTCCATTAAGATCTGCTTTTTCATGGGTTGGAAGTGTGTGGAAGATCTCCAGCTATAGCGCTCCAACATGCTGAACACTTTTGGGATGAATGTGAACGTTGACTGCAATGCAGACCTCCTCACCTTCTCACCTACATCACTACCTGTCTTTACTAACACACTAGTTATAATAGGAAAATAGAGACTAAACTTGGAATGTTCAAAAAGAAGCATATAACAATCTTATGGTCAGACTTTTGCCTGTAAAGTGTATTTATACATTAATAATGGCACTAATTGATAACATTCCAATGATTTTTGTGGTAAGATTCTCAATTAACACCTCGTTTTAGACATCGTTCACACTTCATGCTAGTCTGTGTGTGTGTGTGTGTGTGTGCGTGTGTGTGTGTGTGTGTGTGTGTGTGTGTGTGTGTGTGTGTGTGTGTGTGTGTGCGCGCACATTACACACTCATTGAACTGTATTTATGCTTAGGGAACAGATTCGTCTCTGAGCGCTTTTCTCAGAAACGCCTCATCAGAATTTATGACTCGCTTCTTCTAGATGTTACGGCTGCGTTTTAAACGTGAGGCCTTCACGACGCCAGGGTTCGTATCGTTCAAGGTTATATAGTCAACTGTAAAATAATGAAAAAGGAAATCTGGCTCACCTTGGCCGTGAAACTCGGGCAGTGTGATATATGAAAGCGATGCAGGAGGTGAGCGCTCGTCAAAATTGGACATGTTTTACGGCTTCGTATGAAGTAGCTATTTGTCGTAATCTGATTTTTTCCACTTATCTTTTAGCAAGTCGCTACTTAGACACTAGACGATATTACAGAACTGGAATGTGTGTGTGTGTGTGTGTGTGTGTGTGTGTGTGTGTGTGTGTGTGTGTGTGTGTGTGTGTGTGTGTGTGTGTGTCTTCTTTCTTCAAGAGTTAAAACTGGAGCCAGAAACTTTCCTGAAGCTATTGATCAGCGAGACTGCCGGGCGTTCCGGCTGCCTAGCCATGCTAATCAGTTTTAGCTACAAGGCTTCACTCAGACTGAGTGCCGTCTGGTTGCTGTGCGATGAAACTTTAAGCCACGTTTCTGCTTCTGTCTTAAAGCTTCGAATTTCTTTTAGTTTGAGAGTTTTTTTTCTAAAGACCATGCCTCCACGCTAAGCTAAGCTATCTCGGCTAATACAGCTGTAAATTATGCTAATAGTTCTGTTCATGTTTTTAGTTTGTTGGTTGCAACTTAAAAATTTTTCTCTAGCAGTGTTTGTGAAAATGTTCTGCTTTATGTGTAATCACCTTTTTAATATTTCTTTATAGCTACATATGAAAGCCTTAAAAGCAGTGGCAGTATGAATTTCATGCCGTTTTTAGACAAAATAATATTAAAGAAATAATATGCTCTTGTAAGATTGTTCATTTAGTGAACTACACTAATTGGCAAAAGTGCCGACACAACATTTGTGAGCATCTACAATTATCCCCTGGTCAGAGTGAATAGTGGATTGTGATTGGCTAGTGGTTCAGGTATGAATAGTGGATTGTGATTGGCTGGAGGTTCAGGTGTGAATATTGGATTGTGATTGGCTGGAGGTTCAGGTGTGAATAGTGGATTGTGATTGGCTGGAGTTTCAGGTGTGAATACTGGATTGTGATTGGCTGGAGTTTCAGGTGTGAATAGTGGATTGTGATTGGCTGGAGTTTCAGGTGTGAATACTGGATTGTGATTGGCTGGAGTTTCAGGTGTGAATAGTGGATTGTGATTGGCTGGAGTTTCAGGTGTGAATACTGGATTGTGATTGGCTGGAGTTTCAGGTGTGAATAGTGGATTGTGATTGGCTGGAGTTTCAGGTGTGAATACTGGATTGTGATTGGCTGGAGTTTCAGGTGTGAATAGTGGATTGTGATTGGGATAGGGTTAAATTAGGTTAAGGTTAGATTAGGTTATGGTTAGGTCAGGATTATGTTAGGGTGAGATTAGTATTATTTTATAGTTAGGTTGAGATTAGGTTAGGATTAGGTTAGAGTTAGGTTAAGGTTAGATTAGGTCACAGTTAGGGATAGATTATGTTCTGTTCAACTTTACACGTACAGAACAGAAGAAAATGTAATATATAAACAGTAATAACTCTATGGTTATGGTACAGAAGTTAATATACCATTGTACAGGTGAAAGTAAGCAGTGTGATGTGTATCAGTATGTAAATTAGATGGCAATTATTTTAATTAAAATAGATAAGTATAATGTTGCAGTTGATTGATTTATAATAAACAGATTAGATTTGGATTTTACAACTAACAGCAATATTAACAACAGGACCAGTGTTTACTGCATTAAATTTTGAGCAGGTTACAAATTTAACTTTACAGATAAATGAGATTTTTAAAGGTTGCTGTAAAACTCGCTCATGTCTTCATCGTCTCTACATCACCTGCCTAACATTAGGATTTTCTGTTTTCTGCTATAAATATGGAATATATTTGATCTGGATTAATGCTGTGTACTGAAGCAGGTGATGATCCATGTGTTTTATGTCCAACTCGAGGGAAACATATTCCTCATGGTTAAAAAATGGCCGCTGCTCAGATATAAACTCGACATTTTTCACTGCCATAACGATAGCAGTGTCGTGAACATTTAGCCTTATAAAATGTTTCTTACTGGATTTGTAGGCCTTAAGGACATTTTTAGAGACGAACAAAGTCTCGTAGAAAAAATCCTTCTCTTACAAATGCATGAACCTTTTTTTTTGTCACTTCATTTAAGAAACACATTACATTAAAAAGCTGTGACATGAAATAGGTCTAATTATGCACTTCTGTAGGTCACACGGTATCTACATATCAAAGGATTCACATTGGCATTTTTCTCAACGTCAGCTTCTAATGAGCAACCTGGATATATATAACAAGCCCTGGTGCTTATAATTAGTTCACGCCATGCCAAAAACGAAAAATGACACCTTTTACAGGTATGCTTTGCTCACAGCAGTGAGTCTGACTGAGGTTTGTGTCTAATTTCCGGCAGTGTTTTCACGGTGGTCTGCAGAAGTGTGGATTCCTCGGGGCATGTTCAGATGTAGCATGCTAACTCGAGCTGTTTTTCTCTCCAGCTATCCTGCGTTTTGTCAGGGAAGCATGCGTTTGGTGTGTACGAAGCCTGGAGAAATTGTTAGCCTGTGTGTTAGTCAATAATTGGGTATGACAGAGTGTGTGTGTGTGTGTGTGTGTGTGTGTGTGTGTGTGTGTGTGTGTGTGTGTGTTTCAGAGTCTTGAAAGCACTCAGGGGTAACAAACTTTTTGCCAGGTTTCAGCTCATGTGCTGTTACTTAATTAGAAGTAAAGCTCTGACTCGAATGTCACAGTCCAATTAATCTTTTGTTCCCTGCTAATAGAAATTAACACTCCAGCGATGCCGTGTGACGCTGTGCGTTTTTCTCTTCTTTTTTTTTTTAACACAGTCCTTTAGAGACCCCACATCTCCAAAAAATAGCAGTGATGGTTAAAGGTTCTGTATTAGAGCTGCCCCAAAACTGCTAATTAGCAGCGAATTTACAATTCATGCAGAACATGGATTTGAGTGAAGAGCTGTCCCTGAAGCTCACAGAGAAATTTCTCATTCAGAACACTAATGAATGTCATATGGGGCCAGTATTATAATATATAAATGTACCATTATGGAATAAATTATCATGTGACGGATCCACAAACTTTAACCCAGGAATTAACTTACAAAAAATTCCAGCAATGCTGAAAAATCCCACAAAAAATGTGATTCATCCTGAGTAGTCCATTGGAAGTTGGACCAATCCTACACACACTCACAGAAGCTTTGAACAATGACAAATATTCCAACAAAACATCTGTCCACTCCTGCTGGAAGTTTGACTCATCTCGACCACTCATACTATAAATTTGACCAATCCCACTATATTTGGCTAATCCTGACTACTACCATGGGAATTTAGACTAAACCTGACCTGACTAATACTGACCAAAGCTCATAGAATTTAGACTAATCCCAACCACTCCCACTAAAAGTTTGACAAATGCCAACTAGCCCCACAAAACCTCTGACTGCTCAAACTGGAAGGTTGATTAATCCCAACTACTCCCACTGGAACTGGAAGTTATTCTTACTGAAAGTTTCTACAAACCAGGACACACAGACAGGATGCACATTAAACTAATCCCCACCTGCTCTCATACATTTCTTAGACTAATCCTAACTATATATATTGTATGTGTTTGTTGTCAGCATCCATACAGGCGTGATTCTATCCAACAATTCTTGCTGGTCAATATTTTAATCTTTTGGTTGCAGGTGTCATTAGGACATCACTGGCAAACATGGATCGAGAAACCAGAGAAATGTACTCCATCATCATCCAAGCCAAAGACATGGCCGGCTCCGTGGGGGGTCTTTCAGGGTCCACCACCGTCAACATCACGCTCACTGACGTCAACGACAATCCACCCAGGTTTCCTCAAAGTGTGTGATGCATCACTCTTTCCAAACCAGTCTGTTTTAATCATGTCTCGTCAGTGCAGTTAGCGTTCAAGCATCAGTGTTTACTTCATATGATATATTTGTATCTTCTCCAGAAAACTACCAGCTGTACGTTCCCGAGTCTGCTCAGGTTGGGAAAGCTGTGGGAAAAATCAAAGCCAATGACGAAGACCTAGGAATCAATGCAGAAATTGAGTATAAGATCACCAATGAGGAAGGGGCAGCCATGTTTTCCATCTTTACTGACAGTGATGAGAGAGAAGGAGTCATCTCGCTAAAACAGGTGTGATACTCATGTTCTAAAACATTAGCGTTTATGTAGTAATGGTTTATTCACAGGAACAAGAAAGCATGCATGGACTCGTTGACATGAACACTGAAGGAGTCTCCAGTGTCAGCATCTGTAAACAATAACATCTGTATCCAGGTGGCACAACACATACAGTGTGTCTTTAAGGCCATATATGGAAATGTCTAAATGTCTGCTGTTTCTCTGTACAGCCTCTGGATTACGAGAAGAAAAAGGTCTACACGTTAAGCATCGAGGGAGCGAATATACACTTGGACCCTCGTTTCTTGCACCTCGGGCCCTTCAAAGACACCACCACGCTGAAGATCATCGTTGGGGACGTAGACGAAGCTCCGATCTTCCCAATGGATTATTACATCATGGACGTCTACGAGAACGCTCCGGCCAGGACGGACGTCGGCATCGTGACTGCTCAAGACCCCGACAACGCCAGGGGGAAAATCAGGTTATTTCCAGAGAGAACAAATTAAAACAAACGATCTGCTGTGAAGTGTGACATCCACGTCTACAGAATATGCGTGAGCTGGTGGCAGGTGATGTTGTGATGTTGTGTGATTGTCATTTCATCTTTGTTTCGGCTCACTTTTAACGCAGCGAGCGATCCGAGCGTGCGACAACCGCGCTGCATTTTCCCCACTGCACAAATTGCTAGCTAATTAGCAAAGCCCCTGTGAGCGCGAATCAAAAGCCGCTGTCACGCCTGAGCGGTCGGATTCTGTGAAGTATCTCACAGGGAACGAGTTTTACCTGAATTACAAAGAGAACTATTCTTACAAATAATAGCCATTTTTTAAAACAACCATGATGGGAAAGTAGATGTGGCTTTAAGTGAAGTGACCTTATAATGAAGTGTAGTATTTTTTTTCCAATAAGTATTGGCACCCGTGTCCTCCTCCAATGTTCCAGTCGTCTTGGTGTACTTTTTAATAATCAAACAGCATAGTGTGATGAAGCGAACGTTGTTGGTTAACTTTTATAGCAGCATTTTATGGCCTCCGCCATGATTTTACTGTAAAGAATAAAACAAGAGCACACTACTAAAAAAATCCACAAATTGTAAAGTTGCTGACACTGGAGACCCGTTCCTTTAAATGTTGAACATCTCACAGAAAACACTGTTAAACCTGTTCATGTGGTTTAAAATAGGTCACAACTAAATTATTGTGACTTATAACATACTATAATGTATTAACACAAACTGGCTAATCCTCATAGTTGTGGTGTGTGCTGCAGTTTCTCAGTAAAAGAATGCGTGTTTATTGTAGCCTTAATTTCCACCGCATTTCTGTTCCCACCGGAGTGCTGGAACTGGAACAACTGGAAGATCACTGGGGAACGGTTTCCTGAGCGTCGATGCAGTTTCAGTGCATTAGCTCGCCTCGCTTATTCAGCACGCCTGATTTAAATATTTAAATATTCCACACTCACAGCGAGTTCTCCATCGTTTAATTAAACATCATCATGTTTACTCAGAAACACACGGGTAAATTAGGTGCTTTTGACACGCAGTTCTGATCCACAGGTACTCCATTGATGAGAGCGCAGACGGAGAGACGCTTTTCAGCATCGATGAGAACAGCGGCCTGATTAAAACCACAGCGAGTCTGGATCGAGAGGGCGTGGCCTGGCACAACATCACTGTCAGTGCTGCAGAGGTTGGTAAGTAACTACACCAGCGGTCTCCATAATGGCTGCAAAAGGCGTGACTTCAAGAGTGTATATGGGAATATGTTTTTGTTATGGCCGTGTCTGAGCAAAGAAGAAGAACTGCTACATATTGGGAAGTCCATATTTGTGACTGTAACCATGTATGAGTAAAATGAAAGCAAAGTTCACTGGGCGTGGCATTACGACCATATAGGGTTAGAGTTAGGGTCATGAGGACCAGATTGTTCCTTTCTTTAATGAGGGTTGTTCTGTAACAGCAAAAATGATTATAGAGATTTTATTATGATTTTACATGTATTTATTTGCCTCTTAATGATCGATTAGTTTATTTATTCAGCACTGTACTGACAAATTAACGTTATTTTCAAGCCTAAAGAGCATTATTACTGTAATAACGACATTATTTTATATTAATTGCTATTGAAAGCAACACATTTACTTACTTATGCATAAAGTTGGTGGATGAATCGGACAAATAATTATGCAGTAGATGAAAAGAGATCAACAGATAGTGGAGTTTATACAGATACCGATAGCTAAGTTGGATCGTACTTAACGATAACCGATTAATCAACGGATTTTTTTTAAATGGATACTGGTGTAACAGTTCGAGCCGCTATTTCACCTCCACACCACCAGAGGGAACAGTTTTTTTTTAATATTGAGCTCACCCAGGTAAAAGTGCATTTCCTGTTTTGAGCATTCTTATATATATACATAACACTCCATGTAACATAGTACTGAACTTTATTACAAAAACAACAAAAAAAAGTATTGAAACATGAAACAGGCTACAGGAAATGAATCTGGATATATTCATTAATAAATATAATTATATAATTAATACATTATGATTTTAATATAAATCCAGCTCTCTCTGTGCAGCGCGCAGTCTCGCATGTATTTAACATTACATTTTTGAAATATGTCTCTGGCTTTATTCAGAGGGCCGTTCCAAATGTGTGGGCTGTAGTTTGGGAACTCCTGGTGTATGGGCTCAAAGACACACAAACAAATTCAGCCGCTTTATTATAAATCATGAACCTTGAAAATCTCTCAAACGTAGCAACAATATGTAAGAAGGCGGGGCTTAGGAGAGACTTATTAGTGAATATTATTACTGTTTTCAGGTGCATCTATCTGAAGGAGACGGGAGGCACAAGGAAGCCGTAACTGTTATTGACCGTAGTAAATTACTGACTGGGGGGATTGTTGCATTATAGGATTGATGCTGTTGCAATAGGTAATGGGATGCCATGATGAAAGTGGATGGGTTGATTGATTTCTTTTCATTCTTTCTTTCAGCAGCTCTTATCTAAACAATCAGCCTGGTCTTTTGATTCCTTTTATTTTTTTTTCTCCACCTGATAGAACAGATACTATCGCCTGATCAATCACCGTGAAGAGTCATGTGATCGAGCAAAAATATCGGTTTTTTTCTTTTTTCATTTTTCGCTGCTCTTCAGCAGTTTGCAGTGTTTCAGCACCATCACTTATCCTCTGTAGAGAAAAACGTGTGAGGCAGAGAAAGTTCACGGCTAAAAGTCAGGAAAATAATCTCACCGGTTACGCTGAAATATTCATGAGCTTTACGTTTCCGTGTCTCCTCTCGGCTCGGTTTGTTTTCGCTCAGCTGATTCGGTAAAGAAAGCTCCGGAGAGAGTTTAAATATAGATCCTGCAGGAAAACACTGACATACTGCAGGTCTCGTGAGCTTTTAGTGGAACTCCCATCATTTAAACACCTCAGTGAGGCATATCGTCTTCATCATCTTCATCCTGACAGTTTTCATGATAATCATCTCGACATCTGAGCAGGCTTTAGGACACGATCAGCTTCAGGTCTCATTAAAATTCGTGTTTAGTGAAACGTGTATAGAAGTGAATAGGAGCCCCATCCAGGTGGCATTAGTTTACATGCTGAAGGTTTATTTTTATACGTTTAAATAAATGACATGGGTGTGGTTGGTACATCTCCATGCAAATGCTAAGAGTTACCAACATGTGCTGAATGCTAATCTTAACTAGCAAGCTCAAAAAAGCTGCCTGCTAATGTTAGACCACTAGTTAATCTGACAAGAAAACTACTTCACATGTACTGCTGGTTTAAATCGCTAACCTAACGCAAAACGTAGCATGAGTCAGCTAGTTAATGTGACCCTACTGCTAAACATTAGCCAGCTGCTAAGATTCACCAGACAAACTAAGTTAACAGGATTTTTCAGGATAGTTATATATAGATGTATGTACAAGGCTAGCATTAGCCAGCTAATATGAGCTAACTACTTTTCGGCTGTTAACATCTTCCAAATAAAAAACAGATTTGAGAATTAGTTTTCTGAAAAATGTATATATCTCATAAATAATTGAGTGGTAATGTACTTCTATTGTGTGTGTGTGTGTGTGTGTGTGTGTGTGTGTGTGTGTGTGTGTGTGTGTGTGTGTGTTGCAGACAATCCCACGTTGGTTAGCTCCGTCCCCATCACAGTCCAAGTCCTGGACGTAAACGACAACACGCCGTACATCCAGAGCGACAGTGACATCATCCTGTGTGAGAGCACCAAAGCAGGCCAGGTCGGTTTCTCACTTCCTAAATCTCTTCCTTTCCTTTCTTTCCCTTGACTCTCCAGCACTCCATTTCTTCTTGTCACACTTTCATCTCTCATCTATTCTCTGAACGGCTGGAAACCCTGTCTCGCTCCACTCGTCCCTGTCACGCTCTCATTTCTCTCACTTTCTTCTGCTCGCTGTTTCTTCATCTTAACCCCAAACCCTCAGCCCTTCTTCTGTCTTTAATCCTGTTTCTCCTTCTCCAAACATATAAACACACACACACACACACACACACACACACACACACACACACATACACACACACTGTCCCTTTATGTGTCTGACACCATCAGGCACAGATTTATCTGTGGCTCTGCACACTTCCGAAGCCTATTGAACCCATAAATAATTCAGCATCTCTGAGGTTCAGGAGCAGATAGCACCTCACACTGAGACCCAGGAAATGCTAATCATCACACTTTGCCATTCTGGACCATGTGCATCTGAGCAGAGGTGCTCAGATTCGAATCTCAGCCGTGTTCCTGACTATCAAAACTATCTTTTTCCCACTGAATGATGATCACTAAGCAGGAAAGATGAGCTGAACAGCTCCTGCATGGAGGACACTTTATTATTGACCCGCCATCCTACTTGCGTTTTCTAACACGGACAGAATAAATCACTCGATGTCATGCAGTCACGGGGAAAATCAGCTGTGTGGTGCCGTGACTTCCTCCTCTTACAGCCAACGGTTACAACGTTGTACTTTTTATCCATTTATTATTGCATTTAGTGTTTGTTGTAACTATAGCAGTGACGTTGGCGTTATAGCAGCTGTACACAAAGAACCTAAAATAGATCAATGAACCTCAGGGGAAAGGGAGAGCTCAGTCGGTAAAATGTTGGGCTTCTACTCAGAAGGTTGTAAATTCAAATTCCAGCGCTACTGCTGCCTTTAACCCTCAACTGCTCCTGTTCTAGAAAACTAATCAACACCTTCTGACCAATCAGACCCTAGAATTTAACAGCACTGTGCTCTAGCATGCGTTAAAGACATTAGTAACATATGAGTTGGTATCAAAACTTTTGGAGATTCGCTCTTTTTACAAGAAAGTACTTTATTTATCTTCGTTTCCACACAGTCATTTTCAAAATAGTCCCCTTGAACAGCAAAACAGCGCCCCCAGTGGTCTTCTGGAATGTGTCTTGGAAGTCTTCTTTTCGAAGCATGTCAAACACCTTCTGCGAGCTGAATCTTCATCTTCGGGAAGAGGGCGAAGTCCACAGGAGTCTGGCGAGTAGTGTGGATGCCGAAGTGAGATCATGTGGATTTTTCTCAGACGATCATCATGCACGAGTTGGGGAACGTTTTTTTACATTTCTGGGGGTTGAGCTCATTAAAAGGTCTTCCTGATATCTCGTCATCCCCCAACGTCTCTGTAGCCGATTTGCAGAGTTTCACGCAGAATTTCACGTTTGCTCTTTGTTTTAACTTGCTCTCCGTGATGAAATCGCGGACGTGGGAACGCACGTGGGTCAAAACAGCACCAGTTACACCGTTAATCTCCAAACTTTTTGAAACAACCTCGTATCCTCCTCCTGCGGAATTGGGCTAGCTGGAGTTTACAGAGTGCCACATGTGTGCAAACTGGATCACACCTGTCACGTGTGGGTACGTTCATTTATGTAATGGGTCATTGTTCTTTGCCTCTTCTTTTGTGTTTCAGGCAAATGCATGTACACTGTGAATCAGTAGATCTTTCTGTATAAGACCTGAGAAGCTAAGAGGAGCTTCTTTAATGGTCTAACACGAACTAAACCATAAATATGCGAGCTTGCTTACCGACCCGAAAATGACAGACTTACACAAATCATCTCAAACTGTGGAAAGTTCATTCATATTGTTTGCTAGAAAACAAGCGGAGACTTTTCTTTCCCTGTTTTCCGTCCACAGTGAACACCAGCACATTTTATATTTATAACATGGTAGAATTTTCTTTGGCTCAGACTCCGAGCATGACGAGCATGACTACAAGAAAAACCAAACAAGAACATCGGTGTCTCTTGAAGCGGTGACAGGAGCGAGTAACGAGCTAGAAAAGACGCAGCCACAACCTGGAGCCCTTATTAGAAGCGGAAAGCGAAAGTCAGAGCGTGATTGAGTCGGTGTGAACGCGTCTCATCCTTCCAGCTCGTGGCAGACAAAGACCTTCCCACGCCCACAGGTGAACTGCAATAATTGGTCCGTTTCAGGCATGACCCGTGTGAGGAATCCAATTAGATTAACAAGCTGACAAAACATCATCGCATGCATCTGCTTGGTGCGCTGCCATGCTGGGGAAAACGCCCTTTAATCTGAGCAGAGGGAAGCTCAGGGAAGCTCAGGGAAGCTCAGGGAGTGTGAAGAGTTTGCTGAATTAGACAGAGAAGAGAAAGACAGGGTTTCAGTCATGGCAATTGGATGGAAGTATAATTGTAGTTTATTTCAGTCCTTTTCTGCTTCTCTTTGTCTTTGCAGGTCATCCAGACCATCAGGGCTACGGACAGGGACAACTTTGCTAACGGACGCTTTTCCTTTGCTCTGCCGGAAGACTTTCCATCTAATCCGAATTTCACCCTCAAGGATAACGAAGGTACAGAAGTCAGAAATCAGAACTCACTATGGTTTGTCAGATGGGGTTTACATTCTTACATGTTCTCATAGAGGAGGAAATGTTGTGCAGTGTCTAATTTTTCTACCCAATTTGGTTGCTTGTTTATTCCTTCACACTGAACAGTTACAAACCAGGGAAGATGATCGATAATATGTTTTATTTCTTAGACACTTGAATCGTGCTAGCTCTGTCTTGTTTGAACTGCTGCTCATGCAGTATCACATCATGGTAACAAACTCGGCAGAAAATGCTTTCTCAAGGAAGTGAGATCGCGTTGTTTCCGGCGAGAAACTCTGGTGTGAGGAGGTGCTCTGTGACAGGGTGCACACATGGTCACAACAGTACCAGTTGCACATCTACTGGTTCACAAAATAATGTTTTTTGGCACACTGACTTATGAAGGTCGGTGCTCCCTGTAACTGTGCATGCAGCCTTGTGCAGTTTTCTGCTGGTGTGTAACCAAAGTTTTTTGATACCAGCGCATTTATGGTCCAACAAGACATCTGCAGTTGACTAGTTGATCGATGGTGTGCCATTCCTCCCAATCAGAGAGCAATGATGCTTTCAAGGATTCCAAACCAGATGACTCATCAGGATTGTGATCTTTTAAAAACAAGAAGAACCCTTTCATCGTTGAGAGCCATCAGTACCTCTGGTAGAAATGCAGGGTTGTTTACAGACATTGTGCTGATGATACTTCGTGCAGTTTGTTGACTGTGTGTGTGTGTGTGTGTGTGTGTGTGTGTGTATATATTATACTGCTTAGTATTACACTTTAAGAAAAAGTTTTGACAAGTTTATTCATGGCAGCAAACCATCATTTTATATAGATTTTTTGCATATACCCAGAGAAACGATTTTAGCCGAATCTGCAAAAAAAACTCCAAAGTACCCTTCACTGACCGAGAGGAGAGAAACTTGGTGTTTACATTCTTATTAGAAAAATGTCTTCTGTAGGAAACACCCTTTTGTCTCATTGCACTACGCAGTCAAATTTACACTTTAGCTTGGCCAGACTAGCTCCTGGAATGTTCATGCACAGTAGGAAGACATTAGAGAGCCTGGAGGAAACCCAGAAGTTCACAGGAAGAATGTGTGCAACTCTGTAACCTTGGTTCAAACCGAGGACCTGGGAGGAGTTCGGAGCAGTAACACCCAATGTGCCGCCATTATAGCAACTTGTGACTTATTTCATTAAATCAGGACATGCAGCTGAGTATTAGTGAAGAATTGTCTGATTCTCTCCCCTCATCAAATGAGATCTCTGCTCTGCCTTTCTGCTCTGATTTCACTAATGAAATTCACCTTGTAAGTGGCGAATCCCACATGTTTGCCCTGAGTAAAGCACAAGCGCCTCAAGACAAACATATTTAACATTGTGTGTCACGTAGATCTTTGCTCGTTCCCTCATCAAACCACGCTCCCCTCATATCAAGAGGCTAGCGATGTTGTTGCCCTGGAAACCAGCTTTGTGATGCTGCTAGTTTTTTAAGGGTGAGTGTGAGAGAGAGAGAGAGAGAGAGAGAGAGAGAGAGAGACGGTCAGACTGAAATGATTCATGTGCAGGAAGCAGGCTGCTCCTTTTTGAGAGATTTGGAGAGAAACGAGGGAATAGCAATGGAGGAGGCCCTGAAGAAGCCTGTGAGGGTTTAACGAAGCAATCGGGGAGATAAGAAACAGACGCTGAGAGACTCCGAGAGCTCTGCTGTGCTGCTGTCAGAGATTTTAGAGCTTTACTTCAGTTTGTTTCACCTTTTTTTTTTCTTCAGCTGAGACTAAATAAAGTTTACATTTTAGAATTTCACGGGGGTCCTGAAGATACAGTATGTCCGTGTGAGTGCAGAAGTCGTGTCCTTTGCACCTGTATGTCATAGTGAAGGAGGAATGGGGTTAAACAGTCAGTGCGAATAAAGAAGTCATGGCTTCTGTGGTTGCCAGTCATAGTGAAAAGGCATGGCTTATGCATATGTAAATTCAAGGAGGCGTGGCCTATACATTTCTAAACACTGAACCACTAAAGCTTATATTATAAAGCCGTATTGATACTATAATCTATAACTGAGCTTCTTGCTTTTATTTTTGCAATCCCAATTCCAAAACCATTTTGAGGAAAAAATATGGTCATTTTTAAGTTAATGGCTACAGCACGTTTAAAAAATAATGTGACGTTGCAACAAACGTCTGAAAAGTAAATGTTATTAGAATGAAACAGTTGGAGAAACATTTAGCAGCTGATGATGTTAGTTGACAGCAGGGTAGTGAGATGATTGGGTATAAATAGTGTATCTTAGAAAGACAGTGGGTTTCACCAAAGAAGAATGTAGGTGTGAACATGATCCAGAAAGGCCTTCATCCCCTCTGGGTAAAAGCTCTTTTAAAATGTTCTGAGGCAAATGGAAAAAAAGTGAAAAAGTAGATGATTTTTTTGTTAATGTTCACGCATACCTTCTTCTCTGAAATTTTACCTGCATTTGTGACTTACATCAAATTGCAGCCATCAAATTAAAGCTGACCTCATTTTTTCTTTCAAATGGTACATTTCCTTAGTTTGTACATTTGATATGTTTTCTGTGTTCTATTGTAAAACATTTTTTGGATTTTTAGGATTTGAAAATCATCACATCAAATACATTTTGCACAGCGTCCCTACTTTCTTGAAACTGGAGTTGAAAATCATATTGTGCCTCATGGATGAAGTTGTTTATCACATTATCTCAGAAATACATTCAGTTAGTACCTGGGCTTGAGATGTTGGAGATGTTTTACTGCTTATCCAAATGGCTTGAAAAGGGTCATGTGACCACAGGCTCAGAAATGAGGAGCTGCGTAACGAATTGGACTGCAGTTCCCTCCGGAAGAATTAATCACGCTTCTGAGTCGGAGAAAATGGTGGCTCTTTAAATGTGCTATAGAAATGAGAAAGTCTGCAGAGACCACTCCCCCTTTACCAGCTTTAATTCTGGAAATGGTGAAAAGCCACTGTACCTGTTTTGGGGAAGACGGGGGTCTTTCATGGCCGTCAGTTTGGTGAAGACGGCGTAGCCCTTGTGACTGTCAGGCTTAGTAAAGAAGGCATTGCCTCTCGGCCTGTCAGTCTCAGTGAAGGGGGTGTGGCCTGTCAGTCTTCGTGAAGGAGGTGTGGCCTGTCAGTCTTCGTGAAGGAGGTGTGACCTGTCAGTCTTCGTAAAAGGAGGTATGGCCTGTCTCAGGGTGTTGCTGTGGGTGAATACTTGTCACTTCGATGCAGTTCATGTGAATCGTGTCTGGTGCTCAGACTCTTTTCTGTGAAAATGAAAAAGAAGAGGTGGAAGAGGAGGAGGAGCAGGAGAGCTTCCCAGCTGTGTTTGTTTGCACACAGTAGTTGGCATGCAGATGGAGACAGACGGCATCCTGAAGTGGAGATGTGCCCTCCTTCACCGCATCCCTCCCTCCATTACCTGCTGTGCTTCTTCTCCTTAGAGACCAGAATGAGCTTTGCAGAGGAGATGCTCGTGATCACACGTACGCTGTGGGGCTTGGGACAAAGAGACAGGAGAAATCCAAACGTGAAGAAAGAAAGAGAGGGAATTAGAAGTAAACAGAGGACAGAAGAATGAGATGTACGCAGGAAGAGAGAAGAATCAGGGGCATGATATTTTATTTGATTAGTTTGTGACTTTTCAAGGTTTACATTCACTTCATAGCACTAGTGAGTAAAAGTTTGATGAGTAGTGGGCGGGGCTTAAACTGGGAAATAATAAGTCTCCACACTTTAAAATTTGGGGTAAAAAGAGCAAATTTCTATGTGTTACATTTAGTTCAGAACATTCAATAATCAGTATTCTGTCCATTTCATTATTTGGGCTCTGGGCTTTAACAGACAGCAGTGCGAGTATTGTGGCCCGGCGCTGGGGCTTCACTCGGGCCGATCAGGAGCTCCATCATCTGGCCGTGGTGGTGTGGGACGGAGGAGAACCAGCTCTCAGCAGTACCACCACCCTCACGCTGCGTGTGTGTCAGTGCCAACGTGGCCTCCGAACCCCGACCTGCCGACCCCAGGCCTTCTTCTCCTCCGCTGGCCTGAGCACCGGGGCTCTCATCGCCATCCTGCTCTGCGTCCTCATCCTGCTGGGTAACACCGCATATTAGCAAAAACAACGTTATGTAACATTTACATCTGAATGTTCATGCCTTTAACGCTGGTAAACTACTACCTGCTGATTAGCATGACGTCTCTGAACACTGATCTGTAACAGTTTCAACAATTTTATTATTGGCAGAGTTTTTTTGTTTTTAAATCTATATAACTTAGTAGCAAATGCTCACAGAATGCTAACAGACATTACACACAAATATCCACTGATTATTATAAATTTAAAGTTAGCATTTGTTTACATGATTGGAGGAACTGGGACTGGGTTTCTTTGGTATTTGCTTGATGCTAAAATGACTGCAACTCTATATTTACTAGCAAAACTAGCATGATTCACTCACGCTTTCATAATGATGGCTAGTTTTTATTTTCAACAGTGTTAGTATAGTCAATTTATTGGTAGGTATCACAGTATCTACTGTTGCTAGCATCCTGTTTTTACTCCAAATCAGCATTGTTGAGTCTTCGGTAGAATAAATTACATTGAAACGATTAAAACTAAATAGTTTCTATCATTTAATGCTGGTTATCAGCCTCAGGTTTGGACATGTTATAACGTTACCACTTTGTTGCTAAGAGTCTTTTTCCCTCTCCCAGCCATCGTGGTGTTGTTCGTCACCCTGAGGAGCAAAAAGAGTAAGAAAGAGACACTCATCATTTCCGAGGAGGACGTCAGGGAGAACGTGGTGACGTACGACGACGAAGGCGGAGGTGAAGAGGACACCGAGGCCTTCGACATGGCGGCTCTGAGGAACCCCGAGGCTGCGGCCGAGGCTCGTAAAAAACGTAAGAGGAGAAAAGAGGAGGTTTGCTGCGAGCCGTACATGTCCGGAGGAGCGGAGACACTGAGTCCATCCTTGTCCATGCCTATTCAGGACATCCAGGAAGCGATCCAGTTGAAGGTGGAGGAGGCGGATCAGGACACGAGCGGCCCACCGTATGACTCGCTGCAGACTTACGCATACGAAGGCCAGGGATCTCCGTCCGGCTCCATCAGTTCTCTGGATCTTTCCGATCCCCCGTATAAAGCCGAAGCGCTCGACCTGGACACCTCGTGGCCTGACGTTCACTCTCTCGCAACACTGTTCCAGGAGAGAAGCAACCAGCACACGCTTTAGTGTCCCAAAAACCCCAATGTGTCTTTTTTTTCCTAAACGGTGTTTTGGACGCTCCTGAAAGAAACGCTGTTCTGTTTTTACTTCTTTCTTTTTTTTTTCCTGGGATTATTTTGACTATTTTTTTTTTTTTGGGAGAAAATGTAAACACAAGGACCAACAAAGGAAACTATTTTCCCTGGTGTATATTTTATATTGCTTAATAAAGTCCATGATTGTGGATAAATAAATCAAACAATGTTTGTAGGTTAGTTCTTTTCCAGCGCGAGGTTGCGGTGCACTGGTTTATCCTGCTCCTCTGGGGTTCCTCAGGTATGTGCTCCTGAAATCAAACCTGCTGTTTCAGCACTTCATGTAGCTCAGGCTTAGTGTTTTAGAGAGAAATATAATAATACACTACAATCTAGGCAAATATATACAAAGATTTTTATCTTATGTGTCACAAAACAGGAAACCAGGTGGATGGACGTGCAGGTAAAGCAGGTCTTCTCTAAGTTCTCAGTGCAGTTAGCAAAACTGAAAGCGGTCAGGTGATTAGCGGACAGTGCGCACAAGGCCGGGCGAGAGAGGTCTGAACAATAATCCAAAAAGTGTCTTAATATACAAGGGTGGTCCATGGAAAAGTAACCCACCTCCAATACCGGTGCTACTCTCTTTGGAGGAGGCCGTAGCCCCTTGCTCTCTGTCTGCCAACTGTCCATCTGTCTGCCCCGTGTGCAGTGTTCCAGCTTTATCTTGTCTTCCTATTCAGTCCTTCTGTGCATATCACAGTTGAAGAGCTACAAGCAGTATCCACCAAGAACGCTCAGACGTCTCCAAAGGTGCACCACTTTCAGCATCTGTGGTAACTTGTGGGTGAGTGAAATAAAAACAATCCACTTGCTTATTCATCTTGTCATACTCTCGCTGAAGGTGGGCTACTTTACCATGGCTTTACTCAGTGTGTGAAATGTGCTCTTAGTGGCCATGTTGGATTTGCTGTGATGTTTGCTGGAAAATGTAGTTTGCTGTGATGTTTGTGTAAAAACGCTCCACGTCCACAATTAAGTTTTCAATCGTTTCCCAGAAGCTGCTCATCCACAATGAAACAGTTGTAAAGCCTTCATTTTCACACACAGTCTGATTTGTCCACTTTATCGGTCTCCGTCTATGTTGACTGAAAACGGCGTCTCGTGAGGACGAAAGAGAGAAAAATATGGCGAGAAAATTTTATTTTCAAATGAAAACCTATTCATTTGAAGATCAAAGGGCACACGATTCGCAAATTATAAATCAGTTTTGTCAATAGTAATGAAAATGACATTCTAATTCCTGAGAACTGGAAGAGCTCTAATTGGATTACATGCCGCGTTCTGTAGAACTTAATTGGATTCAAATGCTTCAATGGGCATCTTTTATTACTTTCCCATGACTTATGAAGCAACTGTGAGAAGTCTGTGTTTGCAATCTTGTCCTGATCGATTCCTCGGTCTCGCAGCCTGCACCAAACAACTCAGCTTTCATATCGGCTGATTAACAGCAGCAGCACGCAGGACAGTCGGCCCGGACTAGGCGTGGCTTTATAAAGAGTTACGCAAAATACAGATGATTCAAAGTGTCTCGGAGTCGGGATATCGGAAAACGTCCTGTTAGATGGACAGATAACACGACACAAAGCTCTTCATCTTCCCCTGATAAACAAATCATCATTTGTTTTAGCTGAATTTCTAAATACGATTATATTTGTGTCGCCATGGTTACGTACACCGACCATAGACTTTGTCTCAAAGCTGCTTTTCAGAATGTAAGAACAAAATGTATATATTCATATGTATGTGTATTTTTCCCCCGATGAGCAGCCTGGGGCAACTATGCCAAGGAAAAGCTGGTATGGTATGAGAGGAACCTTGAAAGGAACCAGACTCAAAAAGAAGAACCCATACTCATCTGGGTGGCACCAAGAGTGTGATTATAAATCATTAAAACACTACGAACAATACCGGTAAGTGCAGTGTTGATTCTGAATTTTTACCCACTTTTAAATATGACGCTTTTTTGTTTTAAAAACTAGAAATTCATATCGATGGCTTAAAAAGTTTGATAAAAATCAATACAAAAGGACGTCATTCAGGCAAGACTTCGCTGTGGCTATAATCCAGCAGGATGAAAAACAAGCAAAAGAGTAGTCGATAACTCCAAAGCCTAAAGCAAAACAGCAAACATAATAAAGTCAAAAGGATTCATTTCATCGCTGTCTGAAAGGTCGTCCTGTCCAAAGTTGAAATCTCACCTCAGTGAATTACAGCATTAAATAAAAATCTGTTTACTGATGTCGTGGAAATATTTTCACTTTTCCAAAATTATAAACTTTCATTTATTCATTTATTTATTTTTATTTTTATTTTGCTTAGATAACATTTCTTCGCTTGCTGACACTAAAAAACATCAGTGATTTTCCATCATGAATTTCGGAACGTTTTCCAGAACCTTTGATCTAAAAATCTAATTCGGTATAGAAAGAGCCAATCAGCATCTAATATGCAAATACAGGACCTGAAGCACTGATTTAATGGTGGAGGTGGAAGGCAAGGGGTTTGTGATGTTGTTTCTAATTTGTATAAACTGAATTTATAACACAGTTATTGTAACTGTGACATTCTGAAAATGTTGTTGTTTGTTTTTTATATATATATATATTTAGATTTTTTTTCACTGTGAGAAAGACTGTAAGAAATGCGAGTCCGAGCTGATCTTGTTGCCAGGGCTGGATATAAACAGAGACGTGTACTGTTGAATAATTCATAACGGCGTGTTAAATCAAACCGCTCAGCTGCTGCAGCCCTCGAAAGCGACGTGATGAGAGCAGAGAGAGTGCCGGAACACACGTTTCCACACTTCATGCTGTACGTCTTAATAGATATTCAAGCATCAGAGGCAAAAAAGATTTGTAATAATGGCTAATATCTTTTTTTTTGCCAGCAATTTTGGCGTTGTTGTACAGATCTCTCTTCCAAATGTAAATAGTTTACTGCTAAACTGCATTAATATACAGTTGAATGTTTTCCTCAACATCAAATAACCAGTAATTCTTGCAAGATTGTTGATGGTGGTCTCCTTTCAGTCATTAAATGAGCCGTCATATCTCTCCTCAGCAGAAAACACGCTCCTTCAGCACTACTACGATCCCGGGGAATCTCGCGGGTCTCTTTATCCTGTACATTAGCTGCTGTTGTAAAGTGCAGCGTAATTAAATGTCAAAAAAGGCATAAATGTCTCGCAATCAGTGTGTAAGGTTTCAAACCCGGGCCATAAAGCAGCTCTCGCTCAGCTCTAACGAGCCCCTGAAGCCTGATGATGTAGAGTCAATTCCGTACACAATACAGTGCTGAAAATATGGGATGAGTTGTTGACATGGTTGTTGGTTTGAAGGTTGGAGTAGAAGAACTTAAGTGTTCTGCACAGAGCCCTTACCTACTCAATTTCACTAAACACCTTTGTAATGAACTGGAACTGGAGGCTCCTCAGTTCCTCCAACATCATATCAGAACTTATTGACGCTTTGGTAATGGAATGAGCACAAATCCCCACAGATTAGAGCTAAAAATTTAATAAAAAAAGAATCCCCCAAAATCCAGTGGAAATGCTTCTCAGAAGAGATCAGCAGATCTTATAATAACATTTGAATATGAATGTATATGATTTAGTATCAAAACATTCGGAGACTCTTCTTTCTTCACAAGAAAATACTTTATTTATCTACGTTTCCACACCACAACCTTTAGAAGAGTCACCTTTCACAGCAGTACAGCACTCTCAGTCTTCTTCTGGAACATGTCCTGGAAGTGTTCCTTTTGAAGCTGATCTCTGCAACGGTGTCCAAACCGCAAGCTTTGAGCTGGATCTTCATGTTCGGGAAGAGAGCGATGTCCGAAGGAACCAAATCTGGCAAATAGGGTGGGTGTGGAAGTGAGATCATGTGGATTGATCTCCTACGATCATCATGCACGACTTGCAGAAAGTTTTTTACATTTTCAGGGGTCGAGCCCTTTGAAGGTCTTCCTGACCTCTCGCCATCTTTTCCGGTGATGTTCTTCCACTCTTGAAACGCATGTGATGCTCAAAACACCTGGAACGGCTTGTTGCCACGTCGTCAAAAGTACGTCATGTCAAACGTCGCTGGCAGACTGGCTCCCAGTTTCACGCAGAAATTCACGTTCGCTCTTTGTTTTAAATTGCTGTCCGTGATCAACCACTAGTCCCAAAACTTCTCGTAATTCTCGTAAAAATCTTGTAATAGTTCGCCTGGATTGTTTCATTTCATCTTTAGACGTATATGAAATGGTGTCACATGGTTCCACGTGCTAGATTTCAAACGGATGCTCAAACGGGTATCGAAAGTGATGTACCTTAATTTGACGTTTCCAAGTGCACACGCTACAGAGAATCTAAGTTACATGGGAACAAATCTTGGATATTTCCTTCAGCAGTCTCAGGTTTTTTTTCCACTGACCTGTTTCTAATGAGCAGCAGGCTGCAGTTTTTTCTCTAATGACTTCGTTTGGACTGTTGAAACGTTTCGTCTGCAAACGATTATAGGTTCACCTCAGTCCCTTCTTATTGACCTTCGTAAAGGTTATCTGGCCGCAAAGAAAAAGAATGCTGCATAATATTCACACTCGTAATGAGCATGGCTTCAGGCGGAGGTGTGCTGTCTGAACAAAATGAACATCAGTGGTGCTCCAGAATTCTTTTAATCATCAGCTGAGAGCGAGGCAGCATGAGCTTTAACTAAAGCAAGAAAACGCACCAAGTGACCCAGTATCTATGATACATTTTATTAATCCCTGAAGGGAAATTCAATAATATTTATGAAATAGCTATGCTAATTCAGAGGAAACGTCCAATACTATACACACCACCATTTTTTATTATCTCCTTTGGCAATTTCCTGACAGCTCAATCAGGACCCTCTTCAAATTCACATGCTAATTTAATCCTGTGTTTGGCGTTGCTCATATAAAGGGGTTTAAAAAATAGGAAAAATCCTCATTTTTAACTACAGAAAAACCCACTTCATTCTTTAATTCATTTGTGTTTAATAAATACAGCGTGTTTATCTGCAGGACCTGGAGAGCTTCAGCTTGACACGTTGCTCTGCAGTGAGAAAACAATCCAAATCTTGTTTTCTGACAAATAAATTATATATTTTTTTACATTTTTGCAAAACACCTTTTTCGAAGCTCCGAGACTTTTTTCAGACAGAAGAATGTGTAGCTGAGTGGCTGTGATCCTGTATAAAGAGCTGCAGAACATTCAGGAAAGGGCAAAAGAGCAGAACTACTTTTTGCAATATGACTCCGGCATGAAGGATTAGATAGAAGTTTATTAGAGGGACCAAGTAGGAACGACATCTTGGAGACAAGGTTTGATGGTTTGGTTATGTTCAGAGGAGGGATATGGGGTAGGAGAATGCTGAGGATGGAGCCACCAGGAAGGAGGAAAAGAGGAAGGCCAAGGAGGAGGTTTATGGATGTGGTGAGGGGAGACATGCAGGTAGTTGGTGTGAAAGAGGCAGATGTAGAGGACAGGGGGGTATGGAGACGGATGATCTGCTGTGGAGACTCCTAACTGGAGCAGCTGAGAAGAAGAAGAAGAAGACTCCAGTGTAAAGTAAAAATGATGTGTTACCTAGGTGTCTTTCAGCATCAGTGAAGGAGGTGTGGCCTCTATTTCCATCAGTGACAGTGAAGGAGGTGTGGCCTCTATTTCCATCAGTGACAGTGAAGGAGGTGTGGCCTCTATTTCCATCAGTGACAGTGAAGAAGGTGTGGCCTCTATTTCCATTAGTGACAGTGAAGGAGGTGTGGCCTCTATTTCCATCAGTGACAGTGAAGAAGGTGTGGCCTCTATTTCCATTAGTGACAGTGAAGGAGGTGTGGCCTCTATTTCCATCAGTGACAGTGAAGAAGGTGTGGCCTCTATTTCCATCAGTGACAGTGAAGGAGGTGTGGCCTCTATTTCCATCAGTGACAGTGAAGGAGGTGTGGCCTCTATTTCCATCAGTGACAGTGAAGGAGGTGTGGCCTCTATTTCCATCAGTGACAGTAAAGGAGGTGTGGCCTCTATTTCCATCAGTGACAGTAAAGGAGGTGTGGCCTATGAACGTTTGTTTATAAAGTTTTCGTGTCTGTCACCGCGCTCAATATTCCCGCTAAACAAAAATCACAACTTTACACGTTCGCTTCACGCTTTCGCAGACACCACCTTTCATTTTTTCTTCTTGTCTTTAACAGCAGCATCCACTCCACGGACTTTCGACACATTTATCAAACGCATGACTTTAATGAAGAGCTTGTGAATGTGTGGGATGAGGAGGGAGGCATTTCACAGTATGTATCACCTCCTGCTAAGTGTCTTCACAGGAGGTGCTGCTGGGACGTTAATTGCGTTCTGTCCGTAATATCGTACCCGCTCTACAATAGCAAGGGGGTCCTCAAGATTCGCCCTTTGTGCTCTTGATCATCTCAGGGGTTTTTTGCAGTAGCACTCGGTCACCAGGTGGCTTGGCTAGCATGTCTCAGGGAGGTTATAATTGTGAGAGGGGTTTTTTCTTTTATTATTGTCAGGCTCCAATGATCTAAACACTGGTCCCTCTTGAGCTAGCGATCTGAACTGCGTTAACTGACAGTCTCCAGGGGAAGTACAGCGATGACAGACGGGCCGATATTGAAAATGGCAGCCGAGAAACAAACAAACACAGCGTTTAATTATGTGCTGTGTGAAAGAGCATGACTGAGTCAATATGGAGCTTGTCGTTTCACATCTGCTACTCGAGTTTGAGATAAGCGTGCAGGGAACAACGGGTCTGTTCAGCGCAATAAAGTGACCCGAAAGCAATGGTAAACTTCTGATAAATGGTTTCTAAATATGCAGATGATCACATGGAAAAATAATCATAAGCTCTTCCAACATGATCTCACTTCCGCACCCACACTTCTCACCAGATTCTTCCCGAAGATGAAGATGAGCTCAAAGGTCGACATTTTGACACCGTTGCGGAGATCCGTCAGGAATCGCAGAAGGTGTTTGACCAGCTTCGAAAAGAAGACTTCCAGGACACGTTCCAGAAGAACGCTGGGAGTGCTGTATCGCTATGCAAGGAGACGGTTTTAAAGCTGATTGTGTGGAAACGTAGATAAACAAAGTACTGTCTTGTAAAAAGAGTTATTCACCTGGTAATTAGCATGTGCTATGACGGAGTCTAAATATGATACAGCATAATTTCCCTCAGAAAACAGAGCTCCACATTAAAAGGTCCTCAGACTTATGAAAGAGGTTCTGAAGGTCCACAGAGCTGGAGCTGTCATTCATTTAAAATAATGACTAATTCCACATTTTCTTTCTATAGAAGTCTTTGAGGTTATATAAGACTTTTGCAGATCCTATAAAATGTTAATAAGGTGGTTAGAGTGATAACTAGCCTAAAGTGTCGAATACTTCTACATATTGTCTCTAACTACAAAAACAACTTGTTTAGCAACAAAAAAAAAGCAGCTTTATTCATGGCCTCCAGGAAACTCCAGTAGAGCCGCTCATCCAGCCGCTGTAGACGGTTAATACATGGTTGACCTTGATTAAATCCAGTGCCCTAAAATTTCACATGATGTATGTGTGCTGTCCTGCGCTGGCCTCATTATCATCATGCCTGTGTAGCCTATATAGCATCTCCTCCCTGTGGTGAGATCTTCATTTTACTGTCCACTCCTCCAAAAGAATGCCTGCTGGCTTTTTATCTACTTTATATCCAACCCAGTTTTTTTCCTTCAGACTTGAAAGCAAAAACGAGGAAATTGCAAAGAGGGAAGGAAAAGCGCAGTGGAGAAAGAGAGAGAGGGGGGGGGAGAGAAAGAGAGAGAGAGAGAGAGAGAGAGGGGGGGGGGGGGAAGAGAGAGAGAAAGAGAGAGAGAGAGAGAGAGGGGGGGGGGGGGGGGGGGGGGGGAGATAGAGAGATTTTTGATTTTAAAAAGACCTTTATTACCAAAGGTCAGGACCAACAAACGCAACCGGTAAAAAGGTTCAATTCAAGTCAATGCAGAAAAAATTATTTAGAGAGAGAGAGAGAGAGAGAGAGACAGAGAGAGAGAGAAAGAGAGGGAGAGAGAGAGAGAGAGAGAGAGAGAGAGAGAGAGAGAGAGAGAGAGAGAGAGAGAGAGAGCAGCTGGAAAATGTGCATGTAAATGTCTCACAGTGCATATAAAAGTTTGGATACTTGTAGTGTTTGTTTGATTTTTTAAAGACGTGTTTAGCATTCTACCTAGCAAGCTTTATGAACTAGCTAGCTAACTAAAAATCTATAGTGCTTGTCAGATTAAAGAATAATAGATAAATATTTTCTATAGGAATAACTTGATTGTTTAACATACTACATACAACATAGTAACGTTTTCTGTAGCTACTATTTATTTCAGTAAGGAGTCTCCAGTGCGAATCTTTTATTTTTTGTCTTGTTAATGTTGAGCAAGAACAAAAACAAGGCTGGTGGAGGAAGAACAGTTTATAGCTGCTATAACGTAAGTGAAAACATGCACTAAATCTTTTAATTGAGTTTTTTCTCATGTTTTTAATTAAAAGTTGTGTTCGTTAGCAAATTGCAGCTGATATTGACACTAAATCTGTTTTTAGTTTCTAATCAAACCTTGGCGTCTGAAACGATCACAATGTTCCGTACAGTAGCTAATCTTCTTATTTAAAATGTTTAAAAAGCATCCAAACAGCAGCGACGTCACATTATCAGCTCCGAACTGCCTCGTTCTGCTTATTGTTCCCTCCTTTCCTTTTTTATTACAACAATCGTATGATGGAAAAAAAATCTCTCATTGTTCGCACAGAGTTGATAAACAAGCCGGACTCCAGCACACGGCCCACATCTTACAAAGGGCACGGAGGTCCCCGAAAGTAATTACCCTCACAGAGAGCGCAGAAAGGCCTTGTGTCGTCCGTGGGCCAGTAATGAAATGGGCAATTATGTAGTTCATTATTTTTAATGCAGGCTGGTGTGTTGAACAGGGGCGTGGAAAATCGCCTGGCGTTTGGCGCCGCGCTGTAAAAGCAGTCATCAAAGGCGGCGTGGGAAATGAGGGCGTAAAAGCTAGGTCTGAGTTGTTACGGTTTGATTCTACGAGCAATTTATACGAGCGGGATCAAATGTGTTTGACATTGCAGGATTCATCCCAAGGTCTTTTTCTGCAGTAACAAGCAGAGAGAGTAAAAGAGAGAGAGAGAGAGAGAGAGAGAGAGAGAGAGAGAGAGAGAGAGAGAGAG